>JANHMN010000003.1:79133336-79143813 GCA_030674055.1 Rhabdomys pumilio | reverse complement strand
AATAGAGATGTGAAGTACAAAGTAAGATCAGAAATGGTGACAGTCCTACTAGTTATTTCATTATTTAAGGTTGTTTTAGCTACTCTTTCTTTCAATTCTAAATTGTAGTTTGTTAAGAAACTTGACATATATAGATAAGTATGAACCAAATAGAACCCAAGGCCAGTTATGTGATAGCTAGTGATTGTAGAAAAAGGACGAATTATAGTACCAACCTAAGGTTAGACATGAAGCAAAAGGAATTCAATTCTAACAGGGAAATATTATAGTTATAACTAATATTTTATCACTCAATTTTATAAAACCTCAAAAAGAAAATGAAAAGAGATGAACTATGTGTAATGAATAAAGGAGTATAAGAATTGAATTACCTATGAATTCATTAGACTTTTGCAATTGTTGACAGAGACAAATATGGCTAGCTATTTTTCATATATTTATGAAGTCTCATGACATCTTAGATAACAAATAATTCCCATTTCTTTTCCACATGTTAGGTATTAGAATTATAACAGTAAGGCATTGGCAAATTCAAAGTTGGCTCAAATCTTTCCTTATTAATGGAGGACACACAGATATTTTATCTTCTTCCAAAAAAATAGGAACTGCAGAAAAGTTCAAAACTGACAGAATCCTGTTATTAAATGTCAAAAGAAAAATGCACATGGTGTCTAATTTCAGAACACAGCTAAAGAATTCAAAAGAATAAATGTTTAATACATTTGTATATATTAAATACAAGAGCTTAAAGGAGAAATAATAAAGTTCAATTCATCTAATTAAATAAACCAACTTTAAAACTGTTAAATTATTTTTGCAGTTCTCACATTCTAATAAATCACAATAAGTTACTGAATGACCATATCAGTGTGTCACCAAACTCCAAGAATTCTATGGTTAAACCCCATTAAGCTTTATTTAATATTACCAAAATTAGAACCCATATCTTCCATCTTTTGTGTGCTCTGTTTTCAGGGTGACACCTAAGACCATCTACTTGATTTCCTCTGTTTATTTTGCCATTGAAGAAATCAATAGGAACATTCATATTTTACCTAACATTTCTCTATTAGTTAATGTTCAATGTAACTTAATGGCGGATCAAGTGAAAGGAGGTTTGTCTTTGAAAAGAAAGGAAATTATTCCTAATTACTACTGTAAAAATCAGAGAAGATATTTAATTGTACTTACGGCACCTCTATGGATAACATCTTACAAATTTGGACCAATCCTGTACTTCTCCAGCACTCCAGAGGTAGGTTATGAAGGGTTACATTTAATGAAGCACTATCTTACATCAGTCTGAGTTTCTGAGTACCAAAGCTAACTAAAAGGAAAAGAATTCATTTATAGCTATTTTGATTGATCAAACATAAAATAGATACATTCTTTGGTGAATACAACTTTATGACAAACTGGTGGGAGAAACAACACAGTATGAAATAACTTACCATAAGACAGAGTTTGTCTTTACTTGTATAGCAATTCACAAAATGTTGGATATTATTTTCATGTTAAGGTGACGAATAGACACTTTCTCACACTTCTAGCTTGTTCTCTAGCACACTTAAATCTTAGACTGATCCCTGTGCATTCCATCTTCTTCATAATGATACTTACGGTCAATATCTTTCAGATTTACTGTGGTTATTCTCATTTCATAAGTGACCAGGAACAGTTTCCTCATCTCTACCAGATGACTCCTAAGGACATATCTCTGCCCCTAGCCATGGTGTCCCTAGCAGTTCACTTTAGATGGAACTGGGTAGGAGTGATCATTACAGATGATGACCATGGAATTCAATTTCTTTCTGAATTGAGAACAGAAATGAAGAGAAACACTGTCTGCTTAGCATTTGTCACTATGATCACATACAATAATATATTATACATTAAAATGATGCATACATATTATCACCGAATCATAATGTCATCAGCAAAAGTTGTGATTATCTATGGGGATAAAGAATCTCCAGTACAATTGAACTTCATGATATGGAAATACAAAAACGTTCAGAGACTCTGGGTCAGTGTGTCACAATTCGATATGATCACAATGACAGGAGATTTCATGCTTAACTCCTTGTATGGGACTCTTATTTTTTCACATCAGCAGTCAGAGATGTCTAGTTTTAAACAATTTATGCAGACAGTGCACCCTTCTAACTACAGTAATGATATTTCTTTTGCTAAACTGTGGTGGACTTACTTTAAGTGTTCTTTGCCACCACCTAATTGTATAACACTGAAGAACTGTCCAACCAAAACTCTATTTAAATGGTTTTTAGTGCCACCCCTTGGAATGTCTATGAGTGAATCATGTTTCAGTTTATACAATGCTGTGTATGCTGTGGCCCACTCACTTCATGAGATGCTTCTGCAACATGTAGATACCTGCTCTGAGAATGATGGAAAGTTACTGGAATTTAACTCCTGGAAGGTAACAATTCTTATACTGAATGGCATCTATATCATAGAGATGGCATTTATAAAGGGAATCATTAATTCAAAATCCATGTAAATAAGACTTATTGTAAATGCATGTCTTTCTGTACCCTACCACTGTATAAGAGGCATATCATATTACTGTCATAATTTATGAAACAACCAGCATTGGCACCCAAGTAAACATTTCATAATTTTAGTCATGACATTTTGACCAATATTTCAATCATACACACATCTCATCCCTTTATCATTTGAAATTTTTTCTTATAAATTAATAAATGAAATTATAAAAATAAGTTGTCATTTATTTTACCAAAATTTTTAATTAATATAATGAATAAATCTGAAATAATTTCTAGTTCTTTTGCCATATTTTGAAATATTGAGTATTTAGTTTATCTTATAGGCATTAATACTGTTCTCAGAATAAAAACAGATAATTTTTCACTGCTCTCAAATCATAAAATTCATGTGGATGTGTCTTATGGTATAAAATCCTGTGAGAAAATGATATTTGTATACCATAGTGGAACTTTGCATGTATATGAAATACACTTTATTTTTTCAGTAGTGAATACATCTGAAGAAGGTGGATTTTAGGAGTATATATGGATATTAGTGATATTCCAAACTTTATAATTTCTGTACTAATATGTCTGAAGTGCTGAAATTAAAAGGACAAATGTGTTTTAGATGTTCTCCTTTCTGAAGACTATACAATTTTCAAATCCTTCTGGACACCAAGTAAACATGAACCAGAATAAAAAACTGGATACAGAGTATGACATTTTCTATATCATTGATATTCTAAAACAATATGGACTTAAAATGAAAATAGGAAAATTTTCTGGTCATTTTCCAGATGGTCAGCAACTGTTTATTTCTGGTGAAATGATAGATTTGGCTACAGATATCAAGAAGGTAATTTAGTTTTAATAATTATTGTTTGTATGAAGCAAAATTACATACAATCTTGTCTACTTTTTGTTTTGACATGGTATAAAAATTTTAATATTTTCTTATTTATTGAATTACACTGTCCTAATCTCTCTGTTTCTCCCCTCTGTCTGTCTGTCTCTCTGACTCTATTTCTCTCTTATACCTCTCTTAGTTTCTGTCTCTGTCTCACATTCTCATAAATGTTTCACAATATACAAATCACCACGCATTTGTATAAGTTTTATCTACCAAAATCAAAGCAATGTAATTTTGCTTTAGAATGGGATACATGTGTGTAAAAGGAGGTGTTTCAATGGATTTCTTTTGTGTATGACTGCAGCTTTTACCACGTACGTCAAACTATTTATTTCTATAATATATCTGATCTTTTCTAGATGCCACCTTCCATATGTAGTATGCCTTGCAGACCAGGACTCAGAAAATACTTTAAGGAAGGAAAGGCTCCCTGCTGTTTTGATTGTTATCCTTGCCCAGAAAATGAAGTTTCCAACAGGACAGGTGAGCATATTTTTTTCTCAGAGTAATGAAATTGCTTCTATCTCCCATATACACATAGTTTTCAAATGTCCTTTGTGGAAAAGAAATGCTAAATAACAGTAAAAAAAAATCAGTAACACTGTGATCTGAAATAATAACTTTCTCTAGTGGACTATGTTTTTATCTCATAATTCTAGAACCAATGAAACAACATTTCTTCAGAATACAAGATGTGAATGTATTTTTACAGTTGTATATTTCAAATTTATTAAAGACATAGACACTATGAATCTTTGCATTCCAGAATCCACTGAGTTTTATAACATCACTAGATGTTACTTCATTTTATATCATGCTTTAGAAGTATGTATTATTGAGTTTTTCTATGGTAGATTAATATTACAATTAGAAGTTTGCCTTTTCTATTGCCGTCTCATTCACAGTCAAGATTGGAGTCCAACAAATCGAACTCTGAATAACAGCTTTTATTCTATTATTTATATACAGTATGCACAGAGATGTAATAATTAAATAGGTAGTACTAGTATCTACATTGAGGTTAATAAAAACTTTGGAAAACATTTTTCAAAGTAGTGTTGCAGTAGGAAGATGAAGACTAGAATTAATTGTAGTGGTTAGAAATAGCCTACCAATAACTGAGAGTTTAAGAACCAGGCCAGTATATACATGGTTGCATACAGTTTACATGTGAGGATTATGAAGATGGAGTACATTTTGAAAAATTACACAAAAATATTATCCAAATTTCATGATACAACCCAGACACTACAGTAAGAAGTGAAAACACTTAATTAGAGTAATACATAAAAAAGAAAATAATCAAATTTATTGATTCAAATGATATTGTAGAAATGTATCAAAATCAAATCAATGATTAAATTTATTAACTTTTGCATTAATTGAATACAGGACACTAAAATAAGTATCATTAAATTTGCCTTGTTCATATGTGTTTTTCTTTTTTTGTTGTAAGTAGAGACTTTTCTCATACAGTACTCCAGCCATGGTTCTAATCCCTCTACTCTTGGCTTCTGTCCACAATTCCACTCTCCAAGCACCATTCCCCCTACATTTTATTTCCAGAAAAGTGTGGGCCTCCAAAAAAATATAATCAAACACTACAAAATAAGATACAATAAGACAAGCCAAGAGTAATCTTATGAAGGATGGACAATGTAACCCAATAGGAGGAAATGAGTTTCAAGGGTCTGCAAACAGTCAGAGATATACCTGTTCCCACTTTTAGGAGTCCTACTGAAACTCAATCTGTCATACCATATATTCAGAGACCTACGAATGCTTCTTGTTAGATTCTTTATTTTTTTCTGACTCTCATGTGAGAGTCCTGCCTATGTTAAATCATAGAATATGAGTAATTTTTGTGTGTGGTGTTCTGCATTCCCACTTTATTTTTCACTTTTTCCTAGCCTATTCTTCTGAAGGAAGAGACATGCTGAAGATGTCTAATTTAGTTTCTAACTGCATGCCTGGCTATTAGTCTATATACTTGCTCCTAACTGCTGCTAAACAAAGCTTCCTTGCTGATTCCAGGATAGGAAATACATATATATATAGTTATGTATAGTTATATATATATTTATGTATATAAATTAAATATATATATAGTTATGTATAGTTATATGTATATTTATGTATAGTTATGTATAGTTATATATAGTTATATATAGTTATATATCACAATATCAATTAATAATCATTCCTTAACTTTTTAAAAGAAAAGTTAAACACTATTTGTGATTTTCAGATTCTATAGAATATTCATTTTCCCTGACCATCCAAGTATGGTTGGGCATGTACTCATTCTTTTTGAGTGGGTACCAACTTAGTTCAGTCATTTCATGGTCATTGCAACAAGTTATGAGCTACCATTGCCCCAACATATCTTTCAACCTGGTCAGATTTTCGATGAAGTGTTTAGTGGATGCTGTAATGTCTATATCTATGTTTGCATAGGTTTTAGAATAAGGCTTCTTGCCCATACCAGCAGATATTTCCATGTTCATAACTAGAGTAAAAGTTACCATCAGCAATGGAGCTACGCTTTCAGGTTTCATATGGGTATCTTCTGACCAAGCATCAACATGGGTTGTTTACAGATTTTCTTGTCACCTGTTCAACCAATAGCTCAACCAATTTTAACTTATCCAAGCACTTTCCCTGTTGCCAAAGATCACAAGTTTAGTTTCTGTATTCTCCATTAATCAAAGTCTTCACTAGCACCATCCGCATAGAATACAAAATGTTTCTACTATATTACATTTTCACATGGTCAACCAAAAACCTTCAAATTCCAGCTGTTTATTCCCCACTCTCCTTCCATAACCCACAACAGACCAGTTGCTCTCCTGTCTTCTTCTGCCCTCAACATCGAAAAGGCCTATTCTATTTCCTCATCCCAGTAAGAGTCATGCTCCTCTGCCCAAAATCTCTTTATTATCTAGCCTCTGTGGTTCAGTGCATTGTTTGTATTTTTCATTTACTTAACAGTGAATATCAACTGTTGGATGAAAATACTCCACCTGTCTTATAGGTATAGGTTATTTGACTCAAGATGATTTTTTTCTAGATTCATCCATTTGTCAGGAGATTTCCTGGTGCCATTTATTTAAACAATTGAGTAATACTATATTATATAAATGTATGCTAACTTTTATAGGCTCTTCAGTTGAATTACATATCATTGTTTGCAGTTTCCAACTATTTTCACTATAGCCACAAAAACATAGTTGATAAAGTGTCCTTGTGGTATAAGAGAGTTCTAGGCAAATGTACAAGACAGGTATAGCTGTGTTTGGCAATAGATCTATTCCCCGTTTTCTGAGAAATTGCCATATTGGTTTTCATAGTTGTTCTATAAGTTTGTATTCTTATCAGCAATGGAAAGATCATCCCCTTGTTCCACATCCTTACCTACATGAGCTATCACCTGTGTTATTGAACTTAGACATTTTGACAGGTAAAGATTGAATGCTAAAATGATTTTGATTTCCAATTCCCTAATAGCTAAGGATGATGAAACTCTCTTTAAGTGTTTCACAGCCATGTGAAACTCCTCTCTTTTAAATTGGATTTTTCTTTTGTTACCTAATTTCTTGAGATCTTTCCTTATTTTGGATATTAACCCTTCTTTGAAGATGAAGAGGTTAAAAAGATTTACCAGTCCTTAGGCTGTTGTGCTGCCTAATTTTTGATATCCTTAGCTTTAAAGAAGATGTTCAGTTATATAATGCTCTCTTATGAATTGCTTCTGGTTTTGCCTGACCTGTCAATGGTTTGTTTAGAATGTCATATCTTGTGTCAATGAATTATTTTGACGATTCACTTGCACTCAGGTACAATGTGTCTAGTTTTATATTGATGTCTTTAATTCAATTAAACTGGAGATCTGTGTATAGGATAAATGTGGATCTATTAATATTTTACATTCAGACATCTAGCTTAAGCCACAGCATTTCTTAAAGAAGCCTCTTCTCCCCAATATGTATTTCTGGATTCTTTATGCAATATTAAGGGTCCATATATGTGTGAATTTAACTTTCATCTTAAATTCCATTAAAGTGATCAATGAGGCAAGTTTTATTCCAGTATAATGAAATTTTTAATACTATACATCTGTAGTATAACTTGAAATCAGAAATACTGATTTATCCAGAAGATCTGTTACTGTTCAAGGATATCTTGGGTTTCACATGACTTTAGGAAATGTTCTTTCAAGGTATGTAAAAACTGATGTTCACATTTTGAGGGGATTGATTGGTTCAATATGTTGAAGTTGAAAGGATTAATATTTTACTATGTTGTTCAGTTGATCCAAGACATTGTAGATCTTTCTATCTCATCAAAGATTTGAGGTTTAAGTTTTTCATACAACTTTCATTTGTTAGTTATAGTTTCCATAAGATAGTTTACATTATTTCAGTTTATTATGAAGGGTATTGTTTCTCTAATGTCTTCTTCAGTTAATTTGTCATTTGTATATATGGAACTTATTGTGTGTGTGTGTGTGTGTGTGTGTGTGTGTGTGTGTGTGTGTGTGTACATCTTAATCTTGTATCCAGACACTTTTTCTTATAATTTATATCAGCTGCAGGAATTCTCTATTCAAATATTTAGAGTTACATGTGTTTAAAATCATATCATCTATAAATGATTCTTTGACTTCATTTTCTCTATATTGTATTGTCCTTTTTCTCTAGCTAAAACATCAAGTACTGTAATAAATAGATAAGAAAATAGTGGATCTGACTTGGTCCTGACTGTAATTCATTAACCTATGTATTTATTTATTTTTTGTTTATTTAATCCTAATGCTGCACCCTTCTTAGTCCCCATGTTAAAGAATCTCTACATCTACCCTACCACTTCAGCTTTGAGAGGCAGAGTCTCTGTGTGTAGCCCTCTACTCTGCCATAACTTCTGCAAGGCTAGGCTCATCCACTCTCACTGAGATCTGATAAGGCAGTCACGGAGTTTGAGCTGCATGTCTGCTATAGATTTGAAGTGGGCCTTGGCCCACCTCATGTATATGCTTTAATTGATGGTTCAGTTTCTAAATGATTGCAGAGGAAGCAATTCAGGACTGATCTCTTTGTTCACATCCTCACCAGAATGTGCTGTCATATGAATTTTTTGATATTAGCCATTTTGATGTATATAAGATGCAGTCTCAGGGTCATTTATGTTGAGAGCCAACTTTTAGGAGGAAGCGGCTAGAAAGCAGCTATCATCTTTGCAGCCATCTGGAGCCATATACCCTGATAGAGACTTGGTTTTCAACAGCCTACAACAGCTGAGAGCACTCTAACAAATATCTTGTTTATCCCACATAGCTTTTTTGCTGTTTAGTGCCCCCAGCTGCATGGTGCACCTGGTAAAATGTTTTCACCTGTGTTCTCTTGCGTGTGCTTATAAATACCCAGGATTTCTTTGTAATACAGTCAATGAGAGTCAACAGGAGTCAGGAGAAAATATGAGTCAAGTGGAATTTGAGTCAGGGAGAATAAGAGAAACAATAAAGGAGACGTGAGAGATGTGAGACTTGACTACAAATCCTCTAGCTTGTCTCCATTCTTCTCGTCTCTTGCCCCTCCATCTCTACTCTCTCTCTTGACCAGAGCACTTAGCCCCAAGCGTGGGGCAGCTGGGTCCTCAACACATTTTCATTAGCATTTCCTTGATGTCTAAGGATGTTGAAGTTTTGTTTTAATGCTTTGTCACTATTCGAGATTCCTCTGTTGAGAATTCTCTGTTTAACTCTGTACCTTATTTGCTAATTGACTTGCTTGGTTTGCTAATGTCTGACTTCCTGAGTTCATTGAACATTGTAGATATTAACCCATTGTCAAATGTAGGGTTGGGAAAGACATTTTTACAGTCTGTATGCTGTCCTATTGACCATGTCATCTGCCTTAGAGAGCCTTTCAGTTTCATGTGGTCCTATTTACCAATAGCTAATTTTTGTACCTGGGTCATTTATGTTCAGTTTAGAAAAATGTTGTTATTTGTTCCAATGAGCTCAGTATATTTCCCACCTTCTCTTCCATTAGATTTAGTGTATACAGTTCTTTGTTGAGGCACTTGATCCATTTGGCCTTGTGTTCTTTCAGGGTGATAAATATGGATATAATTAGACTAGCACCATTTGTTAAAGATACCTTCATGATTCCAGTACATGGTTTTGGATTCTTTGTTAAAAATCAAGTGTCCATAGGGCTTTGTTTTTCTGTCTGGACTCAACACTTTGAATAATCTGTCTTTTTCTATACCATAATCATGCATTTTTATATCACTATTACTCTTTAAAACAGCTTGAGGAATGCTTTTTCTTCCAGAAATTTTTTCATGTTCAGATTTTTTTTAAGTATCTTGTTTGTTTATTTTTTCTTCTTTTATCTTTTCTGTGTGAGAATAAGAATTGTTTTTAAGGTCTCTGTAAAGAATTATGTTAATATTTTGATGAGAATTGCATGATTGCATTGAATCTATACATTGACTTTGTCCACGTGGCCTGTTTTACCATCAGTCCTACCAATCCATGAGCGTGGGAGAGTTTCCCATCTTCTGATATTTTATTCAATTTCTTTCTTTGGAGACTTTAATTTCTTTTCATAAAAGTCTTTCTTTTGCTTGGCTAGTGTTTTATTTTATATTTTTTGTGGATATAATAAATTGTATTGTTGCCATAATTTCTCATCAAATTTATGGTTTATTTAAAATTGGACTACCATCTTTTCTGAGGTATTTTTGTATCCACTACTTTGCTGAAGGTTATTTTCAGCTGCAGCACTTCTATGGTGGAATTTTGGGAGTCACTTATGCATAATAGACATACTCTTTCTAAATACTCATTGTTTTCCAATTTGTATCATCTTCATCTCCTCTAGTTGTTATATTGCTCTAGCTAGAAAATCAGTTACTAAGTTGAGGAGACAGGAAGAGATTTAGAAGACTTGTCTCATCACTGATTTTAGTGGAATTGCTTTAAGTTTCTATCTACTTAAATGGTGATGTCTTTGGCTTGGTGTATTTTGATTTTATTATGTTTGTGTTT
>JANHMN010000003.1:79117736-79133236 GCA_030674055.1 Rhabdomys pumilio | reverse complement strand
GTGATGTCTTTGGCTTGGTGTATTTTGATTTTATTATGTTTGTGTTTACAATTTGTTCCTCATCTCTCCAAGACTTTTATCATGAAGTTGTGTTGAATTTTGCCAAAAAATGTTCAATATCTAATGAATTAATCCTGTAAATCTTTTTCAGTTTTTTATATGGTGGATTATATTGATGAATTTTATTTTTAGTATGAAACATCCCTTCTTCTCTGACCTGAAGCCAACTTGATCATGTTGGATGATGGTTTTGATGTGTCATTTTGATTTTCAAAAACAAAACTCACAACTATTTTGAGTTAAGCATTTTTTCATCAGTGATCATAAAGAAAATTGGACTGAAATTATTTTTGCTTGTTGGGTTTTTATGTAGTATAGATATCCATGTTACTAAGACCTCATAAAAATAACTTGGCAATATTTCTTTTGTTTTAAGTTTGTGAAATGCATTGATGAGCATTTACTTTACATTGAAAGTCTGGTAGACTTTTGGGCTAAAACCATCTGTGCCTGGGTTATCTTTATTGGAAAATGTTTAATGTCCACTTGTATTTCCTTAGGTATTATAGGAATATTTAAATTCTTTGCTGGTCTTTTAACTTTAGTAAAATTTATGTATGTAAAAAAAATCATCAATTTCATATATATTTTCCAATTTTATGTAGTACAGGTTTTGAAGTAAGTCTTAAGGATTCTTTGAAATGCCTCAATATATATTGAGCATCCCAGATGAAACATAGTGGTAGGTAATAAATCAGGGTTTTAGAAAGGAAAATTAATTCTAACACCATGAAGAATAGGCAGCTGCCCAGATCTAGTGCTAATTAAGTATTATAAAATGGAGAAAGCCTATGTGTGTTTTTTATCCAAGAATACAATGTTGAAAGTATAACATTTTTATAATACTTGATTATTTTGTTCTTGCTGTTACTGCCTCTCCCATCTCAGTCCCCCTGCCACTGATCCATCATCAATCCATTAGTCCTGTCCTTTGCCTCCTAGACGATGCTCACCTCCACCACGGTCTCAGATGGTCTATGTATGCTGCTGGTTGGTGGCTCAGTCTCTGACAGCTCCTTGGAATCTGGGTTAGTTTAGACTGTTGGTCTTCCCATGGGGTCACTCTCCCTTTTATCTTCCTAAGTCCTTCCCATAATTCAAACCTACGAGTCACTGACTTCAGTTCAAGGGTTGGGTGAAAGTGTCTGCCTTTGTCTCCATCAGCTTCTGAACGTTCCTTTCAGAGAACAGCCATGTCAGGCTCCAGTCTATAAGTACATCATAGCATCAGTAATAGTGTCAGATAGTAGTGCCCCTCTCTCCAATGAGATGGATCCTCAGCTGTGCTGGTCATTGGACTATCTTTCCTTCATTATTTTCTCAATTTTTTCTTTGAAGTTCTTTGAGACAGGAACAATTCTGGGTCAGTAATTTTAATTGTGGGTTAGTAACCATGTCGCTCCACTAGAGGACCTGACTGTCTACTGAAGGTGGGTTCATTGATTTCCCTCTCTTCAATGTTGGGCATTTTTGCTAAGGCTACCATCAGTGAGTCCTGGAAATCGGTAACCTTTCAGGTCTCTGGTACTTTCTAAAGTATTCTCCACCTTTCAACCTCAGAGGCTGCTTATTTCTGTTAATTATATTGGCCCTGTGGACTTCTCTCCTCCTACCTCATATCTGAACCTGTTCCACTTTTTCCCTCCCCCACCCTCTCACATTCTCCCCTTTCCCTCTGTCAACTGTGATTATTTCCTTCCCTCTTCTAAGTGGAATTGTAACATCCTTATTTGGTCCTTTTTGCTTGCACTTCTAAGTGTCTTAGGTTGTTTTAGAGCTATTCTTTACTTTTTGGGTAATATCCACTTATCAGTGAGTACATACCATGTTCTTCCTTTTGTGTCTGAGTTACCACACTGGGGAGGATATTTTATACTTCCAGTCATTTGTCAGCAAAATCTAATGATGCCTTCATTTTCAATTGATGAACAGTATGCTGTTGTGTAAATGAACCACATTTTATCTATCCATTCTTTGTTTGAAGGACATCTGGTTGTTTCCAACTTATGGATATTAAAAATTAGGCAGCTATGAATATTGTAGAGCACATGTTCCTGAGTTATGGGTGTGGCATATTTTGGGTATATGCTCAAGAGTAGCTTAGCTGTGACTTCAGGTAGAATTATTCCCTATTTTCTGAGGAACCACAAGATTGATTTTCAGAGTGGTTGTATCAGTTTGCAATCCCAACCAGAAATGTAAGTGTGTTCCTCTTTCTTCTCATACTCACCAGAATGTGCTGTCATTTGAGTTTTTTATGTTAGTCATCTGATTATTGTGATGTTGAATCTCAGGGTCATTTTGATTTCTGTTTCCCTGATGACTAAGGATTTTCAACAGGTCTTTAAATGCTTCTAGGCCATTCAAGATTCCTCTGTTGTGAGATCTTCGTTCAACTCTGTACCTCATGTTCTAATTGGGTTCTTTGGTTCTTTGGAGGTTAGCTTCTTGAGTTATTTATATATTTTGAACATTATTTCTATGTATGAAGTAGGGTTAGGAAATTTTTTTCCAATCAGTAGGTTGACAATTATTCCTATTGATGATGTCTTTTGCCTTACAGAAGCTTTCCCGTTTCATGAAGGTCCATTTATCAATTCATGATCTTAGAGTCTGAGCTACTGATGTTTTGTTCAGGAAATTTCCCCCTATGCCAATGAGTTTAAAGCTATTTTCCAATTTCTATTCTATTAATTTCAGTGTGTCTGGTGTTAGATTGAGGTCCTTGATTCACTTGGATTGAGCTTTGTTCAAGTTGATAAATATGGATCTATTTTAATTCTCCTGTATAAAGAACAACAGTTAAATTAAACCAGCACCACTTCCTGGAGATGCTTTCTTTTTCCACTCTATTTTCTGGCTTCTTTGCCAAACATCAAGTATTTTAGGCATATGGGTCTATAATGTATCCATTGGACTGAACTCTAAAACTCTAAATTTTTATTGATTATGATTTTGTCTAACAATGTCTTTTTCAAAAATTAGTTTACATAGTGAATAGTAAAGACTCTAAATATTTGTACCTGTAAGAACATATGTATAGAAGAGAGTTTGGGATTATAATGGTTTAATAAAATGTTGGCTGTATGTTCTTCTTGGAGACATGGAATGGTAGAGTTTATATGTCCAAATAACTGCTTGAGACAATAAGTATGATCACACATTTTGCTGACATATATCCTTCTATGTTATTCTTTTGCAAAATAAACACAATTATAGGGTAAAATTGTATGATTCTATGAGTGGTCAATCTAGGGCATATTATGGTGGAAACAAAAATTATGCAACAATACAGTTTTATTTTTGAAAAATATATTGTTAACAAAACTTGGATAAAGAATAGAAACATTGGAAATTAGGATAGCATCATATAAATATCCCATTTTTAAGTTTTTGTCAAACACAAGGTTTAAGCTTAATAAACTTTAGTTACTTTGTGATTATTCTAGAAAAATTAAATCTGGTAATACTTCTCTTCCTATACTAGACATGGATCAATGTGTGATGTGTCCAGAGGATGAGTATGCCAACACAGATCAAACTAACTGCCTCAAGAAAACTGTGACTTTTCTGGATTATAAAGAACCCATGGGAATGGCTCTGGCTGGATTGGCTCTAAGCTTCTCTGCTCTTACAGCTATTGTACTCTGTGTCTTCTTGAAACACCGAGAAACTCCCATAGTGAAGGCCAATAATGAAACTGTCAGCTATGTCCTTCTCATCTCCCTCATGTTTTGCTTTCTCTCTTCATTGCTCTATATTGGTCATCCGAGTACAGCTAGCTGCATGCTCCAGCAGACTACATTTGCTGTAGTGTTCACTATGGCTGCCTCTAGTGTTTTAGCCAAGACAATTACTGTAGTACTAGCATTTAAGATCACTGTTCCAGGAAGAAGAATGAGGTGGCTGCTCCTTTCAGGGGCACCTAATTACATTGTTCCCATGTGCACCATGATCCAAATGATTCTCTGTGGAATCTGGCTTGGAACTTCTCCACCATTTGTTGATGCTGATCTATACATGGTACATGGACACATCATCATTGTTTGCAACAAAGGTTCCGTGATTATTTTCTACTGTGTCCTGGGATACATGGGCTCTCTGGCTCTAGCCAGTTTCACTGTAGCTTTCCTGGCCAGGAATCTGCCTGACACATTCAATGAGGCCAAGCTCCTGACATTCAGTATGCTGGTGTTCTGCAGTGTTTGGGTCACCTTCCTCCCTGTCTACTACAGCACTTCGGGCAAGGCTATGGTTGCTGTGGAGGTCTTCTGTATCTTGGCCTCCAGTGCAGGGGTGCTTTTTTGCATATTTGTGCCAAAGTGCTACATTATTTTGTTTAGACCACAAATCAATTCTTTTAATGAGTTTAGGAAAATGCATGCTAAATCTAAAAATATCAATTGAATTTAAATCCTTACATAGTATACCAAACATATCTACATGATGACCACACTGCTTTCTTTGTATTATATTATTATGTGAGGTTCTCCTTTAAAAAAAATGTAGAAAACAAGCTCAACAATAACAATCTAAACTATGACCTGACCATCACTCTATTGGATTATACCATGTAATCAGACTTTTATAATTGAATATTCTGATATCTGAAAATTGTTACTTATGTGTATAAATTATTTCATTTGATACCTAGTGCCCAGTACAAATTGTGTGCTATTTATTATTTGATTACCAGAAAAATTATTTCCTTGTGGATATTATATATAGATATCATTTAAGGAGGAATACATATGTATTGATCTAGATTGGCAAGGAAATCTATAAAACATACTTAAATTTTATATATTTTTTATGTGAGTTGGTATCCCTGGAATTGAGATCATAAGAACAAGGAAAGCTCAAAGAAGGAAGAATGAATCTCACTAAGACTATGATACAAAATTGAATGTAGATGAAGGGAGGAAATTGAGTGAGACAGGAAATGGGTTGAGGATGAGGGAGATGAGGTGTATGGAAAGATAGGAAGAGAGAGCCAAGCCATTAAACAAAATTTGGCAGTCGGAGTGGAGGAGGAATCTCAATGATGTGTCAGATACCTAGGGTCGGGGAGGCTCCAAGGAGTCTAAAAGGGTGATTGTAGCTGAGACTCCTGCCAGTGTGGAATTCAGAGCCTCAAATGGCCACCTCCTCTAGACAAGCAGGACACCAACTAAAAATACTTTAACCCATAATTTGTCCTGAAGAACAAATTGAAGTGCAGGGCCGATGATGGAGCAGATATTGACTCAATAACTATTTAATGGCTGGGCCCTTTTAAGACTCATCCCATGGCCCAGAACCAATTTCTGAAACTTGTAGCTACTCTACTATGCTGCAGTCAGAAACCTAGCATAATTATCCTCTGAGATGCTCCACGTAGAGACTGACAGAAACAGATGAGCAGAACCATAGCTAAACATTGGACACAGCTCAGGGTTCCCTCTGAAAGAATTGAGGGAAAGTTTGAGAGACCCAAGTAACTCAAGGCCTCTAGAAGTAGTCCAACAGTGACAACTTACCTGGACCCTTGGGAGCTCCCAGAGATGAACTATCAACCAATGATCATACATGGGCTGGACCTAAGGTGTCTGTACAAATGTAGCAGAAGGACAGCAAGGACTTCACGTAAATCTTTAAGCACCTGAAGTTGGGGCTCTCCCTGACTCTGCTGCTTGCCTGTGCAACCTGTTTCCTTGTCTGGATACCTTCTCTGGCCTCAGTAAGAGAACATGTGCATAGTCCTGCAGTGACTTGATGTCTCACTGTGAGCTGTTACCCAGAGATTTGGGGGGGAGGGGAGTCTCCCATTATCAGGAAGGGGGATGAGGGGACAAAATTGGGAGGAGCCATATTAAGTGAGTTATCAGAGGCTAAGCAGGATTTAAATACAATGAATATATTAACGGAAAAAATGAATGATTTATGTAAACGTTTATTCCCAGGAAGAAAACATTATGAAAATTAAAATTCAAGCAAAGAAGGAAAACCCAATAAAGAACATTCCTGGACTTAAAAACAGATATCATAACTTTGTGTCCTTAGGTTATTTAAAATCTTCTTATGTAATAATAATCTAATAAATAGGCTTAATTAAAAATTCTTGAAAAAAGAATAATGGTGTTGTGTCATAATTACTATAACCTGTTTTAATATGAAGACTTCCTAACTTGAAGCAATTATATGACTTATATTGTAATGCTGTTAAAAACCTCATGACTGAGGATGCAAATAGTCTTATAATATAACAGTGTCTTGCTATTTGCTATGTGGTCTTAGTACCATATGCCTTTTGAAGTAATTACGTTTCTATCTGAGACTTAGGTTTCTATCAAACTTAATCACACAAACTCATTTAATGTGATACACAGAAGTCAACTGAGAAATTCAAAATGATTTATTGTACTGAGAGTAACAGACTAGGTGATCCAACTTAAATAGCAGAGCTAACAAAATTCACACACCATCAAGATTTAGGTCAATTATTCAAATAGGAGGTGAAGAAATGAGGAGCCAGTGAGTAAGCAGAGCTGTGAAATGCTATTTTTATAATATAATTTTGCACTTGATGTTCTGAATACTAACCAAAATCTATAAAAGACTAAAGAGTGAAAATCTTAACATACACTCTGGAGATCTTCTTTGGGACTCTCAAGCACTCTATTAGGTATGCACAGTAAAGAATGCCTATGGGAGAAAAACTCATTCATTTATTTCTTATTTTAAAAATAACAGTTATTTAAGATACTAACATTTTAATAATTTAATTTTGGTGAGAAATAAATATCAAGTTTTAATTCATTCCCTTATATTGATACAAAAGTACTTAAGTAAAAAGACCACTTCATTCAGTATTATAATCTAAAATGTAAACTAATTTATGATAAATTAATTCCTTAATACATCATTTTAATATAAAGCAAAAAAAAAAGATTTGAGGTCTTTTGACATACAGATGTTGTATTTAATGTCCTAAATATATGCAACTTCTTTTATTTAATTTTTTATTGAATATTTTATTTATTTACATTACAAATGTCATCCCTTTTCCTGGTTTCCCCTCTGGATCTCCCTCATCAGATCCACTCTCCCATTGCTTCTATGAAGTTGCTCCCCCACCCACCTAACCATTCTGGTATTCCTGCTTTGGCATTCCCCTACATTGGGACATTGACCCTTCACAGGTCCATGGGCCTCTTCTCCCACTGATGTCTGACAAGGCCATCCTTTGCTACATATGCAGCTCAAGTCACAGGTCTCACCATACGTACTCTTTGGTTAGTGGTTTATTCCCTAAAAGCTCTAGGGTGTATGATTGGTTCTTACTGTTGTTCTT
This sequence comes from Rhabdomys pumilio, assembly GCA_030674055.1. Classification (NCBI taxonomy): domain Eukaryota; kingdom Metazoa; phylum Chordata; class Mammalia; order Rodentia; family Muridae; genus Rhabdomys; species Rhabdomys pumilio. Next base: position 79,125,843 of record JANHMN010000003.1, on the reverse strand, counting down.
CCTTTGGGGTTGCAAATCCTTTCAGACCCTTAAGTCTTTTCTTTAACTCCTCCATTGGGGTCCCTGTGCAAAGGTCACTAGATGGCTGTCAGTACCTGCACCTGTATTTGTCAGGCTCTGGTAGAGCCTCTCAGGAGACAGCTATATCAGGCTCCTCTCAGCAAGCACTTCTTGGCTCCTCAATAGTGTCTGGGCTTGGTGTCTGTATATGAGATGAATCCCCAGTTGGAATAGTCTCTGGATGGCCTTTCTTTCAGTCTCTGCTTCAGACTTTATCTATATATTTCCTCCTGGGAGTATTTTGTTCCTCATTAAAGAATGACTGAAGCATCCACACTTTGCTCTTTCTTCTACTTGAGCTTCATGTGGTCTGTGAATTTTACCTTGGGTATTCTGAGCTTTGGGGCTAATACTCACTTATCCCTAGTCCAAACCATGGGTGTTCTTTTGTGCCTGGGTTACCTCATTCAGGATGATATTTTGTACTTCAATCAGATTGTTTAAGAACTTCATGAAGTCTTTGTTTTTTAATAGCTGAGTAGTACTGTATTATGTAAATGTATCACATTTTCTGGATCCATTTCTCTATTGAAGGACATCTGGTTCTTTTCAGCTTCTGACTATTATAAATAAGGCTGCTATGACTCTAGTGGAGCATGTATCCTTGCTATATGTTGGAGCATCTTTTGAGTGTATACCTAGGAATAATATAGCTGGGTCTTCAGGTAGCACTATGTACAATTTTCTGAGGAAGCACCAGATTGATTTCCAGAGTCCTTGTACCAGCTTGCAATGCCAAAACAGTGAAAGAGTATTCCTTTTTCTCCATATACTCACCAGTATCTGTTGACATCCTTCATAAGAGTAACAAATAATATAATGTACCTTTGTTTGTATCTAAGCAAGCAAGTGAAAGATCTGTATGACAACAACTTCAAGACTCTGAAGAAAGTAGCCAAAGAAGATCTCAGAAGATGGAATGATCTCAAATGCTCATGAATTGGCATTATTAATATAGTAAAAATGATCGTCCAGCCCAAAACCTACAGTGAATCTGAAATCCACATTGAATATGAAATCCACATCAGAATTCCACCTCAATACTTCATAGAGTTAGAAAGAGCAATTTGCAAATTCATGTGTAATCAACATACCAGAATAGCAAAATCTATTCTCAGCAAAAGAACTTCTGAGAGAATCACCATCCCTGACCTTAAACTGTATTACAGAGTAATAGAGATAAAAAAAAATCATGGTATTCGTACAGTGACAGGCAGGTAGATCAATGGAAATGAATTGAAGACCCAGAGATTAACCCACACACCTATGGTCACATGATCCTTGAAAAAGGAGCTAAAACCATCCACTGGAAAAAATGACAGCATTTTCAACCAATGGAGCTGGTTCAACTGCAGGTCAGCATGTAGAAGAATGCATATTAATTTATTCTTATCTCTTTGTACAAAGCTCAAGTCCAAGTGGATAAAGGACCTCTACATAAAACTAGATACATTGAAACCAATAGAAGAGAAAGTAGAGAACACATGTTCACAGTAGAAAATTTCCTGAACAGAACACCAATGACTTATGCTCTAAGATTAAAAAATAGGCAAAAGGGACATCATAAAATTGCAAAACTTCTGTAAGGCAAAGGACACTGTCAATAGCACAAAATGGCAATCAACAGATTGGGAAAATATCTTTTCCAGTCCTGCATCTGATGGAGAGTTAATATCCAATATGTACAAAAACTCAAGAAGTTATAATCCAGAGAACCAAATAACCCTATGAAAAATGAAGTACAGAGTTAAACAAAGAATTCTCCATTGAGGAATGCCAAATGGCCGAGAAGCACCTAAAAAAATGCTCATTATCCTTAGTCATCAGTGAAATACCTATCAAAACAACAGTGAGAGTCCAACTCACACAAGTCAGAATCACTAACAACTCATTCTTTTTTGAGTATTATGTTTATGGTAGGATCTTCCTCTTTAGTAAATAGCCTTAATCCTATTCAAAGTCTGGTATAACTAAGTGAACATAGTGAGTTTCCAAAAAGGAAGCCAGTAAGTTTGGAAAAGTGTGAGTTGAAATGTGGCAAAAGTTTTATGGGGAAACTAGGAATAGGTTATTTGATAGTTTTATATTTATAATGTTTGAAATAATCAAAAAGAAAAAAGTTTAAATTTTTTCTGATCTATTATTCATCTGACATCAGTATTTCAAACATGTTTATTTTCAGTATAAATTTAAGAGGCAGTGTCATATTTTTGACATTTTGTGCTAATATTGTGAGATATGGGCATTCTTAAGGTCAGATATTCTAGATGATCAGTAACTATATGGGAAAGGAAAGATCCTGTTACTTGATTGTTTATAGAAGTTGAGAATAGTGTTAAAAGGAACAAAAGGGATGATGATTAAAGAACACTTTTTAAACTCTGTAGTACTTTAGATTATGTTTTAAAATCAATCATGAGGTTAAAAACTATAATGTGGACTAGAACCATAATATCATGAACAAATATAATTTATAAATTTATTGTGACATTCTCCTGGACAAGATATGTGCTGATCATGGTTTGATTCATGGGTATTGTAGTGGATAATCTACAATTTATGAAGAGCTTGTGAATCATTTCTTAATTCATAATTTAAAAGATCCAATCTATTTAAAGAAATTATATATATAAGTTCCAGAACTATGAAACCCATAAAAAATAAGTATAGGTATCATCTAAGTGCAGTTTGGTTAAACAATTAATATTCTGTGATCACTTACCAGAATATTGTTGAGAGGTTATTTACAGCAGCAGAAATAACTCACTAAAGCCCAGCGGGTCATGGGTGAAACACTAGAAAGCTGGGAACCTGGATTATACTGCACAAACCTCAGGATGTTGAAAAGGTTGTAGACAAAGTGTCCATTCTAAAAACTCTCTGATGTAAAGATCTTCTAGGCAACTTTACGTGTTTCTCTTTCTCACAGGAAGGTGACATAGTTTCAGAATATTTATTCCAAGTCTTCGTCACTAAGAGGTTTCTTGCATCTAAGATTTTAATTTAATTTAATTTATTGTTTTATTTTTGGTCTGAGTGGGAAGTTAGAAATCTCAAATTAAACTGTTATACAGTACTCTACCCCTTCTTCTGCTTCTCACACTTTTTATTCCACCACTTCTTCAATAATCTCTGAGCCATAGAAGGGGTAATTTTAGATGCCCATGAATAGGTAAATAATAGGCTACCATGACCCAGTAACAAACATTGATTTCAGGGTTTTCACCAATGGTTATGAACCGAGGCTGAAAATCCCTAACACTTAAGTGTATGTGCAAGCAGTTTCATAGGCATATCACATCAACCTAGAAAAACAGCAGAAATGGCTTCCTTGGCCACAGGCCTTTGCTCTGGCTTAGAGCAACAGTTTTAAACTCCTGTTTTGTGAATGGGCCTTGACTTCTATTGAATAGTGTTTATTTTATCCATGATAATTAGCCAACTATTGCACAAGCAGGCATAACCTGTCTATTATATCTGTAGTTTATCATGTAGAATAGAATTCTCAACAGAGGATACTCGAATGCCTGAGAAGCACCTTAAGAAATGCTCAACAACCTTACTCATCAGGGAAATGCAAATCAAAACAACCCTGAGATACCACCTCACACCACTCTGAATGGCTAAGATCAAAAAATCAGGTGATAGTAGATACTGGCGAGGATGCAGAGAAAGAGGAACACTCCTCCATTTTTGGTGGGATTGAAAGCTGGTACAACCACTCTGGAAATCAGTCTGGCAGTTCCTCAGAAAACTGGACATAGCATTACCTGAGGATCCAGCTATACCACTCCTGGTCATATACCCAGAAAATGCCCCAACATAAATAAGCACATATGCTCCACTATGTTCATAGCAGCCTTATTTATAATAGCCAGAAGCTGGAAAGAACCAAGATGTCCCTCAACAGAGTAATGGACTCAAAAAATGTGGTACATCTACACAATGGAGTATTACTCAGCTATTAAAAATAATGAAGTCGAGAAATTTTTAGGTAAATGGAAGGATCTAGAAATTTTCAACCTAAGTGAGTTAACTCCATCACAGAAGAACACACATGGTATTTACTCACTGTTAAGCAGATATTAGCCCAAAAGCTTAGAATAGCAAAGACTCCACCTACAGACCATGTGAAGCTCATGAAGAAGGAAGACCAAGAGGGGACACCTCAGTTCTACTTATAACCAGTAACAAAAATAATCAAGGGAACAATTATAGAAACAAAACATGGGACAGAAACTGAAGGAGCCATCAGGAGACCATTCCACCTGGGCATCCATCCCATGTACTGTCACCTAAGCTAGACACTGATGTGGATAGCTGGAAGTGCATGCTGTGAAGAACATGATATAGCTGTATCCTCAGAGATCTACCAAAGACTAACACATTCAGAGGACTTTGCTCATAGCTAACCACTAATATTATCAAGGGTTTCCCAATGGAGAACTTAGAAGACTGAAGGAGCAGGAAGGGTTTTCGACCCCAAGAGGAAAGCAACAATACCAAACAACCTAAGCCCCCCCACCCAGGGTCTAAACCACCAGCCTGGAAGCACATAGGGAAGGACCTACTACTCCAGCGGTATATGTATGAGAGGATGGCCTTGTTGGGCATATGTGGGAGAGGAGATTCTTGGTCCCATGAAAAACAAACACAGAATGGGGGGGGATGTCAGGGTGGGGAGAGGGGAGTGGGGGTGGGGAGTAGGTGTAGGCACAGCCTCATAGAAGCACAAGGAAGGGGAATGGAATAAGGGGTTCCTGGGTGGTGGGGGAAATGGGATAAGAGGATAAAACTTGAAATGTAAATATTATAACCAACTACAAAAAAGGGGAAAAGAAGTTGTTAGAACAAACATCTTTAAAAAAAATGCCAGCCCTCCAGGAAAAAAAGTTTTTTCTTGATACTAAAACTTATTCTGAGAATTGTATATTGCAGAATACACAGCCTTGGTGTATCTACTCATCAAGCAAAATGAACAGAGCTGCTCAAACCTCAGGTGTCCCGGAATTCCATCTGGATGCAGTGAAGACATAGCATCAGAGGCTTATCAATTTACTCTTCCCCCCACCCCTCTTCTAATATCTCAGTGCCCGTAATCAGCTTGAAGAATTTAAACAAGAGTCAGCACCCCTATTCCCTGGGCTTGTGGACTAAAGTGGTTAATATGGGCCTGTCTCTCTGGGGAAAAGTAGTGATTTTGTTGGAACAGGGAGGATTAGCTAGGATTTATGGCATAGCCATAACCTATTGGTAGAAATCTGTATAATTTAGTATCAAGATGAAGTTATAATTTCTTAAATGGTACAAAATTCACTTGGATTTCAAATTTAAGGTTTTCATTGGTATGAGCATCTTATTGATATGAAAGTGAAATGAATATTGATACTCTCATGGGCATTGTGCCTGTATAACACATTTAGGAATACAAGGCTTAGACCCAGTCCTTCTTTAACTTTTTTTTAACTGATTTGGGATGGTGAGCCTGTGAGTTAAGATAATACAGCAAATTCGTGACTTTGAGTTTATTGTTAGGCTGTTTTCTATATTTTATTTAGAAATAGCTGAGAGGAGTTAACAGACAACAGTCCAGGTTACCTTACATGGATAGTTGGATTTCAAAATGTCAGAAATCCATAGAATTGATATCACAAATATTTCTTTATTAATGTTCATTTTGATTAGAGGCCTGTTTGCTCTTGACAGCTTCCTGTCTTGGATTCTAAGAAAAAATTTGAGCATCCTTGGAGTTACTCCAGTTGTGGTGAGACAGCCACTAGGCAAGAATTGCCTCGCTCCATCTACAGACAAATTACTGTCCAGAAAAGGACACACTTGCAGGATAGTCGACTGATTATATCTGCCTAGACAGAGTAATCAGCCCTTAATAATTCTGCATCACTAAGGTCTTTCAGATGAGTTTGGGCCAGAAGGTTGAAGATTTGATGCTCCAATGTTCAGTAGTATAGGGGCTGTCCAGGTGTTCAGGGGTCTCTATAAATTGGCTAAGTTTTATAAGCTATGCTTAGTGCTTCCCATAACTTCAGTTAACTCAGTCATTCTAGATTTCTGACTGGGTTGAAGACCTATAGTCTCATAGCCAATCCTGGCTATTTACTTTGAGAGAAAAGATCTGAGTGGATGGTTTTCAGCTGACATTCATTCTAAAGCCAAGAAAAATGCCAGGTTCAAAACTAAGTGTTTTAGTCAAAAGAGACAACAGAGGTTCTAGTTAGTCAACAAAAGGATGGACTGGGTATTAAGACTATCTTGTGCCTCACTGGTACAAGTAGAAATAATTATGCTCTAATTGTATTTTGAGAGAAAGGTTTTATTTTAACAGGAAGGGTAATAGGTAGGAGGAGCTAAGGGGGAAGGAGCACCGAGAGGAAAAGATGGAGTAAGGAGAGGAGAAGATGAAGTAGATGAGAAGCTAGGTGATGAGAGAGAGAGAGAGAAAGAGAGAGGGGGCATGGAAGCAGAAGTTCACATGTCTCCACCAGTCAAATTTAGTTTATATATCTAGGTTGGGTATTGGGTTACACTTCTGATTGAGCATTACCATACTTATAAAGCCTTTGATTAACATTTAAAAAATTTTATAAAAGCAAAATGGAAAAGGGGGGCACGGGATAGGGGTTTTTTTAGGAGGGGAAATGGGGAAAGAGATTGGCATCTGAAATGTAAATAAAATATCCAATAAAAAAAAGGGAACAGTGATTGTTACTTCACGTTATTTTTGTTACTAGAAGTGGAATTATCTTTGTGTGGCTATCTTCTTTTGGATTTGTTGGAAGAGAAATACTATGTTGTTCTTTCTAGGGAATAATTTCCTCCTTGTATTGGAGCTTTCCTGCTGTTATCTTTTGTAATGCTGGGTTTGTGGAAAGATATTATATAAATTTGGTTTTGTTATGGAATATCTTGGTTTCTCCATCTATGGTAATTGAGAGTTTTGCTGGGTATAGTAGCCTGGGATGGCATTTGTGTTCTCTTAGGGTCTATATGACATCTGTCCAGGATCTTCTCACTTTTATAGTATCTAGTGAGAAGTCTGGTCTAATTCTGGTAGATCTGCCTTTATATGTTACTTGTCCTTTTTCCCTTACTACTTTTAATATTCTTTCTTTGTTTTGTGCACTAGGTATTTTGATTATTATGTGACAGGAGGTATTTTTTTTCTGGTCTAGTCTATTTGGCATTCTATATTCTTCTTGTATGTTTATGGATATCTCGTTCTTTAGGTTAGGGAAGTTTTCTTCTATAATTTTGTTGAAGATATTTATTGGCCCTTTAAGTTGGGAATCTTCACTCTCATCTATACCTATTACTCTTAGGTTTGGTCTTCTCTTTGTGTCCTAAATTTCTCAGATATTTTGTGTTAAGCACTTTTTGCACTTTGCATTTCTTTTGACAGTTATGTCAATATTTTCTGTAGTATCTTCTGCACCTGAGATCCTCTCTTCTGTCTCTTATATTCTGTTGGTGACGCTTGCATCTATGACTTCTGATTCTTTCCTAGGTTTTCTATCTCCAGGGTAATCTCCTTTTGTGATTTCTTTATTGTTTCTACTTCCATTTTTATGTCCTGGATGAGTTTTGTGTAATTCCTTCACCTGTTTGGTTGTGTTCTCTTGTAAATTTTTAAGGGATTTTTGTGTTTCCTCATTAAAGGCTTCTACCTGTTTACCTGTGTTCTCCTCAAATTCTTTGAGAGAGTTATTTATGTCCTTCTTAAAGTCCTCTATCATCATCATTAGAAGTGAGTTTAAATTTGAATCTTGCTTTCCTAGTGATATGGGGAATTCAGAACTTTCTTGTGTGGAAGAACTGGGTTCTAATGATGCTAAGTACCCTGGGTTGCTGATGCTTATGTTCTTGCACTTGCCTTTCACCACTTGGATCCCCTTAGTGCTACCTACCTGTTTCTGACTGTAGCCTGTCTTTCCTATTATCTTGGTTGTATCAGAACTGTTTGCGTGAGTGTTACTACTGGGGTTAGAGCTGGGGCCAAAGATCTACTCAGTGATCAGGTGCAGACAGGAAG
>JANHMN010000003.1:79103776-79114648 GCA_030674055.1 Rhabdomys pumilio | reverse complement strand
ACAAAGAGTGGATAGCGCACTTCAGGGAGGTCAGAGAGCCCTATGAGAAAGAACTGAGTCACTGTGGTAAGATTGTAGATGTCCATCTCCTCTATCCATAGGATGTTTCTAATGGAAATGGGAGCACAGAATGCAGCTTATAATGATAAAGTAGGGATCTTGCCTCTGAAAAACTGGGAATATAGCAGAATGTGGTCAAAGATGGTATGTGTTACCTCTATCTTAATTATTATCGGATCACAGTGGATCATGAACATTTTATGTGTTTTGTATTCATTTTCAAGTATATTATTATTTTTTGTGTCTATGTTGCTAAGAGATATTGGTCTGCAGTTCCCTTTGTTGAATCTTCCTGTGGTTTGAGTGACCTCATAGCATGAATTGAGCAATGTTCCTCTTGTTTCTATTTTGTGGAATAATTTTAGGAATTTTGACATTAACTCTTCTTTAAATGTCTGGTAGAATTTAGTGCTAAAACCTGGCTCTCTGCATTTTCATTGTTGTTATTCTTGGGGGACTTTTCATGAATGCTTCTAATTTACTAAGGTTTATAAGTCTATTTAAATTGTATACCTAATCTTACTTTTACTTTAGTAGGTGGTACCTATCAAGAAAATTATTCCTTTCTTTTAGATTTTCCAATTTGATGTATTACAAGTTGGTAGAGTATATATTACGATTCTCTGAATTGCCTTGGTGTCTATTACAAGAATTTACCTTTTAGACATTCTAAAACTTCTGTTTATTCATACTCTTTCTGAATATACAAAATCCCCATTCCATCTCTGGAGAAAATTCACAGAGTAACTAAACAGATCTTGAAAATGCATGACTTTATTAATCATAGAGAATCCTTAAGTATTTTCTTAACTTCACAATCCATTAAAAATTGATCTATTTTTCACATTACCCTAAACATTTGTTTCATTCTGTTATGCCTTAATATTAATGTGCATGACACTAGACATTTCTTCAATATAAATTAAGGTAGTATTACACAATTGATTATTTCATATATTCTATTATGTAATCATTATATATATATATATATATATATATATATATATATATTCAATGGTAGATAAGACTTTAATACTAAAAATTATCAAAATTATAGAAAATCATATCAACAAGTGAATCTGAGTATATGAATGACCTATGACTTCTTCAACATATATTTTACTTGGAAAAAATAAATGTAGAAATGCTCCTGTAACTTTAACACCATATCTTTTAAGGTATGAACAATAACATTTTTATTAACATATGTGTAATAATGATGTTAATTGAATTGTTCAGAAGAAGTTAATCAAAGTTGTAGAAGTTAATATTTGGTTTGGTGGTTTTGTAAACAAACTTTTATAGTATCACATATTAGACAATGTAGTACATACTAGTTAGAAAATAAATGAAAATTTACATTCTATAATCTGATTCCTATTTATTTCCTGGTGAAGCAATGAATACTTTCTTAAGTAAGTAAAAATGCAAAGACATATAATATAAATAATATTTAAGAGGCTAAGGCCAGAAAATTGTAAATTTGCGGCCACCCCAAATTGCAAAGCAAAAGCCTGTTTCAAAATAAAAGAGAGCACTGCATAAATAAATAAAATGTGCTCCTCTTCATTCCATAAGCAACAACAGATTTGAACATAACTGTGGAGTGAATAACTTCTATTGCTAGTCTCTTCATGAAATATAACAAAGAAAATTATTACAATCATCACAAATATATGTATGTCATTATAAAGTTAATAAAGAATGTTCCTGGATGAATAACAATGACTGAAACAAAAAAAAATAAATCATATCAATTATTAGGGTCTCTCGTTTTCACAGCCTTATGGAGTTCTCAACTTTTATCCTATTTACAAACCTTTCAAATAAAAAAAATATGTGCAAATAAAATAAGGCACTTTTATGGCAATAGCAACATCTTCAAGCAACAAATGTTTACTTGTACAATAACTCACTGTTTCCTCACACAAATTTGACTCTTTAATTATAAGAAATATATTTTTAACATTCTGATTAAACAAACCTACTCTAATCTTCAGATTACATAATCAATATATACACAACAAAACCTAATAACACATTTTCTTAATTTTGTACATTATTGTTTGAATGTATGCTATGAAACTAGCTATCCTTGATACACAGAATATGGCATTTGCTCACATGTAAAGACTGCATATATTTAGCAACCTTTTCATTCTGGTGTTAATATAACTTATTAACAACTTATTAACTTATTAACAACTGGTGATGCAATTAAATATAAATATTGTTATCAATAATGTACTTCTCAGAAACAAGTTCTAGAATTGATGGAAAGATCAATAGCTTCCTAACTAGAGATTTAGGGAAGCTTTATTAAATTCAATCTCTCCAAGTGAATATTATGATTACTTGATGTACCTAAAAATTTTAAACATACATATGGAAATTAATAAAAGAACAATATGCAAAGCATTACATTTCTATTAAAATTTGCCTACAATTCATACTTTCATACCATTTCTGACTTATAACTTTGCATACGGCAAATTCTAAAAATTCTATACAGGAAAATATTCTCTTTTTAGAATTTCAAGTTTCTATCACTTAGGGAAATATAACATATACAATTTAGCAAAAATAGAACACATATAGCTTAAATTATAGCATTTATAAAACTTTCTATTAGCATATATATCAATAGCAATAAAATATTGCATTTAAATTATATTTAAAATAGATTATGTTACCAATACTTTCAGAAAGACAAAGTAGATGATCCAGCAACAAATTACATCAGTAGGCAAAATCAAATTAACATTTGTTATTAGGACACACACTAGGGGTTAGTCCATAATTTATATATTCCCATTCTCTCCTTAGGGAAGCAGGATAATTAGAACTCTAGAGAGAATAACGACATTACTACCAAGGTAGTAATAGGGACACAAAACTAATTAATTAATTGTTTTAATGTAATTAATGTAATTCTATGTTACATGATGCCATTTTTATTCCTTGTAATAGCCCATGGACATGTCCCACCCGGAATAAATCTGTCCAATAGTCATTATATATTTATTTATTTTGTGGTTTTCAAGAGTGTTTTCTGTAAATAAAAATGACTTTCCCTAATGTAAAAGTTTGAACTTACATTACAGACCATGGCAAAATAGAATGTTTTGTAGTAATCATATGGCCAAAGTAAGGAATTATTGACAGGAAACTACTCTTTTTGATTACAAAAATTCTTCATTGAATATATCATCACATATTTTGTAAATAATCTCTTTTTATTATAGAGCAAAAACATTACTATATTTATTCATTAATACACAGATATCGTATGAAAACTATGTGCCATCAACATGAGAGAACTATTGTGAACATAGACACAAACTCTTGAATATGCAACTTTTTGGATTTTTTTCTTTGATATTTTATTTATTTACATTTCAGATACCATTCTCCCTTCCCCATTCTCCCCACCCATTAATCCCCTATCCCATTCATCCTCCATCTTTTTTGCCTTTATACTGTTTAAATTACATGCAAGTATTAAGGTCAGTTCTAGATTGAGGAACAAGGAATACAATAGATGCAAATAGTCCAGGAACAAGGAGGACAATAAACCCAAATAATCAAAGAACATGTACAACAATAAACAGTGTCCCATGATCACTTCTGTGATCACTATTTCTAAGGGCTTATCAAGATGATCAAAATATCTGAACATACTTCCATGTCCTAGTCCAAAGTTGTTTTCATGCCTGAAGCCTACTTCTTTGTTCTAGCAGATTTAGGGTCCTGCCTGAAATTTCTTCTTTGTTCTAGTCTAAGATTTAGATTTCTGCTTGAAATTACTTCTTTGTTCCAGCCTAGTGTCAGATACCTGCCTGCAGTACATTTCCTTGCTATTGGCCTATGTCAGATTCCTTCCAAGCAGCTCATTTCCTTGTCCATGGCCAATGCCATATTCCTGCCAGACAGCCCCAAGAACTCTCCACATCTCCTCCTTTTTATTGCATAAACCAAACTGAGCCTGTCTTAGGCCATTCACACAAGAAAGCCTTCCTTACCTGTCATGGATGTACATTATCATAAGCAATTCATTTTTGTCTTAGGTTGGTAAGGCTCTGTGCAGAAGCTTACCTGTCCTTGTCTTGCCAGCCTGTTAAATTAATAACACTGTCTGGGGGTCCATTTTCAGGTTTAAGTCACATACTTTGGCTGCCAGCCTGTTAATGTAGTTAAAGACAAGCTTTAACATGATGGGCAGGAATAAAAGTATTCCCAGCACAAGAAGAGCTAGCATGATCAATCTATATATGCCATTCCAGAGGTCTGACTAAAATGGAAATACTGTCCTCAGGCCATGGATAATTTTATTGGCATTATCTGCAGCATGAAAGCTCAAGAGAGCAGCATTTTTTTAAATTCATAATCTCACTATGCAAAGTTGACACACCCAGAGAGGTGGTAGGATTATGCCAAATACCCTACAGGTATCTTTAAACTTTTTTTGAATTATAATGACAATCATTGTAAATTTTAGAAGTAACACTATTCCAATGGGGTCATTTGATTATCTAGAGTCTAATTTCTTCAGTTCTTGGTATACCTATGGATATTAGCCCTCTATCAGATGTAGAATTAGTATAGATCTTTCTCCAATCTGTTGGTTGCCACTTTGTCCTCTTGATGATGTCCTTTGCTTTACAGAAGCTTTGCAGTTTTATGAGGTCCCATTTCTCAATTCTTGATCTTAGTGCTTAAGCTATTGAGGTTATGTTAGAAAGCTTTTACCCTGTGGCCATGTGTTCAAAGATTTTCCCCCATTTTCTCTTCTATTAGTTTCAGTGTATCTGGTTTTATGTGAAGGTCCTTTATACACTTGGACTTGAGCTTTGTACAGGAGATAAGTATGGATTAATTTGCATTCTTCCAAATGCTGATCTCCAGTTGAAATGGTACCATTTGTTGAAAATGCTGTATTTTTTTTCCGCTGGATGGTTTTAGCTCCTTTGTCAAAGATCAAGTGACCAGAGGTATGGGGGTTCATTTCTAGGTCTTCTATTCTATTCCATAGATCTTCCTGCCTGTCTCTGTATCAATATCATGCAGTTTTTATCACTATTGCTCTGTAGTACAGCTTGAGTTCAGGGATGGTGATAACCCCAGAAGTTCTTTTATTGTTGAGAATAGTTATCACTATCCTGGGTTTTTTGTTATTCCAAATGATTTTGAGAATTGCTCTTTCTATCTCTGTGAAGAATCGAGTGGGAATTTTGACAGGGATTGCATTAAATCTGTAGATTGTTCTTGGCAAGATAGCCATTTTTTCCATATTAATCCTTCCAATCCATGAGCATGGAAGACCTTTCCATCTTCTGGGATCTTCTTCGATTTCTTCTTCAGAAACTTGAAGTTCTTGTCTTACAGATCTTTTACTTGCTTGGTTAGATTCACAGGATGATATTTTATATTATTTGTGACTATTGTGAAGGGTGTCATTTTCCTAATTTCTTTCACAGCCTGTTTATCCTTCCAGTAGAAGAAGGCTACTGATTTGTTTGAGTTAATTTTATATCCAGTCACTTTGCTAAAGTTGTTTATAAGGTTTAGGAGTTCTCTGGTGGAAGTTTTAGGGTCAATTAAGTATACCATCATATCATCTGCAAATAGAGAAATTTTGACTTCTTCCATTCCTATCTGTATCCTTTTGATCTCCTTTTGTTGCCTAATGGCTAGGACTTCCAGTACTATATTAAATAGGTAGGGAGAGAATAGGCAGCCTTGTCTAGTCCTTGATTTTAATGGAATTGCTTCAAGTTTCTCTCCATTTAGTTTGATGTTGGATACAAGGTTTGCTGTATATTGCTTTTACTATGTTTAGGTATGGGCCTTGGATTCCTTATCTTTCCAAGACTTTTAGCATGAAGGGGTATTGAATTTTGTCAAATGCTTTCTCAGCATCTAGTGATATGATTGTGTGCCTTTTTTTTTCCTTTGAGTTTGTTTACATAGTGGATTACATTGATGGATTTCTGAATATTGAACCATCTCTGCATTCCTAGGATAAAGCCTACTTGATCATGATGGATAATTGTTTTTGATGTGTTCTTGGATTCAGTTTTTGAGAATTGTATTGAGTATTTTTGCATTAATATTCATATGGGAGATTGGTCTGAAGTTCTCTTCCTTTGTTGGGTCTTTGTGTGGTTTAGGTATGAACATAATTGTGGCTTCATAGAATGAATTGGGTAGTATTTCCTCTGTTTCTATTTTCTGAAACAGTTTATAGAGACTTGGTATTAGGTCTTCTTTGAAGGTCTGATAGTACTCTGCATTAAAACTGTCTGGTCCCAGACATTTTTTGGTGGGGAGAGTTTTAATGACTGCTTCTATTTCTTTAGGAGTTATGGGACCATAGATAGGTTATCTGGGCCTGATTTAACTTTGGTAATTGGTATTTGTCTAGAAAATTGTCCATTTCATCCAGATTTTCCACTTTTGTTGAGTATAGGATTTTATAATAGGATCTGATGATTTTTTTAATTTCATTGGTTTCTGTTGTTATGTCACTTTTTTCAGTTCTGATCTTATTAATGTGGATACTGTCTCTCTACCCTCTGATTAGTATGACTAAGGGTTTATCTATTTTGCTGATTTTCTCAAAGAACCACCTCCTCATTTTATTGATTCTTTGTATAGTTCTTTTGTTTCTACTTGGTTGATTTCAGGCTTGAGTTTGATTATTTCCTGCTGTCTACTCCTCTTATGGGTATTTGTTTCTTTTTGTTCTAGAGATTTCAGGTATGTTGTCAAGCTGCTAGTGTATGTTCTCTGCAGCTTTGTTTTGTAGACACTTGTGAGTTATGAGTTTTCCTCTAAGCACTGCTTTGGTATGATGTGTCTTCATTTTTATTAAATTCTAAAAAGTCTTTAATTTCTTTCTTTATTTCTTCCCTAACCACATTAGCACTGAGTAGAGTGTTGTTCAGATTCCATGTGAATGTGGGCTTTCCATTGTTTTTTTCATTTTTGAAGACCAGACTTAGTCCATGGTGATCTGATAGGATGCATGGAAATATTTCAGTTTTCTTGTATCTGTTGAGACCTGTTTTGTGATCAATTATATGGTCTTTTTTGGAGAAGGTTCCATGAGGTGCTGAAAAAAGGTATATTCTTTTTTTTAGGATGAAATGTTCTATTGATATCTGTTAAATCCATTTGGTTCATAACTTTTGTTAGTTTCACTGTATCTTTGTTTAGTTTCGATTTTCATGATCTGACCCTTGCTGAGAGTGGGGTGTTGAAGTTTCCCACTATTATTGTGTGAGGTACAATGTGTGCTTTGAGCTTTAATAAGGTTTCTTTTATGAAAGTCTGTGTTCTTGCATTTGGTACATAGATGTTCAGAATTGAGAATTCATGATGGTTGACTTTTTCTTTGACAAGTATGAAATGTCCTTCCTTTTCCTCTTTGATAGCTTTAAGTTGAAAGTCAATTGTATTCGATATTAGAATGGCTACTCCAGTTTCTTTCTTAGGACCATTTGCTTGAAAAAGTATTTTCCAGCCTATTACTCTAAGGTAGTGTCTGTGTTTGTCACTGAGGTGGGTTTCCTGTATGCAGCAAAATACTGAGTCCTGTTTGCTTACACAGTCTGTTAGCCTGTGTCTTTTTATTGGAGAACTGAGTCCATTGATGTTAAGAGATATTAAGGAAAGGAGATTGTTGCTTCTTGTTATTTTTGTTATTAGCCGTGGCATTGTTTGTGTGGCTATCTTCTTTTGGAATTGTTGGAAGATTACTTTCTTGCTATTTCTAGGGTATAATTTCCCTCCTTGTATTGAAGTTTTGCCTCTATTATCCTTTGTAAGTGCTGGGTTTGTGGGAAGATATTGTGTAAATTTGGTTTTGTCATAGAATATCTTGATTTCTCCATCTATTGTAATTGAGAGTTTTACTGGGTATAATAGCCTGGGTTGGCATTTGTGTTCTCTTAAGGTCTGTATGACATCTGTCCAGGATCTTTTCACTTTTACAGCATCTGGTGAGAAGTCTGGTGTAATTCTAATAGGTCTGCCTCTATATGTTACTTGATCTTTTTCCCTTACTACTTTTAATATTCTTGGTTTTGTGCATTTCGTATTTTGATTATTATGTGACAGCAGGAATTTCTTTTCTAGTCTAGTCTATTTGGTGTTCTATAGGCTTCTTGTATGTTTATGGGCACCTCATTCTTTAGGTTAGGGAAGTTTTCTTCTATAATTTTGTTGAAGATATTTATTGACCCTTTAAGTTGGGAATCTTCACTCTCATCTATACCTATTATTCTTAGGTTTGGTCTTTTCATTGTGTCCTGGTTTTCTGGGATGATTTAGGTTAGGAACTTTTTGCACTTTGCATTTTCTTTGACAGTTGTGTCAATATTTTCTATGGTATCTTCTGCACCTAAGATTCTCTCTTCTGTCTCTTGTATTCTGTTGGTGATGCTTGCATCTATGACTCCTGATTTCTTTCCTAGGTTTTCTATCTCCAAGCTAGTCTCCCTTTGTGATTTCTTTATTGTTTCTACTTCCATTTTTATGTCCTAGATGATTTTGTGTAATTCCTTCACCTGTTTGGTTGTGTTCTCTTGTAAATTTTTAAGGGATTTTTGCGTTTCCTCTTTAAAGGCTTCTACCTGTTTACCTGTGTTCTCCTCAAATTCTTTGAGAGAGTTATTTATGTCCTTCTTAAAGTCCTCTATCATCATCATTAGAAGTGAGTTTAAATCTGAATCTTGCTTTCCTAGTGATATGGGGAATTCCGAACTTTCTTGTGTGGAAGAACTAGGTTCTAATGATGCCAAGTACCCTGGGTTACTGATGCTTATGTTCTTGCACTTGCCTTTCACCACCCGGATCCCCTTAGTGCTACCTACCTTTCTCTGACTAGAACCTGTCTTTCCTATTATCTGGTTGTGTCAGAACTGTGTGGGGTGAATGTTGCTTCTAGGGTTAGAGCTGAAGCCCAAGATCTGCTCATTGCTTGAGTGCAGACCTGGAGGAACCAATGCCCCTGGCCAGAAGTGAATTCTGAGTCTCAGTGGGTCCCAGTTATTCCCTGATTGGGGCAGGTGTTGTGTCTCCTTACCTAAGATACTGCTGGGTTTAGAGCTTCTGGGAGTCCTGCCTCCTCTAGTTTTGTGGGATTGGATGCAGAGCTGAAGCCCAAGATCTGCTCAGTGCTCAGGTGCCAACTGGAAGTGAATATGCAACTTTTTAACTGTATTCTTCTTATTATTTTTTAAATTTAATTTTCTTACTTGTTCATTTTACATTCGGATCAGTGCAGTCCTCCCAGTCACCCCTCCCACAATCCTTCCCTCATCCCCCTCTCCTTCTTCTCTAAGCAGGTGGAGACACACCTTGTATTCCCCCTACCCTGGCCCTTCAAGTCTTTGCAAGACTAGGTGCTTACTCTCCCACTGACATCAAACAAGACTGTGCGTCCCTTGTTCTGGAGGGTGTCCCACAATGATCTCCCCACTGGGGACAGGGTGAGAGCAGGGAAGGCTTGCTACTGTCTCCATACTACCTCCAGCTGATGTCTCCACTGTCTGTAGGTCTCCAAGCCGCCTGATGTGGGAGGTCAAGGCCAAAGGACACATAGTGCTAGCAGGAGGGGAGATTGCCTGCCCCCGCTGCTGCCTCTACCTGCTCATCATCTCTCTGTTGCTGACCTGTCTCTCCCAGGTGCTACACCTGTCTCTCTGTGCTGAGCAGATCCAGGCCTGGGCTGAGCCAATAAGGAGTCAGCTAGCTGGCAAGGAGGCAGCTTGGTGTCCCAGGCAGGTTCCGAGGTTTTGTCACAAATGTTACAGCTCTTGTGACAAAAACTCTCAGACACCAGGATGATTCTTGAGCACGTGGCTTTACTTCCCCTAAATAGAGAACCCTTATATACAATTTTGGGGTGGGTTAGGGTCTGACAGCAAATAATGTCTATTGGCTTGATCTGAGAGCTTGAAGATACCTCATCTGCATTCGGGAGAGCCTGAGGGACCGTTCTTCATGACTGATGGTCATAAACCTCTCTGTAGGAGGGGTTGTTGGAGGACTGAAGCTAAGTGAAAAGAACCGAGGCCTGGGAGCAGAGCTGAACTCCTGCCATCTGATAAAAGTTCTGGGGTTCGAAATTCATGCTCAACCAAACACCCAGCTGCTTCTCACAGCCCACTGCCCTACACAGGACAGCCTGGATAGTAAAACATATTCAGAGTACAGGCAACAACTTTTGGGATAGCCCATGTTCTAGTTGTTCAGGTCTCACATGAAGGTCAAGTTGCACATTGGCTACATTTGAGCAGAGATGCATAGATCCAACACTTGTATGTGCTTTGCTTAGCGGCTCATACACTGAGACCTCCAAGTGTCCAGGTTAGCTGACTCTGTTGGTCTTTCTGTAGAGTTTCTATCCACTTCAGGACCTCAAATTCTTCCTCTTATTCTTTCATAAGAGTCCCCAAGCTCCATCCACTATGCAGCTGTGGGTGTGTTTGTATCCGTCTGAATCAAATGCTGGCTGGAGTCTCTCAAAGGACAGAATACTCATGTCTGCAAGCATAGCAGAGTATCATTAGTAATGTTACAGATTTGTATTTGCCCATGGGATGATATCAAGTTGGGTCTGTTAATGGTTGGTCATTTCCTCAGTCTCTACTCTAGCCTTCATGCCTGCATTACTTGTGAACAGAATAAAATTTAGGTTGAAAGTTTTGTGAGGGGGTTAGTGTCTTTATCATTCCACTTGATTTCCTGTCTGGATACAGGAGGTGACCTTATCAGATTCCATATCACCAGTGTAGTGAATCATAG
>JANHMN010000003.1:79068480-79080963 GCA_030674055.1 Rhabdomys pumilio | reverse complement strand
TTATCACCAACAGAATACAAGAGATAGAAGAGAGAATCTCAGGTGCAGAAGAAAACAGAAAACATTGACACACAGTCAAAGAAAATGCAAAATTCAAAAAGCTCCTAACCCAAAACATCCAGGTAATCCAGGACACAATGAGAAGACCAATCTCCAGGATAATAGGTATAGATGAGAGTAAAGATTCGCAACTTAAAGGGCCAGTAAATATCTTCAACAGAATTGTAGAAGAAAGCTTTCCTAACCTAAAGAAAAAGAGACACATGAACATGCAAAAGAACTACAGAACTCCAAATAGACTAGAACAGAAAAGAAATTCTTCCTGTCACATAATAATCAGAACATCAAATGCACCAAACAAAGAATAACTATTAAAAGCCGTAAGGGTAAAAAGTCAAGTAACATATTAAGGCACACTTATGAGAATTACACCAGACTTCTCACCAGAGACTATAAATGAACATGAAATGATATCATACACACCTTAAGAGAACACAAAGGCCAGCCCAGACTATTACACCCAGCAAAACTCTCAATAACTCTACATGGAGTAACCAAGATATTCTGTGACAAATCCAGATTTACACAAGATCATTTCACAAATCCAGGCCTATAGTGGATAATAGATGACAAAATCCAACACAAGGAGGGAAACTGGAACCTAGAAAAAGCAAGAGAGTAATCTTCCAACAAATGTAAAAGATAGTTACACAAACATAATTCTACCTCTAGTAACAAAAATAAGAAGCAACAATCATTTTTTCCTTAATGTTTCTTAACATCAATGGACTCAATTCATCAATAAAAAGACACAGACTAACCGACTGGATACATAAACAGGACCCAAAATCTTGCTCACACAGGAAATTCACCTCAGTTAAAAGACAGACACTACCTCAAAGGAAAAGGCTGGGAAATAATTTTTCAAGCATATGGTCTCAAGAAGGAAGCTAGACTAGCCATTCTAACATGGAATATAATAGAATTTCAACCAAAAGTTATCAAAAAAGATATGGAAGAACACTTCATATTTGCCAAAGGAAAAATCTACCAAGATAAACTCTCAATTCTGAACATCTATGCTCCAAATGCAAGGGCACCCACATTAATAAAAGAAACTTTATTAAAGCTCAAAGCACACATTGTACCTCACACAATAATAGAGGGGACTTCAATACCCCACTCTCAGCAATAGACAGATCATGGAAACATAGACTAAAGAGAGACACAGTAAAATTAGCAGAAGTTGTGAGCCAAATGAATTTAACAGATATCTATAGAACATTTCATCCTAAAACAAAAGAATATACCTTTTTTCTCAACACCTTATGGTATCTTCTCTAAAATACACCATAAAACTGGTGACCAAACTTGCCTCACAGATACAAAACGATTGAAATAATCCCTTGCATCCTACTAGATCACCATGGAATAAGGTTAACCGTCAATAATAACAAAAACAATGGAAAGCCCACATACACATGGAAACTGAACAACACATCATTCAATAATGACTTGGTCAAGGAAGAAATAAAGAAAGGAAATATATGAAAATCCATCAAAGTAATCTACTATATAAACAAACTCAAAGGACAATAAACCACATGAAAAAAAACCTCGTGAGATGCTGAGAATGTATTTGACAAAATTCAATATCTTTTCATGATAAATGTCTTTGAAAATTTAGAAATTCAATGTACATACCTAAACATAGTAAAAGGAAGCCAGTAGCCAACATCAAAGTAAATGGAGAAGAAATTCCAGAAAATCAGGGAGTAGACAAGGCTGACCACTTTCTCCCTACTTACTCTATATAGTACTGAAAGTTCTTGCTAGAGCCATTACACAAATAAAAGAGGTCAAAGAGATACAAATTGAAAAGGAGGAAGTCAAAATATTACTATTTGCAGATGATATGATGGTATACTTAAGTGACTACAAAAAAATATCCTCCAGAGAACTCCTAACCCTGAAAAACAACTACAGAAAAATGGTTGGGTATACAATTATTTCAAACAAAGCAGTAGCCTTCCTCTACTCAAATGATATACATGCTGAAAAACAAATTAGGGAACCAACACACTTCACAATAGTCACACATAATATAAAATACCTTGGTGTGACTCTAACCAAGCAAATGAAAGTTCTGAATGACAAGAAGTCTGCAAGTTACTAAAGAAAGAAATTGAACAAGATCTCAAAAGATGAAAATATTTCCAATGCTCATGGATTGGCAGGATTAATATAGTAAAAATGACCTTCTTGCCAAAAGCAATATACAGATTCAATGCAATCCCCCTTACAAACCACCTCAGTTCTTCACAGAGATAGAATGAGCAACTTGCAAATTCATTTGGAATAAGTAAAATCCCATAGGCAAAACTATTCTCAACAATAAAAGAACTTCTGGGGAGTCACCATGCCTGACCTCAAACTGTATTACAGGCCAGTAGTGGTAAAAACTATATGGTATTGGTACTGAGACAGGCAAGAAGATCAGTGGAATAGAATTGAAGACCCAGAAATGAACCCACACACCTATGATTACTTGATCTTTGATGAAAGATCTAATATCATCTGGTGGAAAAATTATAGCATTTTTAACAAATGGTGCTGGTTCAACTGAAGGTCACCATGTAGAAGAATGTAAATCAATCCATCCTTATCTTCTTGTACAAACCATAAGTCCAAGTGAATCAAAGACCTCCACATAAAACCAGATACACTGAAACTAATAAAAGAGAAAGTGTGAAAAAGCCTTGAAAACAGGGGCACAAGGGAAAATTATTTTACAATCACCAGATATTTGCCAACCCTTCAGGGCAGATCTCTGAAGATCTATGAATATATAGTCTTGTATTGATGCTATGTAGACAAATAGATGACTTCTCAATTCTTTATGATTATCTTATAAGAATCCCTAAAATTATGTTAGTATTTATCAAGCTCTTTTATATTGAAAATGCTTTTAGGTTTTTCTTTTTTTCTGATAGTCAAAATGGCTATGAGAACTCTTATCAGTCTCCCAAGTTTCACCAGTGAATAGCTTATAGATAGTAACAGGTGTATCACATTACAACAGTTTGTAATCCCAATAACCAAAGGTCATAAAAAGAAAACTAATGATTTATTATAATTGTTAGTACAGAAGATAAAATATTGACTGAGTTTATCTATGGAAACTTCAGTAATAACTTAGTTATGGTTTTACACTACATGAGCCTGTGGATCTGTGACAGGTGATGAATGTTTAGTCAGATAAATACTTCTAATGGATAGGCATGTAAAAATTTTTTTGTAAACTTCTATTTCAATTTATGATGTGGATTTTTCTATAAACTTGTGTTGAAGCTTCTACCATGTCATCATGTATTATGAAAGGTGTATGAGTGCTGAGGATGAGGAGAAGAGTCAGAACTGAGCTGAGAACATTTTAGACAGAACACATTTTAGTCAGATCTGAACAGAACATGGTATACCAGAAATGACCAAAAATCTTTAGTCTGGATACAAGAGAACTTTTCCTCACAGAGCTGAACTCAAGAAGAATTTAGATGCAAAGGCAACACAGAATAAGAAAAAAATGTTGTTGAGAGTCAGAGCATTATTGTGACATCAGAACAGGAGAAGAAAGCAAGATTACAAGGAGAATGCTGAGTGAAATAATTTCAAAACTATAAGTTAACATAAAGACCTAAGAAAGCAATATGCAGAATATAGAAGGGAAAAGAAAAAAAGAACCTGCAGAGAGAACAGGAGGAAAAGGCAGGCTTCCCCTTGCAATGGAAAAGAAAAGGTCTTTTTTTAATATCAAAGCGGGCTTCATCTTATTCAAAGAATCAAGGATTTCTTATTACAAACTTGGTTTTAATTTATTTAGCATTAAAATGGTAGAAGCCTCTTCTTTGTCTATGCAATGATAATTGGAGCTCAGTTTTCATCCAGAAAGAGTGAAATCTGTCTGTAAAGGTGCTTGATCTTTTCCTCCTAATACGTGTGTGTGTGTGTGTGTGTGTGTGTGTGTGTGTGTGTGTGTGTTCCTGTGTGCATGCTTGTTTGTGTGTAAGTGGTTTGAATGGAAATGTATAAATATGCTTGTGTGAATCTGTATATAAATTTATGTGAAAAAACATTTTAAATTTGATTCTCTTGGATAATTTCAAACATGATGAATGTAACACTATCACATAATCTTTTCCTAGTTTCCCCATTAAATATTTGCCAAACTTTTCCAGACTTCTTGGCTTTTGGTAACTCAGTATGTTCATTTATTGATGTCAAAATGTGCATTGGTTTAGGGACATTCACTAGAGAGGAGTATCTTACCATTAAAAATATATTAAAAAAAAGAATGAGTTTTCCTTCCATAGGCATTATTTAATGCCTATAGCATATAGTATGCTTGGAGGGAGTCGTCCTAAAAATTTCCTGCTAGGATTTTCACTTTTTAATCTTCTGTAGATTTTTTTTTTTAGCAATGAGAATTTTAATTGCAACAGCATATTGTTATGAAGATAGCATTTCACAACTCTCTTTAGTCACTTAGTCACTTAATTTCTTCTGCTTCCTATGCCAACACGTTTCCTAAGCCTTGATGGTGGGGGGATTGTGTTAGCCATTCTATGTAAGTTGAATCAACTAGTCATTCTCAGTACAACAAACCATTTTGCATTCCTCAGTTGACTTCTGTATACCATATAAATAGCTTTTATGAATAAGTTTTATAGAAAATTATGGCTTAGCTAGGAAAATAATTATTTAGAAAGTTATATGATACTATGACCACTTGGCAAAATAACAAAACACTGTTGTATTATAGGCCATTTTTACATCTTCAGCCATGACGGTTTTTTCATGTTAAGAATTCTTTTATTAAAAAAGGAAACTGTAATGTCACCACATCACTAATTTTTTAAGGTAAGAAAGTGATATATTAGATATATATCCCATAAGGAGATATTAAGGAACATAAGCCCACAATGTTATAGTGTCTATTTTTAGGTGTAGGATTTTTTTGGGGGGGTGGGGGACTTACTTCTTTGCTTGAATTTTAATGTTTATGTTTTCTTCCTGAAAATAGAAGTTCATGGGAAGGTGCACACCTTTAATCCCAGCACTTGGGAGGCAGAGACAGGCAGATTTCTGAGTTCGAGGCCAGACTGGTCTTATAGTGAGTTCCAGGACATCCAGGACTACACAAGAAACCCTGTCTTGAAAAACCAAACCAAACCAAACCAAACAAACAAAAAAGTTCATGGGAATCATTCAGCTTTTCCACTAATGCATTCATGGAATTTACATCCTGCTCACAGCCTTTCCTCTGATTACTCACCTCACATGGCTCCTCCCCATTTTCTCCCTTCCCCTTAGTTCCTCACAAAGGGAGAACTACCCCTGCCAAGAGTAGCAACAGAAATTAAGACATCATATGACTGCAGGACTAGGCAAAACTTCTCCCACTGAAACCAGACAGGGCACCCAGTCATTAGAACAGGTTACACAGGCAGGTAAAAAAAGTCAGGGATAACCTCTGCTCCAAGTGTTTGCAGACCTGAACTCCAAGCTGCATTTCTGCTACATTTGTGTACATAGCTTGGGTACAGTCCACGTGTGATCATTAGTTGATAGCTCATCTCAAGGAGCTCTCACAGATCCAGTTTGAATGTGTGTATTGAACTTCTTCTGCAGGTCATTATCTATTTGGGTCTTTCAGTCCTTCCCACAATTCTCTCAGAGGACTCCTGAGCTGTGTCCAACGTTTCCCTATAGTTCTCTGCATCTGTTTCTGTCAGTCACTGAGTGGAACATCTAAGAGAATAATTATGCTACACTCCAGAGTGCAAACTTAGTAGAATACCTTAAATAGTTTTAAGGATTAGTTTTTGCCCATCGGATGAGTCTAAGGAAGCCCAGTCATAGGATAGCTACTGCCTCAGTCTGCTTAATCATTTTTCCTGCACTTCGATATGGTCTGCAACACAAATTACGGGTTGAAGGTTTTTTACTTGTTGTACCCTTGGAGTCTTGCTTGTCTACAGGAATTGGTCATTTCAGGCTCCAAATCCCACACTGCCAAGAGTCTCAGTTAGAATCTCCTGCCTAGACTCCTTGGAGCCTCCTACACCCAAGGTCTTGACACATAATCGAGATGCCTCCTACTAATCCTACTGCAATTTTTTGTTTGCAGACCTGGCCCTCTCTCCCTATCTGTCCCTATACCTGATAGCCCTGATGCCCCTGATGCCCCTGATCCCCAACCCATTCCCTCTCCCACCCAATTCCCTCTCTTCATCCTCATCCAATTATTATTCTATTTTTTAATCTGAGTAAGATACAAGAGCCCTCATTTGAGCCTTCCTCTTTATTCTTACAATCTCACATAGTCAATTCACATAGAAAAAAATTTTAATTATGTTTTTAGATTTCATTGCAGTTCTAGATCAAAACATAAGTTTTCCTTATTAGATATTTATGACAATAAACACATTGAATATAAACAATCTACACTGAAATTTTTTTCAGGGATCTAAAAATAACATACAATTTGTACTAAAAAAACAGGTGTCAAATGAAATAATTTCTAAAGCCAGTAAGAATTTCCAGATATTATAGTTTTAATGATAGAAACATACCAGCATTAAAAGTACAAAAGTGCCTGATTACATGTTTAGAGCCTATAGACTGATATCCTTATCATATATTAAAAGTTTATTATCTAGATTGTTTTCTATATTTTTAATGGTAGAAAAGCATATAACATCATAATACATAGAAACAAGATGCTAATCATGTGGATATGTTCAGAGTACTATGTAAGCAGTTAAATTCAATTGGTACTTTTAGATTTAGCATGTATTTTTCTAAATTCATGAAAAGAATTGATTTGTGGTCTCAACAAAATAATGTAGCACTTTGGCAGAAATATGCAAAAAAGCATCCCTGCACTGGAGGCCAAGATAGAGAAGACCTCCACAGCAACCATAGCTTTGCCCTTAGTGCTGTGGTAGACAGGGAGGAAGGTGATCCAGACACTGCAGAACACCAGCATGCTGAATGTCAGGAGCTTGCCCTCATTGAATGTGACAGGCAGATTCCTGGCCAGGAAAGCTACAGTGAAACTCCCTAGAGCAAGAGAGCCCATGTATCCCAGGACACAGTAAAAAGTAATCACTGAACCTTTGTTGCAAACAATGATGATGTGTCCATGTACCATGTGTAGATCAGCATCAACAAATGGCGGAGAAGTTCCCAGCCAGATTCCACAGAGAATCATTTGAATCATGGTACACATGGGAACAATGTACTTAGGTGCCCCTGAAAGCAGCAGCCACCTCAGTCTTCTTCCTGGAACAGTGATCTTAAATGCTAGTACTACAGTAATTGTCTTGGCTAAGATACTAGAGACAGACACAGTGAACACAATGGCAAATGTTGTCTGCTGCAGGATGCACTTGACCATACTGGGATAACCAATGTAGAGCAAGGAAGAGAGAAAACAAAATATGAGAGAGATGAGTAGAATATAGCTGAGAGTTTCATTATTGGCCTTGACTATGGGAGTGTCTCGGTGTTTCAAGAAGACACAGAGTATAATAGCTGTAAGAGCAGAGAAGCACAGAGCCAAGCCAGCCAGAGCCATTCCCAAGGGGTCTCCATAATCTAAAAATGTCACAGCTTTTTTGAGGCAGTTAGTTTGATCTGTGTTGGCATATTCATCCTCTGGACACTTCACACATTGATCCATGCCTAGTATAGAAAGGAAAGTATTTTCAGATTTAGGTTTTCTAGAATAATCACAAGATATAGTAGTCTTACACTTTAGAAATGAATAACTAATGTACACTAACTTCTAGTGTTAGAAGCAAACTTAAATATGGGAGCTTCATAAGATGTGATCCTAATTTTCATTGCTTCTAATCTTTATGCAAGCATCTCTTCATATTTATCTAATATAGTCAAGATATTTATTGTATTTTTCACAAACAAAACTATTTTGTTGCATAAATTTTGTTTCCACAATAGTATGTTTAGATCAATCACTCATAGCATCACACTTTTTTCAATTATAAGTGTATATTTTGTAAAAGAAGAACTTTGAAGGAGACGCACCCGTGCATCTATGTAGCAGCAAAATGTGTGGTCCTACATGCATTCTCAAGCATATACTTAGGCATATAAACTGTACTATTCCTTGTCTTAAAAAAAGAATTTAGAGTCAAATTTTCTAAACCATTAGAATACAAACTCTCTTCTAAATATTTTTTCTTACACCCACAAATATTTATTACCCTTCTCATTCATTAAGGAAACTTACCTTTTAAAGAGACAGACCTAGTTAGATAACACCATAGTCAAAAAAATTTAGAGTTTTGGAGTTCAGTGCAATGGTTACCTCTATAAAATCAGTTCATCAGGTAAGATTTGAAAATTACGATGAAAGAGTTTAAAGAATGTAAGAGCTCAAGGACAAGAGAGTTTTATATGAGTGTGTATTTTATAAGAAAGTCATAAGTAACACCCATAAACATCTCACCATAAAGGGCATCTTAACCCAGAGCTGACTAAAAATAAAAACAAAAAACCTGACCCAATGGAGTAGGGAATGATCATCATTCATAATTCTATCTTACAGATATATAGATATCTTAGAGATAGAATTATAGTTAAAAAGAAAAATGGAAAGTGAGTTAAAACATTTTCACTGAGAAGCATATACCAATTAATTATAATTGGATAACAGCTTTAACTTTCCTTTGTACATATAAGTAATATATAGAATGATGTATATATATACATACATATATATATATATTCATATATATATATAAATATATATGTATATGAGTGTTTGTATGAGTGTGACAAAGAGGGGGAGAGACAGAGAGAGAGACAGAGAGACAGAGAGAGACAGATCATGTAATAAAATACCATAAATGTGAAAAATTGTAAGGAGGGGAGTTTGGGAGTTTTGTAGAAAAAACAAAAGGGCAATAAACAATGCAATCATTTGTAATCTCAAAAAAGGTATTATAAACAGCACCAATATCATTAAGAGAGGAAGAGACAACATGAAAAATCATAACCCAAATTATTTATATGTCAAAAATATCACCTTCAGTTTTATGATTCAGTGTGTGAATTGTGGCACAGCACAGTATATGCCAGTTTTACTTATTTATGTAAGATTTGACTCTCCAGTGCTCCCTAGATTGTAGTAAATATTAAAAATACCATAATCTAAATAATGTCAAATGCTTCAAAATTAATTTTGACAGATTTTAGGAGTTAGATGTTTTTTAGATTCCTTCCATTTGCATACTGGTAGTTTACACAAGAGTATATTCAGTTTATTCAGTCAAATTAAGCTAATAGATCAAAGCAAAAAGTGGAGTTCTTTTCCTATTACTGAGTCTATTCATTCAATGATGTACATTTGGGTTCATTTTCTATCTCCTTTGTGATTTTGCTAAACAGTGTTATCTAAATTGATGAATAGAAGTATTCAAATACTCCATCATTTTACTCACCTAAAAATGATCAAGTAGTTTTTCTACTTTCCTCATATTTCTTAAATATAGTACTTAAAGTTCTAGCAAAGGGAATAAAACCACAATACAGAATCAGGGATACAAATTGTGAAGGAAGTACCCAAGGTAGTTTCAGATGATATGATATATAACTGACCCCCAAAATTCCACCAGAGATCTCATATGGCAGATGAACAATTTCAGCAAAGTTGCAGGGTATAGAATTAAGTCAAACAACTCACTAGCCTTTTTTTATACAGATGATAAACAGTCTGAGAAAGAAATTAGGGAAACAGCACCCTTCATAATAGCCATAAATTCTATAAATTTATTGGTTTGACTATTGCCAAGCAAGTGAAAGATCTCTCTGAAAAGAACTTCAAACACTTGGAAAAAGAAGTTGAGGAAGACCTCAAAAGATGTAAAGATCTCCTATGCTCATGCAGTAGTATGATTAACATAGTAAAAATGGACTCCTTACCAAGAGAAATCTATAGATTCAATGCCAGCTCCATCGAAATTCCAACACAATTCTTCAGAGATATGGAAAGAGCAATTTTCCACTGCATAAAAAAAAAACAAAAAACAAAAAAACGAGGACAGCCAAAACAATTCTCTACAATAAAACAACATCCAGAGAAAATCACCATCCCTGACCTCAGACTGTACAAGAAAGCGATAGTAATTAAAACAGTGTGTTACTACTACAGAGACAGACAGATAGATCAACTGAATAAAATGAAAAACCCAGAAATAAACCCATACACCAACAGACACTTGGTCTTTGACAAAGAAGCCAAAAATATGGTGGAAAAAAGAAAGAATCTTCAATAAATGGTGCTGGTCTAACTGGTGGTATTTATACAGAAGAATGAAAGTAGGTCAGTTAATCCCCTTGCACAAAGTTCAAGTTAAAGTAGATCGAGGACCTTAACCTAAAACCAGATACACTGAATCTAATAGAAGAGAAAGTTGTAAAGAGCCTTGAATTCACTGGCACAGGGGAAAACTTCCTGAACAGAACACCAATGTCTCAGGCTCTATGATTAAGAATTGATAAAGGGGACTGCATGAAAGCTTCTGTAAGGCAAAATACATCATCAATTGCAAAAATTGCCAACCTACTGGTTAGAAAAATTTCTTCACTAACTCTCCATCTGACCAGAGGCTAATATTCCAAAATATTTAAAGAAATAAAGAAGGTAACCTCCAAAGTACCAAATAACACAATTATAAAATGGGGTACAGAACTAAACAGATTTCACAACACAGGAATCTTGAGTGGCCTGGCCTAAAAGCAATTAAAGAAATGTTCAAAATACTTAGTCATCAGAGAAATGGAAATCAAATGAACACTGACCCTGAGATTCTACCTCAACCAATCAGAATGGCTAAGAACAAAAACTTAAATGACAACACATGCTGGCAAGAATGTGGAGAAAGAGAAACACTCTTTCTTTTCTGATAGGATTACAAACTGGTAGAACAACTTTGGATATCAATCTGTTGGTTCCCCAGAAAATTGGAAATAGTTCTACCTGAAGGCCTAGATAAATTACTCTTGAGCATATACCCAAAATATGCCACACTATATCTCAGGGACATATGCTGTATGATGTTCATAGCAACCTTATTTGTAATAGCCAAATGCTGGAAACAACCCAGGTAACCCTCAAACAAAGAACGGATACAGAAAAATGTGCTTTATTTACACAATGTAATACTCTTTTGCCATTAAAAATGAGGATATCATGAATTTTGCAGTCAAATGGATAGAATTAGAAATATTACCCTGAATGAGGTTATTCAGACACAAAGGAACACATATGGAATGTACTCACTGTTAAGGGAATATTAGTCAAAAAGTACAGCATACCTAGGAAACAGCCCACAGACCACAAGAAATGCAAGAAGCAGAAATGATCAAGTAGGGATATTTCAATTTCACTTAGAAGGAGGAAGCAAATAATCACAGGTGAGGCAGAGTTTGGGAGGGAACTGGATAGGAGAGGGGAGGAAAAAGTAGAAACAAGAAAAGGATCAGATATGGGAGCCAGCAGGGAAGCCCACCATCCAAATAGTATGAAATAAAATAAACAGCCTGGGAAGAAGCAATGGGGGAACCTCTAAAAAGTACCAAAGACCAAGGAGGTGAGAGACTCTCAGGACTCATTGGGGGTAACCTTAGTTAAAATGGCCAGCACTGGGGAGAGGGAATTCAAAGACTCCACCTTCAGTAGATAGACAGGGCCTCAGGTGGAGAGATAATGCTACTAACCCACAGTCAAACTTTCTGACTCAGAATTTCTCCTGTGTAATAGAACTGCAGGGACAAAAATGAAGAAGAGACTGTTGGAAAAACAGTCCAATGACAAACCCAAATTGGGATCCATTTCATGGAGTGAGAGGAACCAAGACGTCACACTATTACTGGTGCTATGATGTGCTTATACATGAGAGCCTGGCATGACTGCCCTCTGAGAGAACCTATAATCAGCTTACTGAGACAAAGGCAGTCACTTATACACAACCATTGTACTGAAATCAAGAATTCTTATGTTTGAATTAGGGGAGGGATTGAGGAATCTGTTAGGGAGAGCAATCTTGCTGGGAACAGTACAGTGATGGGGACTGCCTGAAGTAGGAAAGGATGGAGACATCTCAGAAAGCCATGGCAGCTCCTTATAGAAGAGCATGGTGTCTGGGACCCTGAGAAGCAGGAGACACATCCCTTTGGAGAACCTTTCATCTGAAATAGGGACTGCCTGCAGTAGGCCAGGATGGAGATGTCTCAGGAGCCTGTGGCAGCTCTTTGTAAGAAAACAGTTGTTTGCATTTTTTTTAACCTTAGCCCTGGACAAGGTTAGATTTCATTTGTGCATAATTGTTTTTCAGTTGGCCTTGGTATGCATAATTATTCTATTATATCTGACCTTCTTACTTTTTATTTATTCTG
>JANHMN010000003.1:79023649-79052317 GCA_030674055.1 Rhabdomys pumilio | reverse complement strand
ATTTTATCAAATGATTTCTCAGCCTCTAGTGTTGGCATATACCTAGAAGATTCTCCAACATATAACATATAACAAGGACATATGCTCCACTATATTTATAGCAGCCTTATTTATAATAGCCAGAACCTGGAAAGAACCCAGATGTCATTCAACAGAGGAATGGATACAGAAAATGTGGTAGATTCACACAATGGAGTATTACTCGGCTATTAAAAACAATGACTTTGAGAAATTCTTATGTAAATGGATGGAACTAGAAAATAACATCCTGAGTGAGGTAATCTGTCACAAAAGAACACACATGGTATTCACTCATTGATTATTGGATATTAGCCCAGAAGTTCGCAATACCCAACATACAACTCACATACACATGAAGCTCATGAGAAGGAAGACCAAAGTGGGTACTTTGGTCCTTTTTAAAAGGACTAACAAAATACTCATGAGAGCAAATATGGAGACAAAGTGTGGGACAGAAACTGAAGGATGGTGGTCTGGAGACTGGATATAATAATTGGGAAATTCAAACAAAAATTATAGAGACAAGCTTCAAAAATAAAATACAAAAGGTAGAAAGGTGGTTCTCACACATTGAAGGCATAATACAAAAATGCATAAATTGGTCAAAGATATTGTTACATATACAAAAATTCACAGCAGAAAAATTTCAGCAAATCTGTGATTCAATGAAAAGAGAAGATCTAGGAATATCAGGAGCATAGGAAGGAGCATGATAGTTGTAAGTTCTATCATATATTTTTAACAAAATAATTGAAGAAAGTATTTCTACCCCAAAAAAGATGAATATAAAGGCACAGGAGACATGCAAAACACTGAATAGATTTATCAGAAATATAAGTCCCATTGCTACATAATAACCAAAATGCCTAATATATAAAAGACAAAAATGTTAAAAGCTGTAAAGCCAGTAAATTAGATAACATATGAAATCAAAATTCTTAGAAATATGCCTGAGTTCTTAGATTCTAAAAGCCAGAAGGGTTTGGAAAGAAGATTTTCAGACTCAAAAAGACTTCAGATGCCAGCCCAGATTACAATACTCAGCAACATATTCAATTACATAAAAAAGGAGAAAACATCATCATCATCAGTTTAAATTTAAGCGATATCTACCATCAAATATAGCCCATACATAAGCACTAGAAGGAAAAAATCCAAATAAAGGAGGTTAACTACCTCATGAAAATTTAGGAAATAAATAATCTCACATCATCAAAGCAAATGATTGAAAGCATGTGCAACAATAAACACACACACACACATACACACACACACCTGCACACTCACAAATATCTCCTCTACCATCACCATAACTACCACTTCCAGCCCTAAGCCCCACAACCACACACACATACACACACACACACACACACACACACACACTCACACACACACAAACTGCAACTAACAATCATTGGCCTTTGGTATAACTCAATATTAATTGTCTTAATTTGCCCATGTTAAGACACATATAAATAAAATGAATACAAACATGACTTATTCTTTTGATCCATGCAAGAAATACACCACAACATCAAAAGTACATGGTATCATTGCCTCAGGGTAAAGGCTTGAAGAAAACATTCCATGAAAAATTGATCTGAAAGACAACCTGTTATACAGATGTTAATATCTAACAAAATTTTGACATCGAGCCAATATTAACCAAAAGGGATGGAGAATGACAATGTGTATTGAGCAAAGGAAAATAATCAAGATAACATGTCAACTACTGATATCTATGCTACAAAGAGAAGGACAGCATCTTTTGTAAAGGAAACACAAATACTGATTAAATCAAACAATGACTACCACATACTGATGATAGAATTCTTCAATTCTCTACTCTCCACAGTGGACAGGTCATTGAGACTAAAACAAAAGCAGTGAATTATTTGTGCTAACTGACATTATGAATCAAATTAATTAAAAAAAATTTACACAACATTCCACCCCAAACTTTAAGAATATATATTTGATTTTTCAGCATCTCCCAGAATTTCCTCCAAAATTAAACTACTCAGAAACAAAGCAAATCTGAAAAGATACAAGAACATTAAAATAACTTATGCATTCTATAAGACACAGTGGATTAAAACAGGACATCATCAACAACAGCTTAAACAAAGAAACCTTTCAATCTCTTGGGAAGCAACAAGATTTAGTTTAATGAAATAATTGATCACAACTAAAATTAATAAATTTAAAACCTTCAACAAGCATGCTACATGAGGAGCATCCAGGTTAAAACTCATCTCTGAAATTCTCCTGCCTGCTGAATCCCACCAGTCATGCTAACTTGTTCCTGTTGTGCCTGTTCAGGAATCACACTTGTGTCTTCATTCAAGCTGGAGTTTGCACTTTCAAACTTACACAGGAGAACACAGAATCAATGACACAGGAGAACAGGAAGGTGGAGCTCCTGAGCCCACAATTGGATAAGGGTTTAAAGGATATGGGGGGCAAGTGAGGGGCTTTCTAGCTTGGCAAGCATCTCTTTCAATGTAAGCTTACAAGTGGGTGTTCTGAAGCAAAACTTTGAATAATCACAAACAGTGTAAAAGAACATCTGGAAATACCAGACAAATATTTATTGGCTGTTGCTAGGGAGTAGCTAGCAAGTAACTCTGGGAAATGGGCCAGAGACAAGCTATGTAGTTCATTCAGGTTGAAGCTTGGTTTCAGCTGCAGGCAAAGTTCTCAGACCCTTATTTGTTAAAATGGAGTCTGTTCTCAAGATGTAGTAGATTTGGCCTCTCACTATGAACTAACTACTTGTTCTCCCCTGAATTTCATTGTCTGGCCACCACTCAGCTGGACTCTACCATTCCCCCCCTACATGCAACATCCAGGTCTGAATACCAAGAACATTCAGTATAAGACTGCACAAATGAAGTCTGTTCTACTAGGAACATCAAGATTATGCTCATCTTCTTAATCATTGCTACACCAGGAATATCTATAAACAGCTAGATCGATAAAGGCAAGCTAAAGAACACAATCAACAAGGGCTAGTACAATATGGCACATTTCCAGTGAACCTATCAAATTACAGCAAGCCCTCTCTATTCTAAAACAACCCTAACAGGAGACAATCAACTAAATCCAACCTTATTAATATGATAAATGTCTGTAAGGAGGAAATCCCTCAAAGAAATACAAGAAAATACAATTAAAGTGGTGAAGAAAATGAATAAAACTTTTCAAGATCTGAAAATAGAAATAGAAGCAGCACTAAAGAAAACACAATCTCATGGAATCCTGGTAATCAAATAACTTAGGAAAGAAAACAGGATATATAGATGCAATTGTTACTAACAGAATATATTAGAGGGAAGAGAAAATCTCAGTTATAGAAAATATGATAGAATGACGATATATTATTCATAGGCAATGTTAAATCTAAAATATTCCTATCATGTACTATCCAGGAAATCCTGGATACTATGAAAACTCCTAACCAAAGAATAATATAAATTAAGAATTTAAAGAGTCTCAGGATATGGACTTAAATATATTTTCAACAAAATCATATAAGAAAATTTTTCTACCTAAATAAACAGATGAATAGAAAAGTAAAAATATGATTAAAGAACTCCAACTGAATTAGAATAAATTAGAAAATTCTCCTGCCACACAATAATCAGTACACTAAATATACAGAACAGACATTTTAAAGCTACAAGAATACAACAAAAATTATACAATGCAGACCTATCAGAATTATACCAGAATTCTCAACAGAGACACTAAACTAGAAAAACCTGGACAGATGTTCTACAATCTCTAAGGAACCACTGATGGAAAACTAGATAACTGTACCCAGCAAGACTTTCATTCTACAAAGACTGAGAAAATAAGATATTTCAAGGAAAACACAAAGTTAAATGATAACTATCCACAAATTCAGTTTTACAGAAAATCCTTTAAGAAAACCTCCAACCCAACAAGGTTAAATACACACATAATAACACAGGAAAAGTAATTCCATACTAGTAAAAACAAACTACAGAAAATGTCCCACCATCACCACCTCCAAGAATAATATCAAAATAACAGAAATTAACAATTGATTATTAATATCTCTAATAATCGATGGACACTATTTCATCACAAAAGATAGAGGTTAAAAAAGATCTTGATAGAACATATCCTAATCTTGAAAAATAACAAAATTGCAGGGTGATTCACTATTTATGATTTTAAGTTGTACTATAGAACTATAATAATAAAAGTTGCATGATATTGGCATAAACTGTGAACATTAATCATTGGAATGAAACTAAAGATGAGAGATAAATTCACATACCTATGGACCCTTGGTATTTCATAAAAAATCCAGAAATACACAGTTAGGTGGGTGTTGGGGAAAAAGTGTCTTTAAGAAATGGTGTCAGTTAAACTAGATGTCTATATGTAGACTATAAATAGATCCATATTTATCTCCATACACAATTCTCCTGTCTAATTGCATCAAAGACTTCAACAAAAAATTAGACCAATGTACCTAAGTGTAAGAGAATGGTCAAAAGAATACATTGACACAAGACATTGTGTCCTGAACAAAAGACCAGTTGGTCAGGCACAAAAACCGAAAAATTCATAATGGGTCATTATATAATTGAACATCTTTTTTAAAGCAAAGGACACCAAAAATTAAAAAAAAAAAAAAAACACAGCCTAAGGATTGGTAAATCATTTACCCCCTTTGTATTAATAGGAAGCCTAATATCCAAAATATAGAATAACTTCAGAAAACTAGGTAACAAAATTAATATTTAACATTTAGATACATAATTAAATGGAGAATTGTAAAGAGAGGAATCTCAAATGTCTGTGAAACCCTTAAAGAGAGTTTCATCATCCTCAACCATTATGGAAATGCAATTTAAATCAATTTAGGGATTCCATCTTTAGCTGACAAATGGCTAAGTTCAATAACAGAGGTGATAACTCATGTAAGCAAGCATGTGGGACAAGGTGAACATGTCTCCATTGCTGATAGGAATAAAATCTTATTAGACAACTATAAAATAAATATGGCAATTTCTCAGAAAACTGGGAATAGATCTATTGCCAAACCCAGCTATACCATTCTTATATATTTGCCTTGTACTCTCATGTACAACAAGGACAACTGTTCAACTATGTTTTGGTGTCTACAGTCAAAATAGCCAGAAAGTGAAAACAAGTAGATGTACTTCAACTGAAGCCTGCATAATAAAACAGCATACATTTATACAATATAGTATTACTAAGCTGTAAAAAACAAATGACACCATGAATTTTCTGACAAATGGATGGAATTAGAAAATGTCATCCTGAGTCAGATAACCAACATCTAGAAAACAGATGTAGTATCATTCATTTAAAAGTTGATATTAGCTGTTAGTAAATGATTAATACAAACAATAGACAGAACCAGAGAAGCTAGATAATAAAGAGGTCTGGGGCAGAGGAGCATGAGTCTTACTGGGAGCAAGAAAGTAAATTAGTCCATTTTGTTGTTGAGGGCAGAAGACAGGAGAGCAAGTAGTCTGTTGTGAGTTATAGAAGGAGAATGAAAATAGAACAGCTGGAATTTGAAGTTATTTGCTTGACTATGTAGAAATATAGTACAGTAAAAACATTTTGGAATTTATGAGGATGGCTCTAGTGAACATGTCTACTAATGGAGATTACAGAGACTAATGTTTGGCTCTTTGGCAATCAGGAAAGTTGTGTGCTGGGTTAAAATTGGTTGAGTTACTGACTTAGAAGGTGACAAGAAAATCTGTAAACAATCCATGTTGATACTTAGTCATAATGTAACCATCTCAAACCTGATAGCATGGCCCCATTGCTAATGACAACTTCAACACTGATTATTGAATATGGAAAGGTGTAGTTGCTATGGGCTAGAAGTCTTTTACTACAGGCTATGTAATAATAAGGACAGATGTTACAATATTCTCTATACCTTTCACTTACAATACAACCATGTTACAAGGTGTGCTTGCACAATGGTAGCACATAACTTGTTGAAATGACCAACCAATGATTCATTGAACCTGTTACCACTCTACAAGGTGTCCATGCCTAACCCTACTTGGATGGTTATAACCTGGACAATGGATATTCCAGAGAATAGTCAAATCACAAATAGTACTGTTCTATAAAAAGTTAAATTAAAGAATTTTATATATATATATATATATATATATATATATATATATACTCAATAAAATACTCATATATTATTAATTATATTGTTAGATCAGTGCCCTATCCTTTCCCTGGCATGAGAAGAGAAGTTTTTCCTTTTTTATTTTTATTTTTGGTTGTTGTATTTTTTGAGACAGGGTTTCTCTGTGTAGCTCTGGCTGTCCTGGAACAAACTCAGTAGACCAGGCTGGCCTCGAACTCAGAAATCCACCTGCCTCTGCTTCACAAGTGCTGGGATTAAAGGCATGCACCACCACTGCCCATCCAGAGAAGCTTTTCAAAGTAGCAGAGAAGAACAGGTGTATAGACCCTTAGCCAGGAATGCAGAGCAAGACTAAATTAGATATCTTCATCTTATTCTTCCATTTCAATTAGGCAGGACTCTCACATGAGAGTCACAAAACTTAAAGCCTTAGCAAGAACCCTGTGTTGGTCTGCACCAGATCACGTGCATATATGGTATGGCAGTTAGCTTGAGTTCTGTGGGACTTCTAACAGTGGAAGCAGGTATATTTCTGACTGTTTGCTGGCCTCTGAAACTCATTTCCTCCTATTGATTTGCCTTGTCCATTGTTGATATGGTGACTCTTGGCTTGTCTTATTGTATCTTATGTTATTCTGTTTGACTATCTTCTTTTGAATTTCCTCACTTTTCTGAACATAAAATAAAAGGAGAATGGTTCTGGAAGAGAGGAATGTGGGAGAAAGCCAAGAAGAATAGAGGAACTGGAAGCATGGCTGGGTGCACTGTATGAGAGAAGAGTCTATAAAATACAGAAAAAAATGTATGAGCAAGGCAAATTTAATAAAATTTATTTTAGTGTCCTGTATTCAACCAACATAAAGGTCAGTAAATTATACTGTTTATTTGATTTTGATACATATCCTATAATATCACTAGTATCAACAAAAGTTTTATTAATTTATTTATATAGAATTATAAGTATTTTTAATTCATACTATAGTCTCTGGGCTGTACAGTGAATTTGGTTAATATTTTAGTGAAATTTTTCAGATATATATTTAATCTTCATAATCCTCACATGCAAATTATATGATACCATTTACATACCTAAAATACATAATCTTTAATATTTTCAAGAAATATAATTTCCATTGCTTCTAGAATTATGAATAACAAATATAGTCCAAGACACAGAGTTTATTATATCAAATAAGTGGTACTAATTTTTTTTTTTACTTTTATTCATCTTTCCCTAACCACAAAGTACTTTCGAGGACTATGTGCATATTGGAGATACAAGCAATTTTATTACTTTGAGAAAACATATTCTTACCTGTCATGTTGGAAATTTCATTTTCTGGGCAGCGGTAACAATCAAAACAGCAGACAGCCTTTCCTTCCTGAAAGTATTTTCTGAATCCTGGTCTGCAAGGCACAGTACATATGGAGACTAGTGTCTGAAGAAAATTAGAAAATTTATTGAAATAAACAGTTTCACATATATGACAAGCATGGTAGTGAGTCACAAGAGAAAGCCAAAGAAACTGTCCCTTTACATACCCCATCATTTTATAAAGTAAAGTTACATTGTTTTGTTTTTAAATGATAAAACTTTTATGAACATATGGTGATTTTTCTATCCTAAAACACCTAATAGAGAGTGAGTAAGAGAGAGATCAAATTGATGGAGAGGGAGAGAAAGAGAGACAGAGAAAAACAAAAACAGAGAGAATCTAGGATGGTGAAAATCAATAAATGAGGAAATGTTAAAATGTAATTCCATAATAAAATAAAAGTAGATCAGATTATAGGTAGTTTTGCTTCCTGTAAAGCATTAAAATTAAAACTAAATTACCTGCTTGCTATCTGTAGCCCACTCTATCATTTCATCAGACACAAACAGTTGTTCTTCATTTGAAAAATGACCAGAAAATGCCCCTATTTTCATTTTAAGTCCATACTGTTTTAGGAAATCCATGATATAGAAAATGTCATACTTTGTATCCAGTTTTCTAATATGGTTCATGTTTATTAGGTCTCCAACAGGGTTTACAAATTGTATGGTCTTCAGAAAAGAGAACATCTAAAACACATTTGTCATTTTAATTTCTACTATGCATACATATTGGTACAAAAATAAAAAAGTCTGGAATGTCACTTATATCCATTATCTACTCCTAAAACCCACATTTATCAGAAGTGCTAAAAATATAAAATATATTTCATATACATTTATTGTTTCAATATGCTTTAGAAATACCATTTTCTCACTATATTTCATGTCCTAATATGTGTACAAATGAATTTATGTTTGGAGAATAGTGATTAATTACCCATTGTTTTCTGTCAACAGTGTCATTTGGTCATAAGATAGAGAAACTAAATGTTCAATTGTTCAAAATATGAAAATAGACTTGAAATTATTTGAGGTCTATTCATTGCATTAATTAGAAATGTTTTATTCAAATAAAAGACGAGCCATTTTCATAATTTCAATTAATAATTTCATGAGAATTTCAAATAATGAAATTGTGAGATGTATGTAAGATTGAAATATCAGACAAATTTCATGACATAGTTTGTAAAATCCTGACTGGGTGTCATTGTTACCTCTCACATAAATTATGAAACTAATATGATATGCACTCTTATGCATTGGTAGAGTATAGAAATACTTATATTTAGGAAAAAAGTTACTTATTTACAGGGATTTTGACTTCATAATTCTCTTTATGAATGCTATTGCTGTTATATATTTGCCATTCAGTGTAAAAATTATTACCTTCCAGGAGTTAAATTCCGATACCTCTCCATCATTCTCTGAGGATGTGTCTACTTGTTGCAGAAGCATCTCATGAAGTGAGTGGGCCACAGCATACACAGCATTGTACATATTGTAGCATGTTTCACTCATAGACATTCCAAGGGGTGGCACACAAAACCACTTAAATAGGATTTTGGTTGGACAGTTCTTCAGTGTTTTACAATTGGGTGGTGGCAAAGAACACTTAAAGTAAGTCCACCACAGTTTAGCAAAAGAAATGTCATTACTGTAGTTTGAAGGGTGTACTGTCTGTATAAATTGTTTAAAACCAGATATTTCAGACTGCTGATGTGAAAAAATAAGAGTCCCATACAAGGAGTTAAGCATGAAATCTCCTGTCACTGTGATGATATCAAATTGTGACACACTGACCCATAGTCTCTGAATATTTTTATATTTCCATAGCATGAAGTTAAATTGTACAGGAGATTCTTTATCCCCGTAGACAATCACAACTTTTGCTGATGACATTATGATTTGTTCATAATATTTATAAATCATTTTAAGGTATAATATATCATCATGTGTGATAATTGTGACAAATGCTAAGCAGACAATGTTTCTTTCCATTCTTGTTCTCAATTCAGAAAGGAATTGAATTGCATGATCATCATCTGTAATGATCACTCCTACCCAGTTCCATCTGAAGTGAACTGCTAGGGACACCATGGCTAGGGATAGAGATGTGTCCTTAGGAGACATCTGGTAGAGATGAGGAAACTGTTCCTGGTCACTTAGGTAGAGATGAAAATAACCACAGTAAATCTGAAAGATATTGACCATGAGCATCTCTATGAAGAATATGGAATGCAAATGTTCTAGAGCACATGATAGAAGAGTGATAAAGTGTCGATTCTTCATCTTGTTATTAAAATCATATCGAACGTCTTGTGAATTGCTATACAGCTACAGATAAACTAAGTCATCTGGTAAAACATTTCACATTATGTTGTGTCTCCTGCCTTTTTGTCATTAAGCTGTAGTGTTTGCCAAAGAAAGTATCTAACTTTTATGTTTAATAGATCAGAGTACATATAATTGGATTCTCTGTCTTTTAGTCAGCCTTGGTACTCAGAAAAGCAGACTATAGTAAGATAGTATTTCAATAAATGCAAGCCTTTGTGACTTACCTCTGGAGTTCTGGAGAAGTACAGCATTGTTCCAAGAATGTAAGATGTCATCCATATAGGTCCCGTAAGTACAATTAAATATCTTCTCTGATTTTTACAGTAGTAATTAGGAATAATTTCTTTTTTTTTCATGGACCAAATTCTTTCTACATTATCCGCAATTAGGTTACATTCAATCTTAACTAGTAGAGAAATGTTAGGTAAAATATAAAAGTTGCTATTGATTTCTTCAATGGCAAAATAAACAGAGGAAATCAAGTGGATGGTCTTAGGTGTCACCCTGTAAACAGAGCACACCATTTATGGTGGATATGGGTTTTAATTATGGTATTCTTATGTAAAACCCATGGTGTGTTAAGCAAAGAATTCTTGAATTTTTTGACCCATTTATATGTTGACACAATTCCTTATTGTGATATGTATGGACATAAGAGTTCAAAATAATTTGAAAATCTGAATTTTTTTAATTTTATGAATTGAACTTTATTTACTTTTGTTTTGAATTATTGAGTATAATATATATATACATATACATATACATATATATATATATACATGTATATATGTATATGTATATATATATATATATATATATATATATATATATGGCATTTACAGTGTTTTCCATTATCTTCGTCTTTTGAACTCTTACTTAACTGTG
This sequence comes from Rhabdomys pumilio, assembly GCA_030674055.1. Lineage (NCBI taxonomy): Eukaryota > Metazoa > Chordata > Mammalia > Rodentia > Muridae > Rhabdomys > Rhabdomys pumilio. The sequence continues at coordinate 79,041,512 of JANHMN010000003.1, read as the reverse complement.
TTCTTAAATTTGACACCATGTGATTTTTCTTGTGATCTTTTAATTAACATTTTTTAAAATATGAATTTTATATTAACAAGATTCTGTCATTTTTGAAATTTTCTATAGTTCCATCTTGTTTTTCTTGAACACGATGAAATACCTATATTTCATCCATGACTATGAAAAATTTTCTGAGCCAACACCGAATCTGCCCATGCCTTCATTTTATAAATCTAATACCTAACATGTGGGGGACAAGAAATGAGAATCATCTGCTCTCTAGAATGTTACACTTCTATACCAAATCTGCACTAAAAAAATATCATGACCCTCCAATGGAATGAAGAATAGATGGCCTAATTTTTCTGGGTCAACAATTGGCAAAGTCTAAAGAATTCATAGGTAATGCGAATACCACAATAATACTTACACTCTCTTCTTCATTCACACAGTTCATATCTTTTCATTTTCTATTTGAGGCTGCACAAAATTGAGTAATATAAAATTGGTTGCAACTACAAGAGTTCACTGTTTTGCTGAGCTCCTCTTTCTTCGTGTTTACACTTAGGCTGTACTACTTCATCCTTTCTCTACAATCACTGGCTATTACATAACTGGCCTTGGGTTCTACTGGTTCAGATTTGTATAGATTTGCTCTGTTACTAATATGTTCACTTTAGTTTCTCTCTTTTATTAAGCATATTTAACTGGGTATACCCACTTTGATATATTTTATACAGTTTGATAATCTTATTTAACAATTACATATCATTTCAGTGTATTGTACATGAGCTTTTTTGCTTTTGCCTCATCTGTATTTTCTGTGATGCTTTGTGACTACAGTAAATATTTATGCAACTGGACATAACTGTTTGCTCTGAATCTGGTATTGAATGGACTTAACACTTTTATTTTCTTTATTATTTACTACTTCTTACTTTTTAATCAATTTTTTCTATTCATTCCCATATTTACTGGATATTTTCTTCCATTCAGAAATACCTGAAATGTGTCATACTTTTTAAGGTGAAAGCCATTCTGTACTGGAGACAGACATGCATTTTGAAATTGAATTCTCCAATTAATCTTCTACAGTTTCTGATGTCTGAAGGTTTAACATGTTAAGTAATATAAACTTTTTATTACAAACTAATTTACAAGCAATCTTAAAATAATGAAATAACTAGTAGGAGTATCACCACTTCTGAGCTCACTTTGTACCACACACCTCTCTATTAATAAAATTGGCCAAAAGTGGGTGTGATTTATCAATAGAATGTAACTGAAGACCTAAAGACAAGAACACTGCTTTGAACACATGATTTTTTTATAATAAATCCAGAAATCTACACTAAAATAAAGAAACTATCTTGAATAATGGTACTGACCAAACTGTATGGCTTCATCTTGCAGAATAAAAATATATCTATGTCTATAATTGTGAAGAAATCTCAATACTAAATTTTGTATCCCAACTGTGCATATAAAAATTTACTAGTGATACAGTTTCAAAAGTATACTCATTGCCCAGTACATGAAATATATAAAATAAACTCAGTGATATTTTTGAAATTCTTTGTCTTATTATATTTTGTAAAGAGATTAACTTTTGAAGTTTATAGGTTTTGGTGTTTACGTTATAGCTTCTTAACTATTCTTTTTATGGGCTTCTTGTTTGTAAAGAAGCATATGCCTAATCTTTTATTTGTATGTAAGTGTGTTTCTCTTGACTTTTTTGTTTTTGCAGGGCTTCTTTTCTGATTGATTGATTTTTATAACTTGAAATATTTCATTTCTCCTATGTTGTTACTATTCTTTATATGACAAATTTTTAATGGGTGAAGTAAACAATGTGGGTTTATATGAGAAGTCATTAGTAAATGATCTTTCAGGAGGTGAGGGAGGTAAATTCACAATTTAATAATATTGTTTTAAAAATGTATTTTATATAAACAATGATGGAAACTAAATAGGATTTATGTTGTAAATTTAGATGGACTTGGAAATTAGTATGCTTCGTAAAAACTATAACAGGGCACAGGGCATATAATCTCAATTATACTAAAAATTAAAATGTACAAGTATGGAACAAAAAGATTTTGGAATTGGGTAGATGTGGATTGATAAAAAGTTGAGGATACAACATTCAGGATTTTGTTTGAAATCTTCTATGTATTTTACACTTCATTGTGGTATTGGACACACACATACAAACATACACACATATTGCACTCACATTTGAAACACATGGATCAGAAATTATATATCTATAAAACCTAAATAGAAATAAAACAATCTAAATCAGATTAGGTATAATATAATTTGGGTTTAATTTTCTTCAAATCATATACTTTAATTTACATTAAATTTTATTATACAATTATTTATAGTCAGTGGTTTCTATATAGAATATTAATGTTTTTGCATTTTTAAAATATTGTTGGTTTTGTCCTGCCATCATCAGTGATGTCACATTTTATAACCTACTTAGTAAGTATTTATTTATCAGTTGTGGGATTTCTCTTTAATCTGTGGAAAGCTTGGAATTTTTCTGTTGAATATTTCTTGTTTAATGCAACACAATGTTGTAAGCAACATTATGTTGTAAGCATAAAAGTGCAATGACATTTTTAATTTTCAAGTTTGAAAGTTCTGTTTAGTTATTCTCCTCTTATTATTCCATATAAACCAACAATATACACATATGAGAAATAATGTACTCCATACCTATCTGTGCATAGAATATGATTAAACCATGGACTGATATAAGCAATGGGTAGATGCTGAATGAGACAAAAATGTTGAAGGAAAAAGAATAGTTAATTCTAAAATTGTATTCCCTTAGTAGATAAATCTTGTAAAATAGAAGGCAATAAATATAAAAACATATCTGCAGTACAATGTAGACTTGATTGGTTTTTAAAAGATTGCAAATAGTAGCATGGGGGAATGTGTAAATCTGAAGAATTATTGGAAGGGATTAAATATGATGATAATGCATTCTATGCTATTATTAAATAGGTAAAATACTAAAAAAAATAAATAAAAGGTAGCATAAGGTAGTGTAATTGTGAGGAAAAAAGAAAACATTTATGCATTATTTTCTGATTTTTTTGTAAATAACTCTGTAGATGTGCATAAAAGAAAAATAACTATCACATAATGCAGGTCTAACACTTATTGGTACTATAAAAGAGTTAACATAAAAAGTATCCCAGGATGTAAAGTGTGTTCACTATATGAAAATCCATTAATGTAATTCACCATAAAAACAAACTCAAAAATTTACATGATCATCTCAGATGCTAAAAAAGCATTGGACAAAAGACAATATCTCATTATGTTAAAAGTATTGGAGAGATCATGTGTCCAAGGACCATACCTAATCATAATAAAGACAAAATACAAGGTCCTTAGATGAAATGTCCAACAGCATGTAGAAGGAAATTATAGAGTCCACTATCCCTAGAAAGACAGGGCATACCATGAACAGATTGGGGTTACAATCACAAATTCAAAATCTATTACCTCAAAATGTCTCTGTCTAAAAAAACTGCAATGACAAAAATTGAAAAGAGACTGAGGAAAAGGATATCAGTCACCTGCCCAAATTTGGACCCCATCTCAAAAGAGGCTCCAAGGCCTGACAATATTATGGATGCTATGGTGTGCTTATAGACAGGAGCCTAGCATGGCTGTCCTCTGGGAGGCCCAACAAGTAACTGACTGAGAAACATGAAGATACTTATACCTGACCATTGGACTGAATACAGGGACCCCTGAGATTGAATTAAGGAAAGGATGGAAGAATCTTAGGAGGAGGGCAACACCATAGGAAGACCATCAGTCTCAACTAACCTGGACTCCTAGATGTCTCAAACAGTCACAAACAAGGCAACAAACTCTAACATCACATGAAACCATAAGATGGAAATTGTCCTATAAAGGGAATCTCTCTAAGAGCAAGGGCAATAGTGTGATTTATTCATTTGGCATCTAACTGGATTGTGATTCAAAAAAGACAATAAACAAGCTACCCACTATAAAAGCACCTTAATTAGAAAAATAACCAGCCATGAAACATAAAATAAATTTTAGTTATGTCCTAGAGAAGGACAGCCAGAAGTCACATAGGGTGTTTTCTATCTCTCACCATCTCTGGGATGCATTATGTGCATTTATTCATAAATGAAAGATGCACTTACTGCTTGTCTAGATTCTCACCGAAGTAATCATTCTTCACATAACCATTCTCTGTATAAATAGAAAAGAAACAATCAGCATCTTTATCTCCTAGATAATTTTCTGTGTCTTTGATTCTCCAAAAGCATCTGGGGTCACTCAAATAGCAAAAAAGAAAGGAAAGCTTTAGAATCAAGAAGACAGCAATCAAAGCAGACATCTTTGCCATGTCACCAAGATAGGTGCCGGATCAAAATGCAGCACGAGATGTCATGAGGGAAGAATCTCACTTATCAAATTTTCATGAACACATCCAAGTGTCACTTTTTATTGCTGTCGTTACTATTAAAGAACACATGGACTTCTCACAGCATTTACTTTTCAGTTCACTATTTGCCTCTGGAGGATTCTGAAGCACTCTCTGGCCTGGGGCTCTGCATCTGAGATTCTATGGCCAGGTGAAAAATAGGGAAAATAATTTTGGTCATGTTGTTCTTCTATATCCTTATAATTATATTTATGTAACTAGACATGAAGGTTCCAGACATGATTTCTTTTGGGAATATATTCTCACAAGCCTAGTTTATCAATCTAGTTTTCTGGAATCATTCATAATAGTTCATTTTGATTTCATAGGCTATTCCAGTGAGTTTTACAAGGAATTATATCAATGAATCAAATGCAACTCAATTGCCCAAAATAATAAAACTAAAAATAAAGTAAGCAATATTTTTATGCATCCACAACACTTGTAGACATTAACTTTGTATTGTTGCTGTCTTTCATTTACTATGAATTGAATTACATTAGAACACGGTCATGGAAAATAAATTTGGAATTAATGCTATTTATAAGCTCTTAAACAAAAGCTCATTGAATGGGAAATCCAAAGCAAGCAGGATTTTTATTTCATTGTTCATTAAAAGGTAGTTTTAATATCAAGCTGTGTACACATAATATAATGTGTACTGTCTTAAGTGACCTCAATTTTTATTAAGCTTAGTTTTAATGTTAAATAAGAACTATATTCTATATTAATATTAAAGAATTATTTCCTTTTAATGTCATTGCAATACACAGATTCCTTAATTATTTTCAGTTTGACTTACAATTTAAAGTTAGTTCTAAATATTCTTTATTATTTGTCATCTGTATTGATTTTTTATGGTAGGATATCATATGTATATACACAGATATTACATAGAACAAATTATCTCTATCAAGGGAAATCTATGAAGTTCATCATAGAAGAAAGAAAATAACCTCATTGTATGTGGCTGAACATATAACTCAGTGATTGTGTTTATTATTATCTTTTGTAATAATTCATTTTCAAAACTATATATTTGTTGCCATTCAGTTGCTTTAGGTATTTATTTTTGTTTTATTTTTGGATATTTTTGTAGCTATTTAATTATATTACATGTGCAAGGATTTCATATGTTGAAAACTTTTTTATTCTACTTTTTAGTTCTTTAATAGTTTTAATACTTTTTAGTTTTACATGTCATTTTGATCACAAACAAACTGTTGTCTTATTCTTTTATTCCTACATTCATTATCAATCCAACTCTGTGTCCTTTATCTTTTAAGCCCTTAAAGCTTTTATTGCTGCCAAACTGTTATGGAACAATTGTTTTCCAAAGAATCACAGTTATCTTGTCATGGTATGGGTTCTTATTTTCTTAATATTTTTTCTTTTCTAGGAGCTAAAATTTCCATTCATGAATACAAGTGGGGAAATTGTACATGTATCACTCATCTTCATATTTGGATGTAATCTCTCTTGATCTGGCAAGGTGTTGTGTTTTTGTACCTCATTCCCTGGATTTTGTCCCTGCTCTGCTGTGTTCAGAAACTGATGTTTCCTTCTAGTCATCTATCACTTCCAACATGTATTTTTAGTGTGTTCAAATTACTAATCTCAATCCTTGTGCCCTGAGGAACATGTTTAAATATGATCCCTTCAGTCTCAAATACTATATAGTTTTCAATTCTCTCCCCTTCAGTCCATGCATTTCTCCATGTTCATAATAATCATATAAAAAAATCACATCCTGTTTTTGTATTGATTCTGTTAGCCTGTGTATTTTTATTGAGGAAATTAAGTCTATTGATGGTGATATGACCAGTGATTGGCATTTATGTGTATTTGTGTGTGCTTCCCTTGTTTTTGAGGGTATGGAACGATTTATTTCCTGTATTTTCTTGGATGTGGCTATCCTTCTTGGGTTGGAGTTTTCATTTTTGTATTTTCTGTAGGCTTAGATTTGTGGATAGATTTTGTTTGAATTGGATGTGTCTTAAAATGTCTTGTTTTTAATCAATCTATACTGATTGACAGTTTTGCTGAGTATGGTAGCCTAGGTTAGCATTTGTGGGTTTTTAGAGGTTGTAAGAAATCTCACTATGCCCTTCTTACCTTGTACAGTCTCCTCTGAAAAGTCAGGTGAAATTCTGACACATTTGCCTTTATATTTTACCTGCCTATTTCCATGGCCACTTTTAATATTCTTTCTTTGTTTTGTATAGTATATGTTCTGATGAATATATGGTATGGAGATTTTCTTTTCTGGTCCATATTAATTTGTGTTCCATAGGCTTTTGGCATGCTTATAAGCATGTCTTTCTTTAGGTTGGAAAGTTATCTTCCAGGATTATGTTAAAAATATTTTCTGAGATTTCTAGTTTGGACATTCACATTATCTTTCTATTATTTTTAGGTTAGTTCTTTATAATGGTCTGACAGACTTCCTAGACATTTTGTGTTAAGAATATTTTAGATTCAACATTTTCTTTGACTGATGTTTTTTTTTTCTTTTTTTGGTGTATTATTTTTTTTATTGGATATTTTATTTACATTTCAGATGTCATTCCCTTTCCCCATTTCCCATCCCTAGAAAACCCCTATCCCGTGCCCCCTTTTCCTTTTGGCTTTTATACATTTTTTTTTTAAAAATTTTAATTAAAGGCTTTATAAGTTTGGTAATGCTCAGTCAAAAGTATAACCCAATACTCAACCTAAATATATCAACTATCTTTGACTGTTGACTGATATTTTAATTTATTCTTTTTCTTCAATGCCTGGGAATCTCTCTTATATCTGCTTTATTCTGTTAGTATTGCTTTCATCTGTTGTTTCTCTTCTCTTTGCTATGCTTTCCATCTCAAGAATTTGCTCAGTTTGTGCTTTGTTTATTGCTTCTTTTTCCATTTTTATGTTTTGCACCGTTCTATTTATTCCTTTACCTCTTTATGCCAGGAGCCATAATGGGCTAAGCTAATAAGTAGCAAGTGATGTTCCTGAGATGATCTGCTTCATATTATTACATATTCTGCTACAGGTTTGTACCTCTAAATCAATGTTGTAAGGGAATTAATTTTTGGAAAGAGTCCTTCTATTAATATGTTTTACTGTTATTATTAAACATATATAACAAACACTAATTAATAGTCCACCCTTTTGGAGCACATCTCTGCAGATCTATCAAAATGTATTATCTTGTAGTGATGCTAATAAACAGATAACTTCTGAAGTTTTAATGATAATCCTATAAAAATTTCTAAAATTGTATCAGTGATTATTAAGCTCTTTTATACTGGGATGGCTATTATGTTATTTTCTGATAGTCAAAACTGCAATGAGAACTCTGCTAGTCTCCCAAGTGTCATGAGATAATTGTTCTTAGTTAGAAACCATACTTTCTACTACTCAGAGTACATTCGAGAGGATGTAAAACAATTAATCAAAGGTCATAAATAGGGAACTAATGATTTATTATTAGTTCTAGGACAGAAGATAAAATATTGAATGGGTTTATGTATACAAAACTACACTAATAACTTAAATATAATTTTGAACCTTTGGTGAACCTATGGAGCTGAGACAGGTGATGGGTGTTTAGCCGGTTTATTACTCCTAATGGATATGCATGTAAACATTCTCTGTTGTAAACTTCTATTTCAATTTATGATTTGATTATTTTTGTGAACTTGTGATGAACTTTGTAACATGTGATCATGTATTCTAAAAGATGTATGAGTACTGAGGACAAAAAGAAGATAGTAGAAATTTTTCCTTTGCCCTCCTGGAAGAATTTTCCCCTTACTCCATTTTTTTGCCTTTCCCCACTTAGAAGAATTTTCCCTTTCCCTGATTAGGATCTTTTGGCTTTTTCCCATACATAGCTTTCATAGAAAACATTTTACAACTTTATAATAAATACTATAATCTCTTTTCTAAGTGTCATTTTTCTGCCTCAACATCTGAGTAGCAGGTTGAAAGTTATATCTTCACATTTTCTGCTGAGGTTGAACAGAGGCCACATTACTTTTAACCACAGCTGTTAGGCTACTGGTGTCAATCACATAAGCCAGCAGCTTTTTGCCCTCAGAAAAAACAAGAAACTTTTTAGGACTTTTAAAAAGTTATCAACAGCATTTCCTCACAGTTAAAGAGCTAGAATATCTGGAGATGCTCAGACATTAGAGCAATCTCCAGAGTCCTACTCTGTTCCTTTGTCATTATCATTTTCTGGCCAGGAGTCTTCCTGAATGTTTAATTGTATTTTCCTGTATATTTTTAAGGGATATATTCATTTACACTTTAAAGGATACTATAATTTTATGAGATTAGATTTAAGGCCTTTTTGTATGTTAGAACATATAGAGTTTGCTATAGTAAGATAACTATGCTCTAAAGGTGACATTTTGTTCTTGCTGTAGTTGACTATGCTTTTTTGAGGACCATTAGCCATCTTGATGGCTTGAGTTCCTGAGTGTACATGTTAGTAGATATTTAGTAGATATTAGTAGATATTAGCATCAATTGTCCTTGTTAGGCAGGCCTGTGATGGGTGTCCTTGGGCTGTATGGTTCCAGAGGAGCAAGTCTAAATGTTTCATGGTCCACAGGTCTTGTTCAGAATCTTCAGGTCTGATGAGGGTGGATAGTGATGTACCATGAGAATGGAGGCCTACCTGTTCAAGTAAGCTAGTCAGCACTGATTGGCATTCCCTAGAGGACTCCCTCCAAAAATATAACACAAATAGACAAAGAACTTAAACAACAGTAATACCAATAACAGCATAAAATTCATCTAATCATAAAAGGAATAGTATATGTCAATGTGTCTCAAAGGATAAATTTGTGTCCACATATTTTCACTTTAAAATGTTTACTACAATGAGTCATCAGTCTGGTCCTAGATTTCTGCCTTTTGTGACACCAACTTTATGTATCTTCACCAGGGCTCCTTCATGTCATTGAGATCCTGGAGCCCTGGATCAGTAAGACTCTGGCAGATCAAGGGTCTTCTGTGGTTCTAAGTACTTGTGTCACCTCTGGATTTTGGAGTAGTAGTATCATATTTGCTGTTTCAAATTCCAGTCTTTGATAGAACATAGATCTTCTCTTGGATTTATGGGCTAAGATGTGGAGACCAGGGGAGAAGGTAATGTTGGAGAAAGCTAGGTGGGCTGTGAAGAAACATTGAATTCTATGAATAGTGCCTCACTTTGACTTTAGGGATCCAGTGTGACCTCTGGTATAGTAGAATATTTCAACCAGAATCAAGGGCTATGTGGATATGAATCTTAGGAAAGAGGGTGCTGTTTGAAGAAGCTGGCCAGATTTTGGCAAAGTATTAGTGGGCTTTGGACAGATCTTATCTGAGTTCTGCATACAGCTATTGCCTCCATTAAAGCAGAGGACATTTATTGTATTTGTGATCTGGAATATGAAGATGAGGAAATGAATGCTGTTGAGAGAAGCTGGGTGAACTCTAAGCCTAAATTTTTTATAACATTTTATACTACTGTTAGAAAATGCTATTCCTATTATACTTAATTTAAAAATGTTTCCACCATGTGCTGTGTACGTACAATTTCAAGTTTTAGTATTAATAACGAACTAAACTCATGTTTGATATGATTATGCTCCTGAACCCAATTTTAGAATCTAACAGCACAGGAATCAGTTCAGAGGCTTTTATACTTTAGGACAAAGATTGTGATTAGTTGTTAATATTATATCCATGAATGAAATTTAAAGCAGAACATAACATCTGTGACTAGGTGTATATAGTAAAAAAATAATCAGGAAAGAGACTCAATGAAAAATTGTGGTAGGATTTTGTCTGTTGATTTTTTTTCATCTACCAAATGTATCTTTCAGAACAACAGACTTATATAAAGTGAAGACCATAAATCCTATCATTATATTTGTTAAATTCATGAAACAATATTCACCATAAAATTAATTAAGGAGAATGTGATACACAAAGCTAAAATACGAGTCATTGATAAGTAAGATCTAAGGTGGAATGAAACAGAATTTGAACATAAAATATTCACTGAAAATGAAGCTTTCAAAACCATGTGTTCTAAGGGCCTATGTCACTCAGTATGTTAAAGAACATCTTGGTTTATGTGGAAGTTAAAGTGAGGGTATTTGATTTACTTTCTTTCATAAAACATTAATACTCACTAGTTGATAAACGACATTGTATCATTTATGAAAACTATCTTGATAATTGTACTGGATTTTTTTTATATTTGCAATGGACAAAGCTGAAATTACTGGTTCCTCCTACATCTGGATTTATATAATTATATATCAAAAGGTGATAGAGGTCTAGGAAAATGTTTTAGTTTCTCTTAAGTATTACAGATTAAAGAGCATGACAAGGCAAATTATTTGTATCTAGATACAAAATTGTTTAAGCCAATGTGAATACACACACACACACACACACATGCACACATTCCTACATATAATAAGAAAATTCTTATATAAGCATACTTATAAACTTATATTACAGTATATGTAATTTATAATTGTATATATAATTATATATACATATATATTATGGGAATTTTATTTTATAATATATGTCAAAATTATACAAATATTTTTCTCATTAGATTCTGAAAAAATATTTGATCAAATACAAAATACAATTCTTGTTCATTTTAAAATTACTGGAGAGATGAGGAATTCACGGCCCATACCAAAACATAATAAAAGCAATATATACAATTCTTCTTCATTTTAAAATTAGTGGAGAGTTTAGGAATTCAAGGCCCATACAAAAACATAATAAAAGCAATATATAGGTCCTTAAATGGAATGTCCAACAATGGGTACAGGGAACTTGCAGAGTCTATCTCCATTAGAAAGACAGGGAATCAAGTGGAGGGATAAGGTTCTCCAAGGTTTTAGAGAAATACCTGGGTAGTTTCTCTTTATCCTCTAAGCTAATCTTGCTAACTCCCAACCAAAATCTCAAGATACTTGCATTTTATTTTTGTTCTGACTTTCTGTGATTCAGATGTGTTTCCATCAACTCTCTGTGCCCCTCTTGGTCATGGTTCCAAATTCTAAGCCACCTCTCCCTCTCTGTTTTTCCTCTCTAGACAGAGTTCCACCCTATTAATTTTCTGCTTGGCTATTGTGTGATCAGCTTTTATTGACAAGTTGGAAAATAAATGGTCAGCATATTTATATATACCTAAGAGAGATTCTTAGTTTAAGCATTACAATGCCATGTCCTGTTTAAAACAAGATATGAGTGCAGATAAATCAGAATATATATAATAAAAGGCTAACTTTTACACACTGCATAAAAATATTATAGGTACATATTCCTCTTTTTGACCTGATAATTTTTCTTATAATAATAATCTATATATAACTGAAATTATGAATACTATTATGTGAGATTTACAGTACTATGTCTACAGAATGAATATATGGCAATTCTATTGTCAGTCCTTTCTTGAGGAGTTAGTAGTTTGGTGTCTAAATTATTTTCTATCCTATCTTGTATAACTAACCTAAAAAAAATTCTTAGACCTAAATGCATTATCTACATCTAAAAATAACATTTTTACATATTAAAGATTTAAAGATTAATTGTGACACTATCACTATCAAGTTTTGAAAATCATGGGAAACCTGAGAAGAACAATTATTTCTATAAGTAAGACATATACGAAAGCAGCTTTCAAATTACTAAAATGGCAGACAGAGTTGGTTGAATGAATAATCCCAGTGAAATATCTCTATAATGTTCAAGAATCTATGAAATTTTCTGGCCAATGTATCTGCAGTGGAGCCTTGTCATTGGATAGGAAAGAGGAAGACAGAGCTAGAAGTTGGGAGGAGAGAAAAACACAGGGAGAAAAGAGCAGGAAGAGAGAGGGAGAAGAGATGGCAGCAAATGCACATGTCAGTAGCAGTCTCGAGTAGTTATTTCTATCAAAAGTTTAAATAAGTTGGATAGCAATTCTAATTGTGTGGGCATCCTGTGTTTTGAGTATTTGCTGATATATAAACATATTTGGTTAATCTTTAAGGATTAAGAGTCTCATTTCTACCAGGTACTAGGAATTGTGCTGTCTACTTCGAGGATGGTTGTTATTTTCTGGGGTTAAGCTGAGCAACATGGAGGTGGCAGAGTTGGCCTAGGGGTCATTCCTAAAGCCATGGAGGCCAAAGAGCAGACTGGCAGAGGCAACAGTCAAGCCAACTAACTTCTCTTGGGCTCCAGGCTGGTGTCACTGAACAGCTGGTACCTTCATTAGTGCTAGAACTTAGAGCCAGCAGCCAGGTGGCTGCCATCTTTTCAAATATCTCCAGCAACACAACTATCTTCAACTTTCTATTTCAGTATATCTGAGAGAAGTATTTGTGAAGCAGAAATATTAAAGGACTTGCTTAACTGGTCTTAGCATTGCTTGGTGATCAACTTTGCCTACATACACGTTTTGTCTTTTTGGACAGCATTATGTCTACAGATGAAGTTAGCGTGTTGTATTTGGCCAATGGCAAGTTTGCCACAATTAAAGTCATCTCCCAATTGAAGTCCTTCTACATTCATCATCTTCTTAGAAGTGAATTTTGGGGACTTCCAGGAGTAAAACAGTCACATTGTCAAAAATATATTTTAATTATAAAACAACTTTAAATGTCATATTCTGTGGATCTGTGATTTCCTACCCTATTCTATATTCTTAAAAGAGGAGATTGTTGACATAAGCATTGCAATGCCATATCCAGATTCAAACAAGATATGAGGACAATGAAATCAGCATTTGACTAACATAAGTTTAACTTTTGCACAGTGCATAAAAACCTTATGAATACATTACTCTAAGGAGATTTAAATGCTAGGAGGCTTGCTTTGGTGTAATGCAGACTCTAAAAGACCAAAGATGCCAGTCAATATGATTACACCCAGAAAATATTGGAATAACCTTTGGCACAGCTATGTCCACTGGAAAAGGTTAGAGTCATGAAGCCAGAAGAGTTTCTTCACACAATTCTTACATGTCTGAGCCAATTGCAATAATCACCTTCCTTTATCTCTTTTTCACTTTATCTCTAACATTGCTCTTTATTTCTTTACCTGTTGTATTCTTAGGATTGTTTTGCATTATAATTCACTTGATATCTTTTTCTCAGGAGGATATAATATTTTCAAATGCTTTTAGGATAATCCTAAAATGACATTTATCCTGCCACTGTTTGGAAATTTTTCTTGTATCTTAGAGATCGTTAACCACAATTAAGCACATAGGTCGATGAGGCCATTATTACCAGAATCTTAGATAAGTATCTGTCACAAGCAAATTCTAAGACTAGAATTTGTGTAGGGTAAATAGACAAGTTAAAAACCTCTGACTGTCCAAGAGATAGATTACAGATTTAAGGTTTCTTTTTATTATAGCTCAGAGCTATCTGAAAATATAGTATAAAGATAAAATGTCATAGAGGGTACATCCCTGAAGGAAGAAAACACATTAAATAAGAAAGAATGAGTAAAATGCATTTCTAATGCTTTATAGCAAAGATGGTGAGACATGGTAAGATAGTTACTGCTATTTGCTATTCATAAAAGACTTGTTTATATATTTTCTGTTTGTCTGAAATGCTTTAAAACTACACATATTGACAGCATAAAAGCAGGCTATCAAATATTGAATGTGTTTGCTTTGTAGAAGGCACTGCTTAGATAACTTAAATTGGAGGTATAGGAGTAATGATGAGAATATAATCTGTTCTGTTTGTATGTTCTTATTGTAACTCAACCTGTAACCCTGGCCATATAATAAAAAAATCAAACACATAGCTCTATCATTTGGATAATAATTAGAATCTCCTTATTCTGTGACTCTTGTGTAATAAAGAGTCACCTGTTTGCTAATTAGTCAGCACACAGAATTTGCCTAATTGCCAGTGATACAAAGATTCTAAATTCACTTGACTATCACCTGACCCATTCTCTTCCATCTCTGACATTATACCTCCTCTGAAGCTATGCTGATAGAAATAACCCTAAGAAACTCTGCTAAAAATGACCCCCATAGGAATGCCTCTTTACATCCTGGATGAAGAAATTAAAATATTCCACAATAAATTAAAATTTCAACAATATCTATCTAACAATTAAGCCCTGCAGAAGATGATAGAGACAAAGCCATAATAAGGGTTTTAACAACACTCACTAAAAACTACAGTAAATAAATAACCTCATACAAGTAAATCCAAGTGAACACACATACACAAACAACCCACAGCATTACCACTGTGAACAACAAGAAAATAATACAAATCAATGATCAGTGGCACTGGGAACTGATATATTTCAATAACGATAGCCTCAATTCCACTATTAAAAGACACATATTAATGAGTTGAATGTGAAACCAGAATCTATCCCATACTGTATGCAGCAACACACTTCAGTATCAAGAAGTGATATTACCTTGGAGTAAAGGATTCAGCATTAAATTCTATGCAAACCGTCCTATGAATCAAAGGTTATCTAACAAAACAGATTTACAACAGAAATTAATGAAAAGATATGGGAAAAGACACTGCAAATTTATGAAAGGAAAAATTCACCAAGACAAAAAAGCTAAAATCTCAGTTTTTAACATCTATTCATTAAATACAGAGGCATTCACTTTTGTAATAGAAACACTGTTATAGTTTAAATAACATACTGGACGACACAATGACAATGGGATACTTCCATATCCGATTCTTAATGGATAGCTCTTGCAGACAAATTAAACTGAACAATTCTGGATCTAAATGAAATTTAAAACTAAATAATCCTAATAGGTATGTATATAATATTACACTCAAACACAAAAGGTTCACCATCTCATTATATGCTGAAATAGCATTTCACAAAATACAATACATTTTAAGTTAAAAGTATTAGAGAGATCAAGAATTCAAGGCCCATAACTAAACATAACAAAAGTGATACATAGACCCATTAGATAAATGTCCAACAGTGGTTAGAGTGAACTTGTAGAGTCCACCTCCAGTAGAAAGACATTACATCAAAGAGAAGGATGGGGTTGTCATGCCACAGACAAAACTCTGACCCAGAATTGTTCTTGTCTAAAAGTATTGCAGGGACACAAATGGAAAAAAAGCTTGAGGTACAGGTGATCCAGTGACTTGCCAAAATTGGGATCCATCTCAAGGGAAGGCTCTAAAGTTTGAGATTATTTCTGATACTATGTTGTGTTTGCAGACAGGAATCTCGAATGGCTGTCCACTAAAGAGGTCTAACTGATAAGGTACCAAAAAGGATTGGTTGGGAGGTTTTAGAGGAATAACAGGGAAATGGAAAATGATGCTATTGTACTGTAATCTGAGTAGTAAAAGAAGAAAAAAAAGCCATTGACAATGCAAAAGAAGGCAGGGATAGATAACATAAAAAATACTACCACAATTTTAAATGTTGAAAACATCACTTTCAATATTTTAATACTTTATATGTATTTTCTTAGGGTCCATTATCTGTCAGTTTTACTAATTACTGTAAGATATAACAACCCAAGATTCATAATGTTAAAGTATTCACTGAGAATGATCATGCACACAATAGTGTTTTCTATCTCTACTACAGAAAAATTTCTTTCCATTATATTTTATTTATTTACATGCCAAATGTTGCCACTTCTGTTCATCACTCTCAGAGATCTTCACCCCATCCCAGTTACCTTCACCTCAGAAAAGATCCTCACACCTCCAGAGACCTCCCTTCCTAGGGTATCAAGTTGCTACAGGATTTGGCACATCCTCTCCCATTGAAGCCAGTCAAGACAACTCTCTCCTACATATTGCTGGGGACTTTAGACCAGCCCATGTATGCTCATTGAATTATGGCTTAGCGTCTGGGAGTTCCCCAGTGACCAGGATGGTTGACACTGTTGGTCTTCCTTTGGAGTTGTCATGACTTTCATCCTCTAATCTTTCCCCAAATCTTCCAAATAGGGCCTGACTTCAGTCCTGTGGTTGGATGTAAGTATCTTCATTAGTCTTAATCCACTGTAGTGTAGCCTCACAGAGGACCCCTATGCAAACCTCCTGTCTGTAAGCACAACATAGTATCAGTAATAATGTCAAATATTGGTGCCTGCTGATGGGAGGGATCCCAAGCTTGGCAAGTCACTTATGGGCCTTTCCTTCAGTGTTTGCTCAATTTTATCCTTGCAGTATTTTAGACAGGAACATTTCTGGGCAAAAAATTTTGCATGTAGATTGGTGTACCCATCCCTCCAGTGAGAACACTGTCCAACTACTTAAAGTGATCTCTTCAGGTTCCATCAACCCACATTGCACATTTAAGGTAAGGTCAACAGCAAGAAATCATGGGAATCTTTTATATCCCAGGTCTCTGGGGATTTGTAGACTCTGCTCCCCAAACCCCTTGAGCTGAAAGTTTCCATTCATCCTCTTGGTCTTCTAGGCTTCTCTTGAGTCTCTTTCATGCCTGATCCTGCCCCTGTTTTACCATTCCCCTTCCTTCTCCCACCCAGGTTGCTCAATTTCTGTACATTTTGTAATTGTGTTGTTCCCATATCTAAACGCAATTGAAGCATCCTCAATTGGGCTTTTTTTTTTCCATGTCTAAAATTTTAGGGTATGTAGGGTGTATTATGGGAATCCTGTATTCCATTCTGTAAATGATCAACATGTTCTGCATCTATTCTTCAGTTGAGGGCATCTGTATTTATTCCAGCTTCTGGCTATTACAAATAAGGCTGCTATGAACATAGTTAAGTATGTGTCATTGTGATATCGTGAAGTATCTTTTCGGTATATGCCCAGTAATGGTATAGCTGGGTCTTCAGGTAGATCTAATTCTAATTTTCTAGATTGATTTCTAGAGTGATTGTACCAGTGTGATATCCCACGAGGAATGTAGGAGTGTTCCTCTCTCTCCACATCCTTTACACCATCTGCTTTGCCTGAGATTTTGATCCTAGCCATTCAGATTTGTGCAAAGTGGATTTTGTGCAAAGTGTCATTTGCATTTGCATTTGCATTTCCTTGATGACTAAGGATGCTGAACATTTTTTAAGTGCATAATAGCCATTGTAACTAAAGTAATCCACAAATTCAATGCAATCTTCATTAAAATTCCAACTCAATTTTTCACAGAGCTGGGAAGAGTAATTCCCAACGTCAACTTCATGTTGGAAAAAAATGGAATAACAAAAGCAATTCTCAAACTCTCAACATTAAAATAACTTTTGGAGAACTCACCATCCCTGACCACAAGCTGTACTATAGAACAGTAGTGATAAAAACTGCACAGTTTTGATTGGGAGAGAGTGAGAGAGAAAGAGAGAGAGAGAGAGAGAGAGAGAGAGAGAGAGAGAGAGAGAGA
>JANHMN010000003.1:78958359-79023639 GCA_030674055.1 Rhabdomys pumilio | reverse complement strand
AGAGAGAGAGAGAGAGAGAGAGAGAGAGAGAGAGAGAGAGAGAGAAAGAGAGAGAGAGAATCTTAAATAAATAAATTGCTTTACTCTGACTAGCAGTCTGCATGTAAATAATGCAAATTAATCAGAAATTATCACCTTGTACAAATGTTAAGTCCAATTAGACCAAGGACCTCCACCTAAAACCAGATACACTGATTCTAAAAAAAGAGAAGTTGGGAAAGAGCCTCAAACACAGTGGCACAGAGGAAAATTTTTCTTTACAGATCACCAGTGGCTCAGGCTCTAAGTTTAAAAATTGGCAAATATGTCTGAAAAGCTTCTGTAAAGCAAAGGACACTCTCAATAAGACAAAACAGCAACATACAGATTGGGAAAAGATTGTCATTAACTCTCCATTCAATAGAAGGTTAATATTCAAAATTTATAAAGCACTAAAGAAGTTGGCCTCCAGAAAACTAAATAACCCAACCAAAAAAAAAAAAAAAAAAAAAGGGCTACAGAGATAAACAGAGAAATCTCAGTTAGGCATTTCAAAAGCCCCAAAAGCACTTAAAGAAATGGGTGAAACATTCAGTAAAAATGTGTTAGGTCCATTTGACTCATAATGTTGATTAGTTTCTTTACTTCTCTATTTATTGTTTCTGGATTACCTCACAATGGATGAGTGAGGGGTATTAAAGTCTCCCATTATTAATATGTGCTGTTCAGTGTGCAATTTAAGCTTTAGCACGTTCCTATTACAAATGTGCAATCCATTTCATTTGGGACATAGATGTTCAGAACTGAGATACCATCTTGGTAGATTTCCCTGTGATAAATATGAAGGCCTTTCTCATCTCTTTTGATTAACTTTTTGGAAAGTCTATTTTGTTAACTAATAGAATGGATACTCCATCTTTGTTTGGTTTTGAGGGGGTAATAGGAAAGAAGAGAAGGTTGAGATTGTGATGTAATATGAATAAATAAATTATTAAGAAAATACATACTGTTTCAAACGATTCTATAGCTTATAGGCCAAATCAAATTAAATGTTCACATTATTCAACTTTTAAATTTCTTTAACACAAGGATGCTAAATTAAATTTAAATCTCTTTTGTTCCTATGTTTACCATTCCAGACACCAGGGAATATAAGAGGTTCCCAGGACCCAATGGGGATGTTTTTAAAAGAAATTCGAAACAGTGGGGAAATGGAACCACCACCAGTAAAGAGACATGGTCCCCAGTTGAAAGATGGTGCCAGCTACCCATTTTCAAAATTTTTGACCCAGAATTGAACATGTATAAAGAAAATTCAGGGACAAAAATTGAAGTAAACATTGATCAAAAGGCCATGGAGTGATCGCCCAAACCTGAGATTCATTGCATGCACAGACATCAAACCTTGAAACTATTGCTGATGCCATATTTTGCTTGCAGACTGGAGATTGATATGGCTGTTCTCTGAGAAGCTCTATGAACAACTGACTGAGGCAGATGCAGCTAATTATAGCCTAAGATTGGACTAAGCTCAGAGACCTCTATGAAAGAAATAGGGGAAGGGCTGAAGGAGCTGAAGGATATTGCAACACCATAGGAAGAAGAAAATTATCTACTCACCAGACACTTCAGGGATCCAAGGGTCTAAATGACCAACCAAAGACCATACATAGGCTGTATGTGTCACCTGCTACATATGTACAAGAGAACTGCTTTGTCTAGCCTAACATAAAAGAACATACATTCTTATCAGTACCTCATGTATCCTTCTCAAAAGCTGAACATATAGTCAGTCACTAAGAAAACCTCAAAAGGCAAAAGAAAATTAAAGTAATGCCTTATATCTTAACAGACCACCATGAATTAAAGTTGGACTTCAACAAAAACAGAAACAGGACAGGATCCTTCTAGTTTCCATCTGTGCCAGAGATGATCCTGTGCCACAGTGTCTCATATGCAAATATCACCAGTAAAAAGCCGGTCTCCCAGGAGTTCAGACACAATCTGAGACAGCAAAACCAGCTAACATAAGAGATGCCAAGAGGCACGGACAAGAATATAAGCAATAACAACCAAGGTTACTTGGCATCATCAGAACACAGTTCTCCCACCACAGCGATCCATGGATACCCCAACACAACAGAAAAGAAAGACTTTGATTTAAAATCACATCTTATGGTAATAATAGAGGACTTTAAGTGGGACATAAATAACTTCCTTAAAGAAATATAGGAGAACACAAGTATAAGTTGAATCCCATAAAGTGGAAAAAAATCTTTAAATAATTACAAGAAAACACAACCAAACAGGTAAAGGTATTGAACAAAACCATTAAGGACCTAAAACTGGAAATAAAAATATTAAAGAAATCACAGAGGGAGACAAACACTGGAGATAGAAAAACCTAGCAAAGAGATCAGGAGTCATAAATGCAAGTATCACAAACAAAAGAGATAAAAGAGAGAATCTGAGATGTAGAAAATACCATAGAAAACATTAACACAACAGTAAAAGAAACTGCAAAATGCATAAAGCTCCTAAACCAAAATACCCAGGAAATCCAGGTCACAATGAGAAGACCAAACCTAAGGATAATTGGTATAGAAGAAAGTGAGAATTCCCAACTTAAAGGGCCAGTAAATATCTTCAGCAAAGTTATAGAAAAAAACTTCCCTAACCTAAAGAAAGAGATGCCCTTGTACATACAAGAAGCCTACAAAACCCCAAATAGACTGGATCAGAAAAAATTTCTCCCATCACATAATAATCAAATATCAAATGCACAAAACAACAACAAAAAATTAAAAACTGTAAGGGGAACAGGTAACATAACATATAATGGCAGACCTATCAGAATTATACCAGACTTCTCACCAGAGACTATGAAAGCTAGAAGATTTTAGGCAGATTCATACACACAAATTTAAATTCATATAGACCCTAAGAGAACACAAATGCCAGCCCAGGCTGCTATGCCCAGTAAAATTCTCAACTACCATAGATGGAGAAACCAAGATATTCTAAGGCAAAACCAAATTTACACAATATCTTTCCACAAATCCAGCTCTACAGAGGATAATAGATGAAAAACGCCAACACACAGAGGGAAACTACACCCTAGAAAAAGCAAGAAAATATTTTTTCAACAAATCCAAAATAATATAGCCATTCAAATAAAAAAAATAACATCAAAATAGCAGAAATCAACAATCACTAATTCATAATATCTCCTAACATCCCTGGACTCAATTTCCCAATACAAAGACATATACTACCACACTGGATACATAAACAAGACACAGCATTTTGCTACACACAGGAAAACTACCTCAGTGTCAAAGACAGAGTAAAGGGCTGTAAAAGAATTTTCCAAGCAAATGGTCCCAAGAAAGGTGCTAGAGTACCATTCTGATATCAAATAAAATCGACTTTCAACCAAACGTTATCAAAAACGATAAGGAAGGACATTTTATATTCATCAATGGAAAAACCTATGAAGAACTTTCGATTTTAAATGCAAAAATACCCACATTCATAAAAGAAACATTACTAAAGCTCAAAGCACACCTTCAAAAATGACCTAATACCAATAGTCTTCAAACTGATTCGCAAAAAGAAAACAGAAGGAAAACTGCCCAATTCACTCAAGGCTTAGTCTTATTAAAAAGATCAAAACATTCCTACTACAAATTTACATTTAATTCATTTAGCATTAACGTCATGGAATCTTTTGCTTTGTATATGCAATAAAGATTGGAGCTCATTTTTCATTCAAAAATAGTGAGGTTTTTTTTTTTCACACTTGCTTGATCTTTTGCTCCAAATGCTTGTGTAAGTATGGATGTAACAGCAAATATGTAATTGTGAGAATGTATGCAAAGCGGACCCAAATGTTTTGAATGGAAAAGTTTAAATGTTTGTGTGAATACGTTCTATGAATGTATGTGAATTCATATGTATTTGCTTCTGTAAATTAATTTTTCTTTTGCCATGGTTATTCTCTTCTCCTAGCTCAATAGGAATTCATTGCTACAAACTTCCTCCTAGCCTGGCACACCAGAGCTATCTGCACAAAAGAAAAGAAAAAAAAAAAGCTTTAGCAATTATTAAGGATTTTCAGCCACCATTTTTTTATTGGATATTTTATTTTATCTCTAGAAAAGCTCTATCCCATGCTCCCTTTTCCTTTTTGCTTTTATACAATTTTTTAAAATGTTAATCAAAGGCTTTATAAGTTTGGTAATGCTCAATCAGAAGAGTAACCCAATACCCAACCTAGATATATCAACTATCTTTGACTGGTGGAGACACGTGAACATCTGCCTCCATGTCCCCCCTCTCTTTCTCTCTCTTTCTCTCTCTCATCACCTAGCTTCTCCTCTCCTTCTTCTCTTCTCCTTACTTCTTCTCTTCCTCTCCATACTCCTCCCACCTTAGCTCCTCCTACATATCACCCTTCCTGCTAAAATAAAACTTTTCTCTTAAAATACAATTAGAGCATTATTATGCCGATTTGTACCACTGAGGTGCAAGACAGTCCTAATACTCAGTCCATCATTTTGTTGACTAACCTGAACCTCTGTCATCTCTCCTAAATAAAACACTTAGTTCTGAACCTGGATTTTTTTCTTGGCTTTAAAATGAATGTCAGCAGAAAACCATCCACTCAAATCTTTTCTCTCAGAGTAAATAGCCAGGATTGGCTATAAGACTATAAGTTTACAACCATGTCAGAAATTCAGAATGACTGAGTTAACTGAAATTATGGGAAGCACAAAGCATAGCTTCTAAAACTTAGCCAATTTATAGAGACCACTGAACACCTGAACAGTCCCTATACTTCAAAATGTTGGAGCATCTGATCCAACATTCATCTGATGAAGCCTTCTGGCCCAGGATCATCTGACAGACCATAGTGATGCAGAATTATTAAGGGCTGATTACTCTGTCTAGGCAGATATAATCAGTCGACTATTCTGCAAGTGTGTCTTTTTCTGGACAGTAATTTCTCTGTAGATGGGAAGAGGCAATTCTTGCCCAGTGGCTGTCTCACCACAATGGGAGTAATTCCAAAGATGCTCAATTTCTTCTTAGAATCCAAGACAGGAAGCTGTCAGGAGCAGACAGGTCTCTAATCAAAATGAACATTAATATAGAAATGTTTGTAAAGTCAATTCTGTGGACTTCTGATGTTTTGAAAACCAACTATCCATGTAAGGCAATCTGGACTGTTGTCTGTTAACTCCTCTCAGCTATTTCCAAATAAAATATAGAAAACACCCTAACAATAAACTCAAAGCCCTGAATTTGCTATAGTTCCTTAAGTCACAGGCTAACCATCTCAAATCAGTTAAAAATGTTAAAGAAGGACTGGGTCTAAACCTTGTGTTCCTAAATGTGTTATACAGGCACAATGACTATGAGAGTATCAATATTCATCTCACTTTTATATCAATAAGAAGCTCATACCAATTTTCATAAAACCTTAAATTTGAAATCTAAGTAAATTTTGTACAATTTAAGAAATTATAACTTCATCTTGAGTATAATTATACAGATTTCTACCAATATAGAATATATATATATACATATATATATATATATATATATGTATATATATATATTATAGCTATGAAATAAATCCTAGCAAATCCTCCCTGTTTCCAACAAAACCACTACTTTTCCCTAGAAAGATAGTCTAATATTAACCACCTTAGTCCCCAAGTCCAGGAAATAGGGGCACTGAGTAATCATTAACTTCTTCAAGCTAATTACGGGCATTGAGATATTAGAAGAGGGGTTGGGGCAAGAGTAAATCAAGAGTAAATTGATAACCCTCTGACGCTGGGTGTTCACTGCATCCAGATGAAATTCCAGGACATCAGAGATTTGAGCAGGTCTGCTCAACTTGCTTGATGAGTAGATAGACCAAGGCTGTGTATTCTGCAATATACAATTTAGCATCAAGCTATTTTTATTTTTTTTTCATTCTTTGCTTTCTTTTTTTAAATTTTTTAAAAGTTTTTAACTGGATATTATATTTACATTTCAGATTTTATCCCCATACCCCACTTCCTCCCACCACCCAGAAATCTCCTATCCCATCCCCACTCCTCATGCTTCTATGAGGCTGTGCCCTCACCTACCCCCTGCCCCCACTACCCCCTCCCCACCCTCACATTCCTTCCCACACTCTGTGTTCATTTTTCATGAGACCAAGAATCTCCTCTCCCCCCTATTCCCAACAAGGCCATCCTCCCCTACATATACAGTTGGAGTCATGGGTCTCTCCCTATGTGCTCCTAGTCTGGTGGTTTAGACCCTGGGGAGCTTTGATTAGTTGGTATTGTTGCTTTCCTAGTGGAGTCGCAAACTCTTTCTGCTCCTTCAGTCTTCTCTCTAACTTCTCCATTGTGAAACTCTTGATCATATCAGTGGTTAACTGTGAGCATCGTCCTCTGAATGTGTCAGTCTCAGGCAGACCTTTAAGGAGACAGCTATATCATGTTCTTGAAAGCCTGCACTTCCAGCCATCTCTCAGCCACAATTTTTAACCATTAGTGAAAACCCTGCAGTCATGTGCTTGTTACTGGTTTATGGTATCCTATTTCTTAACCATTCTCGGACATCTAAAATATTCCTATGGTGCCTCAGGGATTATTGAAGAAGTGGAGGAATAAGAAATGTGAGAAGCAGAGTAAAGGGTGGAGTACTATATGACAGTTTAATTTGAGATTTTTAAATTCTCACTCAGACAAAATTAAAACAAGTCAAAAAATTTTAGATACAAAAAAATCTCTCGAAGAACAGGTGCAATGAAGACTCTAAAACCATGACACCTTCCTAGAAAGAGAAACATAAAAGCTGCCTGGAAGAACTTTACATCAAAGGGTTTTTGGAATGGAAACTTTCTCTTTAACCTTTTCAACATCCTGAGGTTTGTGCAGTTTACTCCAGACTCCCAGCTTTGTGTTGTTTCATCCATGATGGGTTTGGGTTTAGTGAGTTATTTCTGCCTCCATAAGTAACCTCTGAACCATATTCTGCTAAGTGAGGATGAAAGATGAACTACTGACCATTTCACCAAACTGTACTAAATGATTCCTATACTTATTTGAGGGGTTCCCTACCTCTGCACAATATGTATTTATTTTGAAGTTACAAAAGTATGTTTTGTAATACAATAAAACTCAAGAATATATGGAAGCAAGTTGTAAGGCAAAATCCCTATTCGTATCTTGATTCAATCTATTCTGCAACATAGAAGCACTAAACACTAAAGTCTTCCTTAGAGTGTCTACTGCATTCATACAATGTTTAGCAAGTTATCTGTAAGTCATATCATCTCCCAAAGCATTGTACCATGTCTGTAATTTCACTTATACTTATTTCTATCATAACAGTCTTTAGGGAAACCAATAAGTTTCTTTAAAAGGATTGGCTCTTTTAAATCATGAATTAAGAAAAGATTTGTCAGCTCTTCAAAAATTGTAGATTGCCCACTACTATACCCATGGAATGATCTATGATCAACCTGTATCTTGTCCAGGAGAATGTCACAATAATCTTATAGAATATTTGAGATCAGGAAATTTGTTAATGATACTATGGTTTCAATCCACACTGTAGTTTTTAACCTTACAGTTGCTTTTAAAAGATGACCTAAAATAGTACCGAATTTTAAAAGTTTTCTTGAATCATCATCTCTTTTGCTCCCCTATAACACTATTATTAGCTTCTATAAGCATTCAAGTAGCAAGATCTTTCTTTTCTTATATCATAATTAATCATTTGGAATATTTGACCTTAAGAATTCCCATAGTACCCCACAATTTGACAAAAAGTGTCAAAAAATCACACTACCCCTTTAATTTATACTGAAAATAATCATCTTTGAAATATTGATGTCAGAGGAGTAACAGCCTAGACAAAATTTTAAACTTGTTTCTTTTTGATTATTTTAAACATCATGAATATAATACTATCATATAACCTATTCCTAGTTTCCACAGAAAACTTTTGCCACATTTCAACTAACCCTTTTCCAAACTTACTGGATTTGGTTTTGGAAACTTACTATGTTAAATTAGTGATGAAAAACTTTAAATAGATACAGGTCCATTTACTAAAGAGGAGAATTCTACCATAAACAAAGTACTCAAAAAAGAATGAATTCTTAGTGATTCTGACTGGTGTGAGGTGGAATCTGAGGGTTGTTTTGATTTGCATTTCCCTTATGACTAAAGATGTTGAACATTTCTTCAGGTGCTTCTTGGCCATTTGTGGTTCCTCAGTTGAGAATTCTCTCTTTAGCTCTGTTCCCCATTTTTTAATAGAGTTATTTTGTTGTCTGGAGTCTCACTTCTTGAGTTCTTTGTATATATTTTATATTAGCCCTTTATAAGATGTAGGATTGGTAAAGTTCTTTTCCCAATCTGTTGATTGTTGTATTGTCCTATTGACAGTGTCTTTTGCCTTAGAGCAGCGTTGTGATTTTGTGAGGTTCCATTAGTCTATTGTTGATTTTAAAACATAAACCATTGTTGTTCTGATCAGGAAATTTTCCTCTGTGCACATGTGTTCAAGATTGTTCCCTACTTTTTCTTCTGTAAGTTTCAGTGTATTTGGTTTTATGTGGAGGTTCTTGTTCCACTTGGATTTGAGCTTTGTACAAGGAAATAAGAATGGATTCATTTGCATTCTTCTACATGCTAAATTCCAGTTGTACTAGCACCAATTGTTGAAAATCCTGTCTTTTTTTCCAGTGGATGGTTTTAGCTTTTTTTTTCAAGTATCAAGTGATCATAGGTGTGTGGCTAAATTTCTGGGTCCTTAATTCTATTTTATTAATCTACCTGCCTATCTTTGTACCAATACCCCAATACCATAAAGTTTTTTTTCACTATTTCTCTGTAATATATCTTGAGGTCACAGATGGTGATTTCCCCAGGTTTTTTTTTTTTTTTTATTGTTGAGAATAGTTTTCACTATTTTGGCTTGTTGATTTTACCAAATGAATTTGCAATTGTTCTTTCTCACTCTATGAAGAATTGAGTTGGAATTTTGATGAGGATTGCATTGAATCTGTAGATTGTTTTAGGCAACATTGTCATTTTTACTGTATTAATCCCGCCAACCCATGAGCGTGGGAGATCATTCCATCCTGTGTGATCTTCTTTGATTTCTTTCTTTAGAGTCTTGAATTTTTTGTCATACAGATCTCTCACTTACCTGATTAGAGTCAAACAAAGGTACTTTATATTCTTTGTTACTGTTATGAAGGGCATCAGCAGATGTTAGCAAGGATGTGGAGAAAGAAGAACACTCCTCCATTGTTTTGGAATTACAAGCTGGTACAACAACTCTGGACATCAGTAGGGCAGTTTTTCAGAACATTGGACATAGTACTACCTGTAAATCCAGCAATACCACTCCTGGGTATATACCCAAAAGATGCTCCGATGTATATTGAGGATACATGTCCCACTAGGCTCATAGCAGTATTATTTATAATATCCAGAAGTTGAAAAGAACCCAGATGTCCTTCAACAGACAAATGGATATAGAAAATGTGGTACATTTACATAATGGCCTACTACTCACCTATTAAAACTATGACTTCATGAAATTCTTAGACAAATAGATGGAGCTCGAAAATATCATCCTGATTGAGGTAGCCCAATCAAAAAAGAACATACATGATATGCACTCAATGATAACTGTTTATTTTCCCAATTGTTTGGAATACCCAAGATACAATTCATGACCACATGATACTCAAGAAAAAGAAAGATCAAAGCGTGAGTATTTTGGTGCTTTTTAGAAAAGGGAAAAATATTCATGGGACAAAATATGTAGTCAAAGTGTGAAGCAGAGACTAAAGGAAAGGCCATCCAAAGACTGCTTCACCTAGGGATCCATCCCATATATAATCACCAAACCCAGATACTTACAAATACCAAGAAGTACATACTGACAGGAGCCTGATATGGCTGTCTCCTGAGAGGCTCTGCCAGAACATGACAAATACAGATGCAGATGTTCACAGCCATCCAGTGGACCTTACACAGGGTCCACAATGGGGAAGTTAAATCAAAAACTGAAGGATCTGAAGAGGTTTGCAACCCCATAGGAAGAACAAGAATGAAAATCAACCAGACACCATAGCACTCCCAGGGACTAAACCATCAACCAAAAAGTACACATGCTGTGACCCATGATTCCAGCTGCATATGCAGCAGAGAATGGCCTTGTCAGACATCACTGAGAGAATAAGCCCTTGGTTCTATGACTGCTCAATGTCCTTGTGTAGAGGAATGCCAGAGAAGGGATGCAAAAATGGTTGGGTAGGTGGTGAGCTCCCTCATAGAAGTGAGGGAAGGGAGGATAGAATGGGGGCTTCTAGAGGAGAAACCAGAAAAGGGGATAACATTTGAAATGTGAATAAATAAAATATACAATAAAAATTTTAAAAAAGAAGTTGTATATATTTAGAACATTAAACACAACATGTGTATGTCAAAAGTCCTCAAATCTTTTTATGCTTTACATTAAAAAGACTGAGCTAATGTATTAATTTATGATAAGTTAGTTTGCATTTTAGGGTGTAATACTGAACAAAGTGCTCTTTTTATTTAAGTATGTAAATACCAATATAAGGTGGAATGAATTAAAACTTGATATTTATTTTTCACCAACATTAAATTATTAAATTAAATTATTAAAAAATTACTAACCTAAATAAACATTCTTTTAAAATAAAAAAAAAAAGAATGAGTTTTTGTGTCATAGACATTTTTACTCCCTATAGCATATAGTATGCTTGAGGGTCCCAAAGAAGATCTCCTGAGTGTATGCTAGGATTTTCATTTTTTTAGTGTTTTCTAGATTTTGGTTGGAAATCAAAATATCAAGTAGATAATAAAATTATAAAAATAAATTTTCAGAGCTCTGCTTACTCACTGGCTCTTAATATCTTCTGCCTCCTATTCAAATAATTTACCTAAGTCTTGATGGTGAGGGGATTTTCCTAGCTATTTTATTTAAGTTGGATCACCTAGTATGTTACTCTCAGTAAAATAAACCATTTAGCATTTCTCAACTGACTTCTGTGTATCATATTAATGGGTTTTTGTGACTAAGTTTGATAAAAACCTTTGTCTCAGACATAAACATTATTACTTCAAAAGGCATCTGGTGCCTTTTGAAGTAATAATGTTCGTCTGAGACAAGACAAAAGATTATGACCACATAGCTAAATAACAATATTACATTATATTAGAGGCCCATTTGCATCTTCAGTCATGAGGTTTCAACATTACAATATAAGTCATAAAATATCTTCAAGTTAGGAAGTCTTCATATTATTGGAGGAAAGAGTAATAATGGTTAAACACCTTTATTCATTTTATCAAGGACTTTCAAATAAGTGATTTAAAGATAATTATTGTATAAGGAAATTTAAAAAAGACATAAGCACAAAATGTTATGGTATTTGTTTTTAGGTGTAGGAATGTTCTTTTTGGGGTTTTTTTCTTTGCTTGAATTTTAATTTTCATAATGCTTTCTTTATTGTTTTTTGTTATATTATTTTTTATTCTGGGAATAAAAATTAAGGTAAGTGTGGGCAGTGCTACCTTATGTCCCAGAGGAGAGGAGAAGATGAAGTAGATGAGAAGCTCGGTAATGAGAGAGAAAAAGAGAGAGAAAGAGAGAGGGGGCATGGAGGCAGAAGTTCACGCGTCTCCACTAGTCAAAGATAGTTTACATAGCTAGATTGGGTATTAGGTTACACTTCTGATTGAGCATTACCATACTTACAAAGCCCTTGAATAACATTTAAAAAATTGTATAAAAGCCAAATGGAAAAGGGGGGGCACAGGATAGGGGTTTTCTGGGGAAGGGAAATGGGTAAAGGAATTGGCATCTGAAATGTAAATAAAAAATCCAATAAAAAAAAGTTAAGGTAAATCATTCATTTTTTTCCATTAATGTATTCATTAAATTTACATCCTGGGTCCAGCCTCCCCTCTGATTACTCACCACACATGACAGCTCCCAAGATTCTCCCCTCTCCTTCTACTCTGAGAAGCGGGGAACCCCTCGACCTGGTACCAAGTCACATTGACATCAACTCACTGCAGAGAGGGGTCAGAGTCAGGCCAGAGAAAGGGCACAGTCATGGGAACAGATTGCACAGAGTAAGGGACAGCTGCTGCTCCATGGCTTGCAGACATACATGAATTCCATAGTGCACTTCTGCTACATATGTGCAGGTACTTTATTTCCAGCCCATGTGTGATTATTAGTTGATAATTCATCTCTGGGAGCTCCCAAGTGTCCAGGTTAGTTGTCTCTTTTGGACTTTTTCTGGAGGTCATGAGTTGTTTGGGTCTCTCAATCCTTCCCACAAGTTTTCCGAGGACACCGGAGTTGTGTTCAAGGTTTAGTTATGGTTCTATGACTTTGTTTCTCTCAGTCGCTGAGTGTAGCATCTTAGAGAATAATTATGCTTGGTTTCTGGCTGCACACATAATACAGTAGCTTATGTAGTTTCAGGGATTGGTTCTTGCTCATGGGATGAATCTTATGGGGGCCCAGTCACTGGTTAGTTACTGCCTCAATCTCTGCTACATCATTGTTCCTACACTTAAATGTGGTCTGAAGCACAACTAATGGGTTGAGGATTTTGAAGTTGCTATCCACAGTGTGTCCTGTGAGATAGGAGACGGTCATCCCACACTTCCATGATTCTCAGCTAGAATCACCCCCCTAGACTTCTTGGAGCCTCCTCCACCCCACGTCACTGACACATCATTGAAATACCTGCTCCCTTCCTACTGCCAAGTTTTGTTTGCTGACCTGTACCTGTCTTCCTATGAGTGCCTACACCTGATCCCTCTAATCCCCACTACATTTGCTTTCTCACCTGGTTTCTCTCCCTCCATCCACAATTAATGATTTTTCTATTTCTTAGTTGGAGTGAGATTCAAGCATCCTCCATTGAGCCTTCCTTGTTATTCTCATTCTCTGTGATACCACCTCACATTGAAAACTATTTAAGGATGTTTTATAGATTTCCTTGTATTTCAAAATCCATATAACATGTTTTCCTTACTAAATGTTACCTATATATACAATCCACATGGTAATAATTTTCCTTGGAATCTAATAATAACATACAACTTGTACTAAAAAAAATGGTATCAAATGAATTTATTTGTAGACCCAAGTAACAATTTTCAGCAATCAAACAACTCACTGATAAACATGATTACATGGTTGATCCAACCTACTGACATCCAGATAATATGCTAGATCTTTATGTCCAGGATTTTTCTTCATTTTTTCTTTCTTTTTTTATTTTTATTTTTTTATTGGATAATTTATTTACATTTCTGATGCCATCCCATTTCCCCATTTCCCCTCCCTAGAAACCCCCTATCCCATGCCCCCTTTTTCTTTTTGCATTTATACATTTTTTTAAAAATGTTAATCAAAGGCTTTATAAGTATGGTAACGGTCAATCAGAAGTGTAACCCAATACCCAACCTAGATATGTAAAATATTTTGACTGGTGGAGACACATGAACTTCTGCCTCCATGCCCCCTCTCTCTTTCTCTCTCTTTCTCTCTCTCATAACCTAGCTTCTCCTCTACCTCATCTTCTCCTCTCCTTACTCTATCTCCTCCTCTCGGTGCTCCTTCCCCCTTAGCTCCTGCTACATATCATTCTTCCTGTTAAAATAAAACTTTTCTCTCAAAATGCAATTAGAGCATAATTATTCCTATTTGTACCAGTGAGGTAAAGGTAGTCCTAATACCCAGTCCATCATTTAGTTGACTAACCAGAACCTCTGTCATCTCTCTTGACTAAAACACTTAGTTTTGAACCTGGATATTTTCTTGGCTTTAGAATGAATGTCAGCAGAAAACCATCCACTCAGATCTTTTCTCTCAAGGTAAATAGCCAGGATAGGCTATGAGACTATAGGTCTTCAACCCCATCAGAAATCCAGAATGACTGAGTTAACTGAAGTTATGGGAAGCACTAAGCATAGCTTCTAAAACTTAGCCAATTTATAGAGACCGCTGAACATCTGGACAGCCCCTATACTACCGAACGTTGGAGCATCAAATCTTCAGCCTTCTGGCCCAGACTCATCTGACAGACCTTAGTGATGCAGAATTATTAAGGGCTGATTACTCTGTCTAGGCAGATATCTTCATTTTTGAATGGTAGAAACTCACATAATGATATAATAAATAGTAATCATTTTGGTGATCACATGGATATGTTTGGTGTACAAAATAAGCAGTTACAATCAATTACTATTTATAGTTTCACATGTATTTTCCTAAACTCATGAAAAGAATTGATTTGTGGTCTCAACAAAATAATGTAGCATTTTGGCAAAAATATACAAAGAAGCATCCCTGCACTGGAGGCCAAGATACAGAAGACCTCCACAACAGCCATAGCCTTGCCCTTAGTGCTGTGGTAGACAGGGAGGAAGGTGATCCAGACACTGCAGAACACCAGCATGCTGAATGTCAGGAGCTTGGCCTCATTGAATGTTTCAGGCAGATTCCTGG
Organism: Rhabdomys pumilio; assembly: GCA_030674055.1. Lineage (NCBI taxonomy): Eukaryota > Metazoa > Chordata > Mammalia > Rodentia > Muridae > Rhabdomys > Rhabdomys pumilio. Next base: position 79,009,065 of record JANHMN010000003.1, on the reverse strand, counting down.
CCAGGAAAGCTACAGTGAAACTGGCTATAGCAAGAGAGCCTATGTATCCCAGGACACAGTAGAAGACAATCACTGAACCTTTGTTGCAAACAATGATGATGTGTCCATGTACCATGTATAGATCAGCATCAACAAATGGTGGAGAAGTTCCCAGCCAGATTCCACAAAGAATCATTTGGATCAAGGTGCATATGGGAATGATGTAATTAGGTGCCCCTGAAAGCAGCAGCCACCTCAATCTTCTTCCTGGAACAGTGATCTTAAATGCTAGTACTACAGTAATTGTCTTGGCTAAGACACTAGAGACAGACACAGTGAACACAATGGCAAATGTTGTCTGCTGCAGGATGCACTTGACCATACTGGGATAACCAATGTAGAGCAAGGAAGAGATAAAACAAAATATGAGAGAGATGAGTAGAACATAGCTGAGAGTTTCATTATTGGCCTTGACTATGGGAGTGTCTCGGTGTTTCAAGAAGACACAGAGTACAATAGCTGTAAGAGTAGAGAAGCACAGAGCCAAGCCAGCCAGAGACATTCCCAAGGGGTCTCCATAATCCAGAAATATTACAACCTTTTTGAGGCAGTTAGTTTGATCTGTGTTGGCATATTCATCCTCTGGACACTTCTCACATTGATCCATGTCTAGTATAGCAAGAAAAAAGTTATCCAAATTAATTTTTTTAGAATAATCACAGGATACACTAAACTTAGTCTCTAGAGAATCATAATTAACTTAGACTGAGATCTTGTGTTTCATATATATACTTAAATACAGGAGTTTTATAAAATGTGATTCTAACTTCCAATGGTTCTAATCTTTATGCAAGCTTTTGTTCATATTTATCTAATATATTCAAAATGTTTATTGTATTTTTAAAAATAAACCTATACTCTTTCATAATTTTAATGTTCCCACAATAATATGCCTTAGATTGGTCACTCATAGAATCATACAATTTTCACTTATAATTGAGTATACTATGCAAAAGAAGAACTTAGAAGATGTGTCAATTAAAATTTTTGGTCCTCCGTGTAATTTTAATTTATTGGGATATAGAAACTCTACCCCTCCATGTCTTGGAAAAGAATTAACAACCAACATTTATTAAACCATTATACTTCCTGGCTTTGTTCTACACATTTGTTCTTACACATACAAATATTTATATTCGTTACCATTCATTATGGAAACTTACCTTTGAAAGAGATATTGTTCAGGAATATCATAGTCAATTAAAATATAGAGTTTTGGAGTTCAGTCCAATGAATATGTCTACAAAATCAATTCCTCAGTTAAGGCTAGAAAATTATGAAAGAAATGGTTTGAAGAGTGAAAGAGCTAGTGGACTAGAGAGTTTTATATAAGTGTGTATTTTCTAGGAAGGTCTCAAGTAACACCCATAAATATCTCAACATAAAGGGCTTCTTAACCCAGAGCTAACTGAATACAAACACAAAAACATGACACATTGGGGAAAGGAAGAACTGTCATTCAAAATTCTATCTTAGAGAATTACAGATAATGAAGGAATATGGAAAGTGAATAAAATTGTCTTCCCCAGTGAAGCATAGACCATTTAGTTTGTGTGATTTTAGTGTGTGTGTGTGTGTGTGTGTGTGTGTGTGTGTTTGTGTGCTCATGTGTATGTGTGTATGGAGAGGTGGTTAGACATTTTTATAGGAAAGATAAGGAAAATGTAATTATATTATAATCTCTAAAATAAAAAGCACTGAACATGTCAAGTGAGGAAAAGATAACATGAAAAAATGATCACCTAATTTCTCTACATTCAAAAATATTACATTCAGTTGTATTATTCTGTGTCTGAATTGTTGCAGGAGATACTATATGCCTATTTTACTTATTTATGTAAGATTTTCTATGCTGTACTATTATTGCTGTAGTATTTCTTTAAAAATACCATGCTCTACATAATGGTAAATGCCTCAAAAATAATCTTGACAGAATGTAGTAGTTGGAGGTCTTTGTGATTCCTTCCACTTTTATACTTGTAGATTAAACAATAATGTATTCAGTTTTTTTCAATCACATTAAACTAATTTATCAAAGTTAAAACTGATGCTCTTTTCTAAGTACAGAGTCTCTGCATTGAAAAATGTACACTTGGCTTTATTTTATATTTCCTTTATAATTTTGCTAAACAATGTTATCCAGTTTGGTGTGTAGACATATTCAAATACTAGAATTTCTGCTTACATAATACTAATCAAATATTTTGTATACTATTCTCATATCTCTTAAATATAGTATTTAAAGTTCTGGCTATGGCAATGAGGCCACTGAAGTAGATCAGGAATATAAAGTGAAAAAGAAGAAAACAAAGTATCATTATTTTTAGGAGATATGATAGTACATATGATCAACCACAAAAATTCCACTAGAGAATTCTTATAGCTGATGAACAACTTCAGTAAAGTGTCAGGATAAAAAATTAACCCAAAGAAATCAGTAGCCTTCTTTATATAAAAGACAAACAGTATGAGAAAAAAATTTGGGAAACAGCATCTTTCACAGTAGCCAAAAATAGTATAAAGTATCTTGCTGTAATTCTTTCCAACCAAATGAAATATCTCTACAACCAGAAATTCATATCTCTAAAAAAAGAAAAGAAAAAGACTTCTGAAGATGCTTCCATGCTCATACATTAGTAGGATTAACATAGTAAAATGACTACCTTACCAAAAGCAATCTACAGGTTCAAGGCAATCCCCATCAAAATTCCAACAAAATCTTCAATAGACATGAAAAGAGAAATTTTCAACTTCATATGGAAAAACAAAAAACACAAGCAGTTAAAATAATTCTTACCAATAATTCTCAAAATCCAGTGGGTTGAGTCCAGATATAAAACCACAGTCCTATGGACATTTGGCTTTTGACAAAGAATCCAAAGCTATACAATGAAAACATGAAAGTGTCTTTTAAAAACGATGATGCACTAACTAAATCCATATATGTCACCCTGAACAAAACTCAAGTCCAAATAGATCAAGGACCTCAACATAAACTGAATACACTAGATCTACTGGAAAAGAAGGTGGGAAATAGACTTGAACTCATTGGAACAAGAAAACCAAACTTTTCTGAAGAGACCATCAATGTCCCAGGTGCAAAGATTAACAATTGGTAAATAGGACTTCATGAAACTAAAAGGCTCTGTAAAGCAGAGGACACTGTCAATAGAACAGCCTACAAATTGTAAAAATGTCTTTCCCAACCCTCCATATGACAGAGGGTTATTATTTACAATATACAAAAAACTCAGGAAGTTAGACCTCAGCAAAACAAATACCCTATTAGAAAATGGGGTACAGAACTAAACAGAGAATTCTCGACAGGGAAATCTCAAATAGTGGAGAAGGATTTTTAAAAGAAAAAGTTCAGCAAACTTAGTCATCAGAGAAATGCAAATGTAAATAATCCTGAGATTGCATCTTATACACATCAAAATGGCTAAGATCAAAAATTCAAAATAAATAAAATATCCAATAAAAAATAATATTCAAAAAACATGTGTCACAGCACATTCTGGTGAGGATGTGATCAAAGGGGATCATTTCTTCATTGCTCCCCCTGCAAGCATTTAGAAACTGAACCATCAATTAAAAAGCATACATGAGGTGGGCCAAGGCCACTTCAAATCGATAGCAGACATGCAACTCAAACTCCATGACTGCCTTGTCTGGTCTCAGTGGGAGAGGATGAGCCTAGCCCTGCAGAAACTTTTTGTGCTAGCTTACAGAGAATACCACAGGAACACTACATCTCAAAGATGAAGTGGTCAGGGTAGGCATTCTTTAACATGGGGACAAGGAAAGGTGCAGCTCTGCCCCCAATCTCACAGAACCTTTAGGAAGCAAGGCTCCCAGGTGCTCTAACCCAGGCAGTATCTTAGGTAAGCAGACAGCAACGTCCGCCCCAAAAAGAGAGTAACTGGGACCCACAAGGACCCAGAAAGTCATTTCTGGCCCAGAGCACTAAGCAAATCTTGGGCCCTAGCTCTTCCTGTCTGCATCTGAGCACTGAGCAGATTTTGGGCCCCAGCTCTTACCCCAGTAGTAACACCCAGCCCACACAGTTCTGATACAACCAAGATAATATGTCGGGCTTTGGACGAGGTAACTCCATTTAACCTGCACCATCAGTCACGTAGGACACAGGTGAAAGACAGGCTCCAGTCAGATACAGGGCAGGTAGAACTAAGAATATCCAGATGGCAAAGGCAAGCACAAGAACATAAGCATCAGCAACTCAGGGTACTTGACATCATTAGAAGCTAGTTCTCCCACAATGAAAGTCCGAAATTACCCAAATTACTAGGAAAGGAAGATTCAAATTTAAAATCACTTCTAATGGTGATGATAGAGGACTTTAAGAAGGACATAAATAACACTCTCAAAGAATTTGAGGAGAACCCAGGTAGAAGCCCTTAAAATGAAAACATGAAAGTCCCTTAAAGAATTACAAGAGAACACAACCAAACAGGTGAAGGAATTGAACAAAACCATTCAGAACATTAAAATGGAAATAGAAACAATAAAGAAATCACAAAGGGAGACTACCCTGGATATAGAAAACCTAGGAAAGAAATCAGGAGTCACAGATGCAAGCATCACCAACAGAATACAAGAGGTAGAAGAGAGAATCTCAGGTGCAGAATATACCATAGAAAATATTGACACAAATGTCAAAGAAACGCAAATTGCAAAAAGTTCTTAACACAAAATATCCAGGAAATCCAGGACACAATGAGGAGACCAAACCTAAGAACAATAGGGATAGATGAGAGTGAAGATTCCCAAATTAAAGGGCCAATAAATATCTTCAACAAAATTATAGAAGAAAACTTCCCTAACCTAAAGAACGAGATGCCCACAAACATATAAGTAGCCTACAGAATGCCACATAGACATTACCAGAAAAGAAATATCTCCCATCATATAATAATCAAAACACCAACTGCACAAAACTAAGAAAGAATATTAAATGCATTAAGGGAAAGGCCAAGTAACATATAAAGGCAGACCTATGAGAATTACAACAGACTTCTTACCAGATACTATAAAAGTTAGCAGATGCTGGACAGATGTCATACAGACCCTAAGAGAACACAAATGCCAGCCCAGGTTACTATATCCAGCAAAACACTCAATTACCATAGATGAAGAAACCAAGATATTCCACGACAAAACCAAATTTACACAATATCTTTCCATAAACCCAGCATTACAAAAGATAATAGCAGGAAAGCTCCAATACAAGGGGCAAAATTATACCCTAGAAAGAGCAAGAAAGTAATCCTCTTCCAACAAATCCAAAAGAAGATAGTCACACAAAGATGATTTCACCTTTAATAACAAAAATAACAGGAAGCAATAATTTCCTTTTCTTAATATCTCTTAACATCAATGGACTCAATTCCCCAATCAAAAGACAAAGGCTAATGGACTGCATACATAAACAGGACCCAGCATTTTGCTGCATACAGGAAACCCGCCTCAGTGACAAAGACAGACTCTACCTTAGAGTAAAAGTCTAGAAAACAATTTTTCAAGCACATGGCCCTAAGAAACAAGCTGGAGTAGCCATTCTAAAATCTCCAGCATGAGAACACAAAGGGAGGGATTTATGGCTCCACCTGTTTAGGTAGTTGAGGGTGGCCTTGCCAGGGATTAGTGGAAGTGGACAGCCTTGGTACCTGAAAGTTTGGATTCCCTAGTGTTGGGGAATTTCAAGACCAGGGAGGTGGGAATGAGAGGAGGGTGGGAGCACACCCTCATGGTAATTGGAGGAGGTGGGATGGGGTAAGCGGTTAGGCATCAGTGGAAGTGGAGAGCCTTGATGTCTGAAAGTTTGGATTCCCTAGTGTTGGGAAATTTGAGAGCAGGGAGGGGAAAATGGGAGGATGGTGGGAGCACACCATTATAGAAACTCCCAGAATTATATAAATTAGACATGACAGAGGCAGGCCTCCAGAAGACTAGATTCCAGAATTCAAAGAAAAAATTATCTTGATACTAAAATTTGTTTTGAGAATTGTATATTGCAGAATACACAGCCTCAGTGTATCTACTCATCAAGTGAGCTGAGCAGACCTGCTCGAACCTCTGATGTCCTGGAATTTCAGCTGGATGCAGTAAAGACACAGACATCAGAGGCTTATCAATTTACTCTTCTCCCCACCCCTCTTCTAATATCTCACTGCCCATAATCATCTTGAAGAAGTTAATGAAGAATAGGTGCCATTATTCTCTGGGCTTGGGGACTGAGGTGCTTAATATTGGGCTGTCTTTCTAGGGAAAAGTAGTGGTTCTATTGGAACAAGGAGGATTAGCTAGGATGTATTCCATAGCCATAGCCTATTCATAGAAATATGTATAATTGTTATTAAGATGAAGTTATAATTTCTTAAATGGTATAAAATTTACTTTGATTTCAAATTTAAGGTTTTCATTGGTATGAGCTTTTATTGATATAAAAGTGAGATTAATATTGTTATTGCCATAGGCATTGTGCATATGTAACTCATTTAGGAATACAAGATTTAGACCCAGTCCTTCTTTAACTTTTTAAAATGATTTGAGATGGTTAGCCTGTGAGTTAAGGGCCTATAGCAAATTCATTGCTCTGAGTTTATTGTTAAGGTGTTTTCTATATTTTATTTAGAAATAGCTGAGAGGAGTTAACAGACAACAGTCCAGATTGCCCTACATGCATAGTTGGTTTTCAAAACATCATATGTCCACAGAATTGACATTACAAACATTTCTATATTAATGTTCATTTTGATTAGAGGTCTGTCTGTTCCTGAAAGCTTCCTCTCTTAGATTCTAAGAAGAAACTGAGCGTCTTTGGAGTTATTCCTGTTGTGGTGAGACAGCCACTAGGCAAGAATTGCCTCTTTCCATCTACAGACAAATTACTGTCCAGAAAAGGTCACACTTACCGAATAGTTGACTGATTATATCTGCCTAGACAGAGTAATCAGCCCTTAATAATTTTGCATAACTAGATCTGTCAGATTATCCTGTGCCAGAAGGCTGAACATTTGATGCTCCAATGTTTTGTAGTATAGGGACTGTCGAGGTGTTCAGTGGTCTCTATAATTTGGCTAAGTTTTAGAAGCTATGCTTTGTGCTTCCCATAATTTCAGTTAACTCAGTCTTTCTGGATTTCTGATGGGGTTGAAGACACATAGTCTCATAGCCAATCCTTGCTATTTACTTCGAGAGAAAAGGTTTGAGAGGATGGTTTTCAGCTGACATTCATTCTAAAGCCAAGAAAAAAATCTAGGTTCAGAACTAAGTCTTTTAATTAGGAGGAATGACAGAGGTTCTGGTTAGTCAACAAATGATGGACTGGGTATTAGGTCTATCTTATTCTTTACTGACCCAAATTGGTATAGTTTTGCTCTAATTGTATTTTAAGAAATAAGTTTTATTTTAACAGGAAGGGTGATATGTTGGAGGAGCTAAGGTGGGAAGAATAAGGAGAGGAAGAGGAGGAGTAAGGAGAGGAGAAGGAGAGGAGGAGCTAGGTGACAAGAGAGAAGTCTAGGGACATGGAGGCAGATGTTCACATGTCTTTGCCAGTCAAAGATAGTTGATATATCTTGGTTGGGTATTTGGTTACATTTCTAAGTGTATGGGCATCTTGTTTTTGAGCATTACCAAACTTATAAAGCCTTTGAAAAACATTAAAAAATAGTTTTATTAATTTCTTCTATATGTCGTGCTAAGTTTTCTGTTTTTTACTGTAGTCTCTGGATTTATAATAAATTTTTATTAACATTCAAGTGTAATTTTTAAAATATGTACATCATCTACATAATCTCACATGCAAATCATATGGAATCATTTAAATATTGGCCTGGCTCTTTAACTTTTGGTCATTTGTTTGGCTATTTCTATTCCCTGCAACAGAAGTTAATTCTAAACTTCATTTTTGTAATGCAGTACCACTTTGAAAATTAATTTTCAAAGCCTTAGTTAACTTCAACTTTTATATCACTGCTTATTTAATTACTGTATCTCTGTATATACTAGATATGAATCTTAGAATAAAAGCTGTTATTCTGAGTTCTGTTTGTTGGACTGCAAACTCATCTGAACTAGACAGTAATTAAAAATGCAAATTGTCAATGATTCTATTGATCTGAAATAGCACAATTCAAAAACTTATACTTCTAAAATATGGTATGGGTGCTATCAACATGAAGTGGTTATTTTAAAGCTCCATAGATTCTGAAAAAACAAAAAGGTAAAGTATATTTGTAATACATTTTAAACATGTAACTATATGAAACGCATAATCTTTAGTACTCTGAAGAAATATTACTTTTATTGCTTCTAGAATTAGAAAATAAAAATATAGTCTAAGAGACAGAGTATATTATTTCTAATTATACCCTTACTGATGATTTTTTCACTTTTATTTATCTTTTCCTTTCCACAATGGACTTTTCAAAACTATGTGCATATGGGAGATATAAGAAATTTTATTACTTTTAGAAAACATATCCTTACCTGTCATGTTGGAAATTTCGTTTTCTGGACAGGGGTAACAATCAAAACAGCAGACAGTCTTTCCCTCCTGAAAGTATTTTCTGAATCCTGGTCTGCAAGGCACACTACATATAGAGGATAAAGCCTGAGAAAGTCAGATACATCATAGAAATAAATAGTTTAACATATGTGTCAAACACTCCAGTGATTCACAAGAGAAAGGCACTAAAAGACCTCCCTTTATACACTGTATCCTGTTATAAATTTTTTTTGATTTTTAATGATAAAACTTTAAGAACATAGGGTGATTTTTATATTATGAAACACTTAAGAGAGCAAGTAAGAGAGTGATAGAAACAGACTGAGGGTGGAGAAAGAAAAAGAAAGAGAGAATATCAAAGATTGTGGAAGTCTATGTATGGGGAAATAATAAAACTTTTATTCTATAATAAAATAAATGTAGAAAAGATTATAGGTATTTTTTGCTTCATGTTGTGCTTTAAAATTAAATCTAAATTACCTGCTTGCTATCTGTAGCCCACTCTAGAATTTCACCAGATATAAACAGTTGTTGACCATCTGGAAAATGACCAGAAAATTTTCCTATTTTCATTTTAAGTCCTTCCTGTTTTATAAAATCCATGATATAGAAAATGTCATATTCTGCATGTCGTTTTCTATTTTGGTTCATGTTCACTCGGTCTCCAGCAGGATTTAAAAATTGTATAGTCTTCAGAAACAAGAACATCTAAAACATATTTGCATTTTAGTTTCAACTATGCATCCACATTAATATGGAAATTATAAACTTTGTAATATCACTCATAACTATTATCTACTCCTAAGATGTAACTTTCCCATAAATATTCAGTACTGAAAAGTGAAATATATTCCATATACATTTAAAATTTTACTATGCTTTACAAATACCATTTTCTCACTGCATTTGATGCCATAACACATGCACACATAAAGTTTATGATTTGAGAGTAGTGATACATTATTCATATTTTTCTTCTAATATGTTATTTGATCATAAGACAGGGAACTAAATACTCAATTGTTCAAAATATAAAAAATGTACTTGAAATTGTTTGAGGTCTATTCATTACATTAATTCGAAACTTTTTGTCCAAATAAAAGACAAGCCATTTTCACAATTTTATTTACTAGCTCTATGAGAAAAAAATTTCAGATGATGAATACACGGCATTTATGTATGGTTGAAATATTGAAGTAAATTTCATGACTAAGATTTTGAAATGCTGATTTTAACGCCCTTGTTTAACGCCTTGGCTATAATATAAATTATGACACTAACATGATAGGTCACTTATGTAGTGGAGGAGTCCATAAATACATGTATTTAGAATCAAGGTTATTTATTTACATTGATTTTGACTTTACCATTCCCTTTACGAATGCCACGTCTAAGACATATATGTCATTCAGTGTAAGAATATTTACCTTCCAGGAGTTGAATTCCAGTAACTTTCCATCATTCTCTGAGGATGTGTCTAATTGTTGCAGAAAAATCTCATGAAGTGAGTGGGCCACAGCATACACAGCATTGTATATGTTGTAACCTGTTTCACTCATAGACATTCCAAGTGGTGGCAAAAAAACTGATTTAAATAGAGTTTTGGTTGGACAGTTCTTCAGTGTTTTACAATTAGGTGGTGGCAAAGAACACTTAAAGTAAGTCCACCACAGTTTGGCAAAAGAAATGTCATTACTGTAGTTAGAAGGGTGTACTGTCTGTATAAATTGTTTAAAACCAGACATCTCAGACTGCTGATGTGAAAAAATAAGAGTCCCATGCAAGGAGTTAAGCATGAAATCTCCTGTCATTGTGATCATATCAAATTGTGACACACTGACCCAGAGTCTCTGAATGTTTTTGAATTTCCATAGCATGAAGTTAAATTGCACAGGAGATTCTTTATCCCCATAGACAATCACAACTTTTGCTGAAGACATTATGATTTGGTAATAATATGTATGAATCATTTTAAAGTATAGTATCCAATCATATGTTATCATAGTGACAAATGCTAAGCAGACAGTGTTTCTCTTCATTTCTGTTCCCAATTCAGAAAGGAATTGAATTCCATGGTCATCATCTGTAATGATCACTCCTACCCAGTTCCATCTGAAATGAAGTGCTAGGGACACCATGGCTAGTGGTAGAGACGTGTCCTTGGGAGACATCTGGTACAGATGAGGAAACTGTTCCTGGTCACTTATAAAATGAAAATAACCACAGTAAAGCTGAAAGACATGAACCATAAGTATAATTATGAAGAACTGGAAGGCACATGGCTCAGTCTAACATCTAAGTGTGCTAAAGTGCATGCTAGAAGTATGCAAAAATGTCAATTCTTCAACTTAATATGAAAATCTTATCTAACTTCTTGTGAATTGTAATACAAATACAGATAAACTAAGTGTTCTGGTAAAATATTTCACATTATGTTGTCTCTGCTGCCCACTTGTCATAAAGTTGTGTTTGCCACAGAAAGTGTCTAAACTTTACTTTTAATAGATCAGAATAGATACAAATTAATTCTCTGCCTTTTACTCAGCCTTGGTACTCAGATACTATTTCATTAAGAGTAAACCTCTGTGACTTACCTCTGGAGTTCTAGAGAAGTACAAGAATGGTCCTAGTGTGTAAGATGTTATCCATATAGGTCCCGAAAGTACAATTAAATATCTCCTCTGATTTTTACAGTAGTAATTAGGAGTAATTTCCTTTTTTTTCAAGGACCAAATTCTTTTCACATTATCCGCAATTAGGTTACATTCAATCTTAACTAGTAGGGAAATGTTAGGTAAAATATAAAAGTTGCTATTGATTTCTTCAATGGCAAAATAAACAGAGGAAATCAAGTGGATGGTCTTACGTGTCACCCTGAAAACAGAGAACACCAATCATGGGAGATATGGGTTCTAATTATGGTAATCTTAAATAAAACTCAATGTGTGTTAAGCAAAGGTTTTTTGAAATTTTGTGACCCATTGATATGTGACACAGTTCATTATTGTGATGTGTTAGCATGTGAGACCTGTAAAATAATTTAACAATCATAAAGTAATTTTTACTTTGATGAATTAATCTTTATTACTTTTGTTTTGAAATCTTGGGACTAAAATATGCAAATGTCTTAAGCACTTACAGAATTTTCTGTTATTTTCTTCTTTTCACTTCTTCTTTAACTGTGTTCTGAAATTAGACACCATGTGCCTTTTTTCTTTTGATGTTGTTAATAAAGTTTTTAAAATATGAATTTTTTATTAAGAGAATTCTCTTATTTTTCAAATTTTCTACAGTTCCATCTTGTACTTCTAAAATGTGGTAAAATGCTTATGTGTAGTCTTTGAATAAGAAAATAATTCTGAACCGACATTGAATCTGCCCATGACTTTATCGTATAACTCTAAAATACCTAAAATGCATATAAAAGAAATAAGAATTATCTGCTATCTAGAATGTTATACTTTTTTATAGAATCAAATCTAAAATATGTCATGACCCTTCATGACACAATGAAGAATAGGTAGCCAAAATTGTGTGTCAACAATTGCCAAAGTCTAAAGATTTTATAGGTAATGTAAATATCACAATAATTTATACTTTTTCTTCATTTTATACAGTTCATTTCTTTTCATTTTTTTATTTTAGGTTGAATAAAATTGAGTCATATGATATTGGTTATTACTACAACAAATATTTTGGTTTGGACTCAGCTCCTCTAGCTTCACATGTACCTTAGTTTCTACTAATTCCTTCCTTCTCTTCAATCACTGGCGATTACACAACTGGCCTTGGTTTCTATTTGGTTCTTATTTGTCCAAATATGTTCTGTTTCTAATATGTTCACTTTAATTTCTCTCTTTTGTCAAACATATTTTAACTGGATACATCTGCCTTGATATAGTTTTAAGGAGTTTGATAATATTATTTAAGAGCTATATATCATTCAATGTGTTATACATAAGATTTTTTGCTTTTGCCTCATCTCTATTATCTGTAATGCTTTGTGACTACAGTAAATATTTATGTAACTTTACATAACTGTGGGTCTGAAGTTGGTATTGAATTGACTTAACAATTTTATGTCCTCCATTATTTGTAACTTATTAATTTTTTAATAAATTTGATTCTAGTCACATTTCTTGGATTTTCTTTTCATTCAGAAATACCTGAAATTGTGAAATACTTTTTAAAAAGCTATTGCCATTCTGTACTGGAGAAAGATATGCACTTTGAAAATTGGGTTCTCTGATTAATTTACTTCAATTGTTGATGTATGAAGGTTTAATATGTCGAGTTATAACAACTTTTTTTTTTTTACAAACTACAGTTTAGTTTTTTTTTAAAAAAAGAATAGTTAAAACAATCTTAAATAATGAAATAACTAGTAGGTATGTCACCATTTCTGATCTCAGTTTGTACTCCACACCTCTATCAATAAAAATGGCTTAAGGTGGGTGGAGGTTGTTCAATAGAATGCAACTGAAACACACACCTTTGGACACATTAATTATTTTGGATAATTAAGTCCACAAAACTATACTAAAATAAAGAAACTGTCTTGAACAATGGTACTGACTCAACTGTATGGCTTCATGGAGAAGAATAAAAATACGTCTATGTCTATACTTGTGAAAAAAATCTCGATTCTAAATTTTGTATCCCTAAGGGGGATAACAAAACTCGTTGGTGATACAGTTTAAATGGTATAGTGAATGACCACTACATGAACAACACAAGATAAACTCAGAAACATTTTGGAAATTCTTTGTCTCGTAATTTTGGGAGAGGAACTTTTGTCATGTACAGTTCTTTTGTGTTTATGTTATAGCTTGTGAACTTTCCTTTTTATGACTTCTTGTTTGTAAAGATGTCTATTTTTTATCTGTATATAGGTATGTTTCTTATGCCTTTTTTTGGTTTTGCAGGTGCTTCTACTCTGGTTGAACTATTTTATAATCTGAAATATTTGTTTTATTCTATTTTATTACTATTCTTAAGCTGACAAATTTTTAGTGGGTGAATTTAATAATGTGGGTCTTTATGGAAGTTAATTAGTAAATGATCTTACAGGACCTAAGGGAGGTGAACTCACAATTATATTGTACTAAAATATATTTTATATAAATGATAATGAAAAAAGAAATTTGATTTATGCTGTAACTTAGATAGACTTGGAAAATAGGATGCTTAGTAAAAATTATAATAGTGCACAAGGCCTATAATCTCCATTATATTAAAGTTCAAATGTACGAGTGTGGAACAGAAAGTAGATTTCAGAATAGAGTAGGTATGACTTGAATAAAAGATAAAATTTCAGGACACTAGAATACCCATAAATTCTTCTAAGTATTTTAAGCTTGACTGTGGTGTTAGACACACACACACACACACACACACACACACACACACACACACACACACACATTGCATTCAAACTTTAGCCACATGGATCATAAATTATACATCTATAAAACCTAAATTTAAAAACTAACCACTTAAATCAAATTGGATGCAATCAAATGTATGTTTAATTTTTTCAAATTATATGCTTTAATCTACATATACATTTTATTATACCTTCATTTTATAGTCAGTGGTTTCTATATAAAACATTTAATGCTTTACATTTTAATGTATTGTTTGTTTGTTTTGCCTTCGTCGGTGAAGACACATATTCTAATATGCTAGGTGAGTGTCTATTAATCAGTTCTGATTTCTCTTTAATCTGAGGAAAGCCTGTAGTTTATCTGATGAATATTTCCTGTTCAATGCACCACAATGTTTTCTACTTCTATGCATGAAAGTTAAATAACATTTTGAATTTTCAAACTCGATTGCTCTATTTAGTAATTAGTGTCTTATTATCACATACAAACCCATTATATACACATATGAGAAATAACAAACTCCATATCTGTCTGTGCATAGAATATGATTAAAACAAAGGCTAATATAGGCAATGCTGAATGAGGTAAAATGCTAAATGAGTAAGAATCAGTAATCTTTAAAACTGTATCACCTTGGTAGTTAAACATCACATAATGGAAGGCCACAAATAAAAGAGCATATCTGCAGTACAAAGTAAATTTGATTGCTTTTTTAAAAGATTGCACATAGTAGCACAGGGAAATGCATAAATCTGGAAGAATTATTGGAAGGGATTAAACTTGATGAAATTGCATTCTATGCTATCTTAAAATTGGCAATATCAGTTTTTTAAAGGAGGTACCACAAGGTAGGGGACTCGTGGGAGAAAAATATGAAAAAATTTTGGATTGTTCAAAGACATCCAATTGAATTATTTGCTGAGTTTTTGTAAATTACTCTGTATATGTGCATCAAAAGAAAAAAATAACTATCATATGATGCAGGTCTAACACCTATTAGCACTATAGGAGAGTTCATTTAAAAAAGCATCACAGGGGCACAAGTATGTTCATTATATAAAAATCTATTAACATAATCTACTATTAAAAACAAACTAAAATTTTCACATGATCATCTCAGATCCAGAAAATGTGTCTGGCAAAACACAAAGCTTCTTCATGTTAAAGTATTGGAGAGATCATGTATTCAAGTCTCATACCTAAACATAAGGAAGCAGTATGCAGGATCCTGAGATGAAACATCCAACAGTGGGGAGAGGGAACTTTTAGAGTCCACCTCCAGTAGGAAGACAGAACATAATGCAGATGGATGAGGTTACCATCCCACAGTCAAAATCTCTGATCCAGAAATGGATCTCTCACCATCTCTGGAATGCTTTATGTGCATTTATGCATAAATTAAAGATGCACTTACTGCTTGTCTAGATTCTCACCGAAGTAATCATTCTTCACATAACCACTCCTGGTATAAATGGAAAAGAAACAATCAACATCCTTATCTCCTAGATAATTTTCTGTGTCTTTGATTCTCCAAAAGCACCTGGGGTCACTCAAATAACAAAAATGTAAGGAAAGATTCAGAACCAAGAAGACAGCAGTCAAAGAGAACATCTTTGCCATGTCATCAAGTCAGGTGCCTGAGCAAAACGCAGCATGAAGCATCAGAAGGGCAGAATCCCACTTATCAACTTTTTATGAACACATCCAAGTGTCACTTTTTATTACTGTAGTTACTATTAAAGAACACATGTACTTCTCACAGCATTTACTCTCCAGTTCACTATCAGCCTCTGGAGGATTCTGAAGCACTCTCTAGCCTGGGGCTCTGCATCTGAGATCCTATAGCCAGCTGAAAAATAGGGGTAATAATTTTAATCATGATTATTCTTCTATGTATTCCTTTTGATTATATTTATGTAAATAGACATAAATGTTCCAGGCATGATTCCTTTGGGAATATTTTCCCATAAGTCTACTATATCAAACCAGTTTTCTGAAATAATTTGCAATCTTTCACTTTGTTTAAAATGTTATTCTAATGAGTTTTATAAGGAACTATGTCAATAAATCCAACTGAACTCAACTGACCTCAGTAATAAAAAAATTATTAAAAGTAAGCTATAGCTTTATGCATCTTCAACACTCGTAGATATTAACTTTATCTCATTGCTTTCTGCCTAATTCAACACATAATAAATGTTGTTTCTTGTATTATGTATTGAATTATATTGAAAGAGGGACATGAAAATGCATAATTTGGAATTAATATTATGCATAAGCTGTTAACAAAAGTTGATTAAATGGGAAATCCAAGGCAAGCAAGGTTTTTATTTCATTGTTCATTAAAGGCCAGGTTAAAGAGCAAGCTGAGTGCACATAGTATAATGTGTACTGTCTTAAGTGACTTTAAGTGATATTTTTACACAGAACAAATTATCTCTGCCTAGGAAATCTTTAAAGTTCATCATACAAGAACGAAAATAACCACATTCTAGTAGGCTATGCATATAACTCAGTGAACATGTTTACTATTAATATCTTTTGTAAGGATGTGATTTCAAAAATATATGTTGCCATTCATTTGCTTTAGATTTTATTTTTTGCAGCTATTGAATTATATTGCATGGGAAAGAATTTCCAATGTTAAAAACTTTTATATACTACTTTTTAATTCTTTGAAAGTCTTTAGCTTTACAAGTCATTCTGATCACAGTCACATCATTGTCTAATTCTTTTATTCCTATGTTCTCCCTCCATTTAACTGTGTTCCCTTTATCCTTTAAGACCTTTAAGCTTTTTTCCTGCCAAAATTGCTATGGAATGTGGGTTCCTTGTTCTGGAGGATATCCCACAATGATCTCCCAACTGGGGACAGGGTGAGAGCAGGGAGGGCTTGCTACCTCCAGCCTGTGTCTCCACTGTCTGTAGGTCTCCAGCCTGGCCTAATGCGAGAGGTCGAGGCCAAAGTACACAGAGTGTGAGCAGGAGGGGAGATTGCCTGCCCCTGCCGCTGCCTCTGGTGCCTTCGCTGACCGGTCTCTCCCATGTTTTGCCCCAGTTTCTCCGCGCTGAGACGGTCAAGGCCTGGGCTGGGCCAACTAGCTGGCCAGGAGGCAGCTTGGTATCCCAGGCAGGTTCTGGGAGAGCAGAGCTCTCCCCAAGTGTTACAGCTTTTGTGACAAAAACTCTCAGACACCAGGATGATTTTTGAGCACCACTTTACTTCCCCTAAATAGAGCCCTTATATACAGTTTTGGTGTGGGCTAGGGTCTGACAGCAGATAATGTCTATTGGCTTGACCTGAGAGCTTGGAGATACTTCATCTGCATGTGGGAGAGCCTGAGGGACCATTCCTTGTGACTGATAGTCATAAACCTCTTTGTGGGAGGAGTTGTTGGAGGACTGAAGCTAAGTGAAAAGAACCAAGGCCTGGGAGCAGAGCTGAACTCCTGCCGTCTGATAAAGGTTCCGGGGTTTGAAACTCATGCTCAACCAAACACCCAGCTGCTTCTCACAGCCTGCTGCCCTACAACTCCTCTTTTTTCTTTTATAAAGGAGAGGTGTCATCAGAATAAGGGTCTCCTATGTTGGGAACAGTTTGATACTGAACCAAGACTTGATTGGTAGTTACCTTTGCGATATTACTTGTCTGTTGTTTTATAAACTGAATGAGCCAGGGTGTCAAGAGAAGCAAGGTTCCAATGGCTAGTATGGGACAAAGGAAGGGAAGAATCCAAGCCATCAAGGGGTTAAAGTACCAAGGGGTAGGGGTGTTGGGAGTATAGCATGCATGGAGGTTCCCCTGGAGCTCATTAAGTGTTTGTATATCTTGTTCTACCAGCCCAGATTCATTGACATAGAAGCAACATTCCTCCCCCAGCAAAACACAAGAAGCCCCCCCCCTTTCTGCAGTCAATAGGTCCAGGGCCCTCCGAATTTGGAGAGCAACTCCTGCTAAAGAGGATATCTGGCATTGAAGAGATTCAAGGCTGTCCATAGGAGAGGCCATTGCCTGGTCAAACTTGTCCTGGAAGTCACCAGCCAGATGTTGTGTTTGGACAAGGGCTGCCCCAGCAGTTCCAGTAGCACCAAGTGAAACAGCAAGGCCTAGTCCAATGAGCAGAGGGATGAAGATCTCTCTCTTCTTTTGACTTCCTCCCATCTGCAAGGCGAGCTCTTCAGGTTCGTAGAGATAAACCTGAGGGACAACAATCCCAGAAGCGCAGGAGCCCTGAAAATGAGGGTTGTTACAGACACCTGTAGTGTCCTTGCATCAGAGGAGGCAAGAGGGTTAACACATACTGATTTGGTAATGGTGATGTCATGAGCACATGTGAGATGGGGTTTTGAGGAGGGCCCTACAAGGCAAAGAGGTGGGGGTAGGTCAAAGAAGGGAATGCCCTGTGCTTTCCTCGTGGGCAGGGGTCCATGGAGGTCGTAAAGTGAAAAGTTAATAGGAACAGCTGTTAATAATGGTCAGGAGAGAGAGGCACAGAAAAAGCATTGGGAAGAATTGGGATGAGTTGTTAAGGGAAGGAGGTCCTCTGTAGGGAGCCGACTTTAAGCAGAAAGCAGCTAGAAAGCAGCTATCATCTTTGCAGCCATCTGAAACCATTTACCCTGACATGAGACTTGGCTTTCAACAGCCTACAACAGCTGAAGCACACTCTGATATCCCACATAGCTTGTTTTGCTGTTTAGTGCCCCCACCTGCAAGGAGCACGTGGTATCCACGCCATACATGCCTGTAAGGCGCACGTGCTGTCCACGACTGTAAGGCTTACATCATATCCACACCTGCAAGGCACATGGTATCCAAGCACCTACAAGGCACATGGCAAAAGCCTATAAATACCCAGGATTTCCTTGTTTTGTGTGTGTGTGTGTGTGTGTGTGTGTGTGTGTGTGTGTGTGTGTGTGAATGTGAATGAAGGTGTAGTAGTAGTAGGTGTAGTGGTGTGTATATGGTAGAAACAGTAAAGAAGACTTTACTACAGATCCTCTGGACTGGAGAACCTGTTGACTGACAAGAGTTTCAAAGTTTGAGCTCCAGTAAGCGGGATACAGTGAAGGACACCGCAGGAATTAGAAGCGGCCATCCTCGCTCCTGCACTGGAGAACCAGTCAACTGACGGAGCTGGCTGAATTCAAAAGTGAAATAAAGGTGATTACAGGGAGACCAGTAGGTCATAGTAATGAAAATGGAGCAAGAAATAAGTGAATAGAAATAGATAAATATATGAAAAAAGGCTTTAAAGATACAAAGAGTAAATTGCAGGCTGCTCTGAATCAAGAGAGCCAAACAGATAAATAGATAAGTAGAAGGTTGCTCTAGACAGAGAACTAAACAGAATGATAATGTTAATTGATTTAACTTTTAAAATGTGTGTGATTCTGAGTTGTGTAGTTATATTTTTCCTCTGGATAAAAACTCAATGTAAAGGTTTTTCTGGTTACTGGCTTAAGGAAAGGCTGATTTTGGGGAAAAGGTTTTTCTATGAGTTTTCTAAAGAGGTCATTAAGGTAGTAGTTATATCTTCCAGAATTATATGGATCAGATATGACAGAGGTAGACCTCCAGAACACTAAATTTCAGAGAATCAAAATAATTATCTTGATACTAAAATTTGTTTTGAGATTTGTATATTACAGAATACACAGCCTTGGTGAATGAATCTTATCACCTGCATGTTCACTGATGCCCTGGACTTCCAGCTGGATGCAGTTAACACAGACATCAGAGGCTTATCAACTTACCCTTTCCCTCATCCCTCTTCTAATATCTCAACGCCCATATTCAGCTTGAAGAAGTTAATGAAGAGTCGACGCCCCAATTCCCTGAACTTGGGGACTGAGGTGGTGAATATTAGGCTGTCTTTCTGGGGAGAAGTGGTGGTTTTATTGGAACAAGAAGAAACAGCTAAAATTGATTACACAGTCGTAATCCATTGGTAGAAATCTGTATAATTGTTACTAAGTTGATGCAAATTCAAGGATTTCATTGGTATAATTTCTTCTATTGAAAATGTGTGGGTACAAGGCTTAGATCTTTTACTTCTCCAACAGGGGAAGTTGTGTGTTGCCTTAAAGAGTGTTGCTTTTATACCAGGTATTTAGACATTATTAAGTCTCTTGTCTCTCGGGTTCATGCTGTTTAACAAACTGAAGGCTTTTGTACGACAACAGATAGACAAGCTTCAAAATGAAACCCATACAGGTCCATTATTACAGGCTGGAAGTGTAGGGGACTATCATCAAGACTGACGAGGATTAACCCCTAACTTATGCGCTAAGCCGGATAGTCAATGATGGGTAAGAGAATATATCGAGACCCTTGCCCCTAAAAAGGGAGGCCTCACCATATTAAGGGAGGCTGGGGTCCTTTGTTCCAACCTAGGACAGGCACGGTTTCTGTAAGTTTTCCCAGCCTTCCCCTTTGAAAAAATTTTTTAAAGGGAGACCTGTACGGAGCCAACTTAAAGCAGAAAGCAGCTAGAAAGCAGCTATCATCTTTGCAGCCATCTGAAACCATTTACCCTGACATGAGACCTGGTTTTCAACAGCCTACAACAGCTGAAGCACACTCTGATATCCCACATAGCTTGTTTTGCTGTTTAGTGCCCCCAGCTGCAAGGATCATGTGGTATCCACGCCATACATGCCTGTAAGGCGCACGTGTTGTCCACGACTGTAAGGCTTACGTCATATCCACACCTGCAAGGCACGTGGTATCCAAGCGCCTACAAGGCATGTGGCAAAAGCCTATAAATACCCAGGATTTCCTTGTTGTGTGTGTGTGTGTGTGCGCGTGTGTGTGCGCGTGTGTGCGTGTGTGTGAATGAAGGTGTAGTAGTAGTAGGTGTAGTGGTGTGTATATGGTGGAGACAGTAAAGAAGACTTTACTACAGATCCTCTGGCTTGTCTCTATTCTTCGCGGCTCTTCCCCTTCTTCCCCCGACTCTCTCTCTTGCTAAACCTGGACCTGCAGAACAGAGCGGGCCGCTATAGTTTGGCCCCCAAACTTGGGCCAGAGTGGTCCTTTTCAGTTAGCTCGGGGCTTTAACAGTTTGGCCCCCAAGCATGGAGCAGAAAGGTCTTTTACAGTCCTCTGTATATTGGATGTACTGTAGCCAGGAGAAGGTAGCTTGTAGTTCCTCCTGAGAGTGGTTTTCCTATTGGATAATCTTAGCATGGGTAAAGGCAGATTTGGGGGCAGGAACAAGTTCATGGGAGACATGTAGGTCAGCTACAGGGTGTCTGGCATAGCCATTGGGGTAAAGTTTACCCATGACTCCAGTTCGCCAATGTTCATTCCATGGATCGCTGATGAAAAGCTAAAAATGACTTTTAAGGCTGGTGAGCATGGTGCCACCATGAGTAGTGGATTCCATCATGAAACTCCAATATCTGCAATTTCCATATGTGGAGACCTCCTGGAGACATTCACCTGTGTTTCCATAAGGAAAGCAGAGAAAAGGGCTGGAGATAGTGGAGGTGGTTTCTGGGTGTAGGGAAATCTCAATCCTGGTTCAACATCCTTCAAGTGGGCAGTTCTGGGTTCCTATAACTTTGTTGTGTCCATTGTAGGTTTCCCTAGCATAGAATTTCCAATGGTAGGTGTTGGGAAGGCTAGGGAGAGGCTGGGCGGTAGCAGAGTTAGCATGAAGGATGGTAAAAACAGCCAAGAGAATAGAGGAGAGGGGGATTTGTGGAGGGCACATGGCCTGGGCAGCTGTCACCAGGTCATGGATGTCCTTCCAGGAGATCTTGCTCTTCCTTTGAGCATGGTGACTCCTCTGCCTTCTCTTCCCCTTCCTTGGTTCCTGATCTATCAGTGAGAGGCTGGCCATCTTCTTGGTTGGTGGGGTGGTATCAGACATTTCTGGCAGAGACCCAGATAGACTTAGGCTGGTCCTGTGGAAAAACACAAGCGAAACCCCTCCCAATTGTAAGGAGGGGGTCTGGTCCCTTCCAAATTCCATCTAAAGGATCTTGCCACTGTACTAGGATAGGGGGAGCTAATTTTGGTGTGTGCCAATGGAGGGAAATAGGAGAGTGTTTGGAGGATTTGTAGATGTTAAGTATGTTTAGTGTAGTCAGGGCCATCATTTATTGTACATTAGGGGGATAAGTGGTGGCTTGTTGTTTCAGTAGTTAGGCCATCAGGGTCTGATGTGTTCTTTCTATTATTCCTTGGCCCTGAGGGTTGTGGGGAATTCCTGTATGATGGGCAATTTTCCACCGTGTGCAGAAGGTTTTAAATTGAGAGCTAGTGAAGGCGGGGCCATTATCAGATTTTATCTGTTGAGGAATGCCCATGATGGCAAAGGTAGAGAGCATATGGTAAATCAGCCTTTTTGAGTTTTCAACTGTCTGGGCTGTAGCCCATATGAAATATGAGTATCTATCGTGACAAAAACATATTTTTGTCTACCGAATTGGGGAATGTGGGTGACATCAATTTGCCATAAGGCATTGGATTTGAGACCTCGAGGATTGGTGCCCATGGTTTGTAAAGCTGGGGTGGTAATGAGGGATGCACAAGAGGCACATGTCTTTATTATTCTTTGGAGCTGAGCAAGGGGAATGTGAGGGAAGCGAACATGAAGCCCCTTTAGATTTGTGCATGTGCGTGAATGAAATTGGTCTGCTTGCTCAGTGGAAGCTACGAATGTCCCTATTGAGGCAGTTTGGTCAGCAAGTCCACTTCCCTCAGATATAGGACCTGGCAGGGGACTGTGGGATTGGATGTGCTGGATATAGATGGAGGAAGATCTCTCCTGTAGGAGGGCAGAGACCAGAGAGGGGAGAGTGAGTTGTCATCTAGTTTGATAAATGATTTTGACAACCAGGGAAGCAAATTTGACAGCATATATGCTGTCTGAAAAGAGGTTAAGGGAACCTTTAATTTCTTTCAGAGCCAGGTAAATAGTATATAGTTCTTTATATTGGGGGGATGGTGGGGGAGCTCTTTGAGTCAGAGGGTAGGGGGTTCATCTTCAGGGAAGTAGTATATTACTGCTGCAGCTCCCCTCTTCCCACCATCGGTGAATATTAAGGGGGCTCCTGCTATGGGCTCTCTTGAGAATAGTTTGGGGGGTAGCCATCGCAACAGAGGGAGGGCAGAGGTCCATTTTTCTTCAGAATAATGGTTGTCAATTTGTCCTGGGAACCCTATTAAGCTGATAGCGAAGTGGAAATGATTTTTAATTAGCCACTGAACGTCGGAGAGGGAGAAGGGGATGACAAGAATGCCAGGTTCTTTTCCTAGTGTTTGTAGGGCTTTATCCCTGCCATTTTTAATCATGTTGGCAAATGCATCTACTTCATTTAAAATTTGGGGTGCACCACCCACTGGGGTATGGAGCCATTCTAGCACCCCTGAGGTTGGTAAAGGGCTCCTACAAGCATAGGAGAGGAGTTAAACATAAGGAGATGTACAGGTATGGTTGGGTCATACCTAGCAAGAGCCATATCTTTTAGGGCTGAATTGACAGAATTTAGGGCTTGGACTGCTTCTGGGGACAAAGTTGTTGGGGAGGAGGGACTTTTATCTCCTTTCAGAAGGTTAAAGAGAGGTTGAAGGGTTCTTGTGGGAAGGTGGAGCCAGGGTCGAAGCCAACTGAGATTGCCCAAAAAGCTCTGGAGGGAGATGAGAGTTAATTTTTGAGGGAAGGAAAGGGAAGGGAAGGAAATTTTGGGGTTTGAGGGTGTGTATTGAAGTAAGGGTGATCTCTGTTCCTAGAAATGCAATGAGGGGAATAAGTTGGATTTTGTGGGGGGCTATTTTGAATCCTAGGGCAGATAGGGAATGTATTAGCTGATTCTTAAGTTAAGAGGGGGAGTAGAAGCATCTCCCCAGATCAAGATGTCATCCATGTAATGATAGATGTTGGGTCCTTTGTCTAAAAAATAGGGTTTTAATGCAGTGGCTACAGCCTCCTGACAAATGGTAGGACTGTTAGCCATTCCTTGGGGAAGAACAGTCCATTCATATCATGAGGCTGGGCCAGAGTTGTTAATGGGGGGCACTGATAATGCAAATCATTCACAGTCCTGGGGGCTGGAGAGGGATGGAAAAAAGCAATCTTTTATGTCTATTGCTAATAGAGGAACATTGGCAGGAATGGCTGAGATGTGGGGTAGCCCTCTTTGCGGGGAGCCCCAGATTCTCATGGTTTTGTTAATTGCCCTCAAATCTTGCACCAGTCTCCACGCCCCTGAGCTCTTTTTTTATAGCAAACACAGGGGTGTTCCATGGACTGTGGGAGGGGTGAATGTGTTGTACAGCCAGCTGCTCTTCTAGGAGTTCTTGAGGGCTCTAAGCTTCTCCTTTGATAGAGGCCACTGTGGGACCCAGATGGCTTTGTCAGAGAGCCAATCAAGGCAGGGAGTACTAAGTTTAACAGTGGCCCCTAGCATTGAGGGTGATTTGGAGGGGGGTTATTTGAGTCTCCTTGGGTACTATTTTCTTCATAAGTAATATTCTCTCTCTTAATGTTGTCTCTTTCTGGTTGTGTGGTAAGAACCACAATGGAACACTTTTTTTTTTTGAATTTTAAGTTTATTTCTTTTTTTTTTATTGGATATTTTATTTACATTTCAGATGTCATCCCCTTTCCCCATTTCCCCTCCCTAGAAAACCCCTATCCCATGTTCCCTTTTCCTTTTTGCTTTTATACATTTTTTTTTAAATGTTAGTCAAAGGCTTTATAAGTTTGGTAATGCTCAGTCAGAAGTGTAACCCAATACTCAATCTAGATATATCAACTATCTTTGACTGGTGGAGACCCGTGAACATCTGCCTCCACAATGGAACACTTGATCTTCCAAAGAATTATGGTGAGCTTGCCATGTTATGGCTTCTCATTAAAAAAAAAATGTTTTTTTTCCAAAAGCTAAAATTTACATTCAACAATACCAATGATGGAATTGTGTGTCCATTTCTCATCTTCATATTTGCATGTAATCTCTTTTGGGCTTGCACGGTGCTGTATGCCACCTCAGTTCCTGGGAGTTGAAACTTGCCCTGCTGTGTTCCGAGCTTTGTGCTTCCTTCTAGTCATCTACCACTTCCAGCACTTATATTCAGTCTGTTCAAATTACTGCAATAGTTCCTTGTGTCTGAGGAACATGCATTAAATTTGGTGCTGCCAGTCTCATATACTGTGTAGTTTCCAATTCTCTCCCCTTCAACCCTTACATTTGTCTGTGTGAATAATCTTCTAATAAGAAGCACTGAAGTGTCCACACTGTTCTTCCATCTTTGTGAGCTTCATATGGTCTGTAATTGTATCTTGAGTAATTTGAACATTTGGGTGAATATCTACTAATCAAAGAATGCATACCATGTGTGTTCTTTTGTGACTTGGTTACTTCACTCAAGATGATATTTTCAAGTTCTATTCATTTGCTTAGCTGAATAATACTCCATAGTGTAAATGTACCACATTTTCTCCATCCATTCCTCTCTTGAGGGACATCTGGGTTGTTATCCAGCTTCTGGCTATTATAAATAAGGCTACTATAAACATGGTATAGCATGTGTCCATACTACATGTTGGAACATCTTCTGTGTATATGCCCAAAAGTGGTATATCTGGGTCCTCAGGTTGTACTATGTACAATTTTCTGAGAAACCCCCAGACAGATTTCCAGAGTGGTTATACCAGCTTGCAATTCCACCAACAATGTAGAAATGTTCCTCTTTCTCCACAACCTTGACAGCATCTGCTGCCACCTGTGTTTTTTATTTTAGCCATTCTTAATCATGTTAGGTAGAATCTCAGGGCTGTTTTTATTTGCATTTCCCTGATGTCTAATGATGCTGATTTGTGTGTGTGAGTGTGTGTGTGTGTGTGTGTGTGTGTCCTCTCAGGCTGGTGGTTTAGATCCTGAGAGCTCTGGTTGGTTGGTATTGTTGCTCTCCCCATGGGGCCTTAAACCCTTTAAGATCCTTCAGTTTTCTTTTAACTCATTTATTGGGAACCACATGATCAGTTCAATGGTTTGCTGTGAGTATCTGCCTCTGTATATGTCAGGCTCTGGCAGACCTTTAAGGAGACAGCTATATCAGGCTCATGTCAGCATGCACTTCCTGGCATCCACATCAGTTTCTGCCATCAGTGACTGAACATGAGATGGATACCCAGGTGAGACAGTCTCTCAATTTCTGTCCCAGATTTTGTCTCCATACTTGCTCTCATGAGTATTTTGTTACTTATTCTATGAAGGACCGAAGGACCCAGACTTTGGTTTTTTTTTCTTTATGAGCTTCAGGTGGTCTGTAAGGTGTTTCTTGGGTATTGTGAGCTTTTACGCTAATATCCAACTATCAATTAGTACATACCATGTGTGTTCTTTTGTGACTGGGTTACCTCACTCAGGATGATATTTGCTAGTTCTATCCATTTACCTAAGAATTTTGTGAATTCATTGCTTTTAATAGCTGAGTAATACTCCATTGTGGAAATGTACCACATTTTCTGTATCCATTCCTCTGCTGAAGGATATCTGGGTTCTTTACAGCTTCTGGCTATTATCAATAAGGCTGCTATGAGCATAGTGGAGCATATGTCCTTATTATATGTTGGAGCATCTTCTGGGTATATGCCCAGGAGTGGTAACGCTAGGTCCTCAGGTAATGTTATGTCCATTTTTCTGAGAAAATGCCAGATTGATTTCCAGAGTGGTTGTACCATCTTGCAATACCACCAACATTTGAGGAGTGTTCCTCTTTCTCCACTTTCTTGTCAGCATCTACTATCACCTGAGTTTTTGATTTTAGCCATTCTGACTGGTGTGAGGTGGAATCTCAGGGTTGTTTTGATTTGCATTTCCCTGATGACTCAGGATGCTGAACATTTCTTTAGGTGCTTCTCAGCCATTTGAGTTTCCTCAGTTGAGCATTCTTTGTTTACCTCTGTACCCCATATTTTAATAGGGATATTTGATTGTCTGGAATCTAATTTCTTGAGTTCTTTGTATATAAGGGATATTAGCCCTCTATTGGACTTAGGATTCATTGAGATCTTTTACCAACCTGTTGATTGTTGTTTTGTCCTATTGACAGTGTCCTTTGCCTTACAGAAGCTTTGTAATTTTATGAGGTCCCATTTGTCAATTCTTGATCTTAGAGCATAAGCCATTTGGTGTTCTGTTCAGGAACTTTTCCCCTGTGCCCAGGTATTCGAGGTTCTTCCCCACCTTTTCTTCTAATAATTTCAGTGTATCTGCTTTTATGTGAAGGTCCTTTATCCACTTGAACTTGAGCTTTGTACAAAGAAATAAGAATAGATTAATTTGCATTTTTTCTACATGCTGACTTGAGTTGAGCCAGCACCATTTGTTGAAAATGCTGTCCTTTTTCCTCTGGACAGTTTTAGCTCCTTTGCCAAAGATCAAGTAACCATAGGTGTGGGGGTTAAGACAGATACCAGGTACCAAAATTAAATCAGATGTAGAGAAACCATCTAAATAGTCCCAAAACCCTTAAAAAAAACAGCAGCAGTCATTAACACTCTCCCCAACAAAAAAGCCCTGGACCAGGTGGTTTTAGAACAGAATTCGATGAGATCTTCAAGGAAAACCTAATACCAATTCTCTTCAAACTATTCTACAAAATAGAAACAAAAAGAACACTACCCAACTCATTCTATGAAGCCACTATTATGGACAGTTATAGCTCCCTTGTCAAAATTAAGTGAACATATGTGGGGCTGTAGCTCGCCCATGAGCACGGGTCCTGTTGGGGTGTGTTGTGGTTCCTATGTGTCTGTCACTGCTCAGGGAGGCAGAAGCGCAGAAATTTGACTAAGTTCACTCTATAGGGTGCCCAGCAGACGCTGGGCTGAAAAGCTTATGGGCTCCACCACGGTGTTGTAAGGTCTCTGCCTGAAGTCCCACAGGGGCAGAGCTCCTGAGTGGGGGTTAGTCCCCGGCCGAAACAGCTGACCAGGAGACTGGTCGTCTCTGTCTTTGGGCTCCCAGATGCTGTTGGGAGCTGCAAAAGAACTGAGAAACTAGGGCATACAGGCTGGACCAGCCTGCAGCTGAGAGGGACGAGAGAAAGCGCTCTGACAGCACCCTGTGGGATGAGAGATTCTTGGTTATTGGCACTCACTTGGCTGGGTTGGCTAGCTTGTTTGAATTGTCAGTCTCCATGGAGGGTGCAAAGAGAAGTCTCCTGACAGGAGATTAAGCAGTGGCTCAGTAGTCAAAGGCCTTCTCCATGGTTCCCCATGGCGAGGCCCCAAAGACATGAGGAAGTCCATGGTTTTAAAAGGTTTATTGTTGCCATATTTGCTCCTTTGAGCATTCTGTCACTCCTTCCAAGTAGGACCAAGGCATCCACACTTGGCAACAAAGTGTGGGACAGAAAGTCAAGGTGGGGCCATCTGGAGACCACTCTACTACCTTGGTACCCGTCCCATGTGCAGTCACCAAAGATAGACACCAATATAGATGTCAGGAAGTGCATGTGGACAGGAGCCTGATGTAGCTGTCTCCTTGGAGGTCTGCCAGAGCCTGACATATCCAGAGGAGGAGGCTCAAAGCTACCCATTGATGTGATCAAGGGTTCCCAATGGAGAAGCTAGAGGACTGAAGGAGCTGAAAGGATTGGTGGCCCCAAGAGGAGAACAACAGTGCCAACCAACCAGAGCTCCCCAGGTTCTAAGCCACCAGCCTGGGAGCACAAAGGGAGGTACCCATGTCTTCAACTGTATACTTAGGGGAGAATGACCTTGTCAGGCATGGGTGGAAGAGGAGATCCTTGATCCCATGAAGGCTGAACACCAAGCAAGGAGGAATTCAAAGGTAGGGAGGGGAGATGGAAGTGAGGGTTAGGTAGGGGCATACCCTTGAGGAGGCAGGAGGGGGATGGGATGGGGGTTCCTGGGTGGTTTGGGGAATGAGGTGAGGGGATAAAATCTGAAATGGAAATGTAAACATAATATCCAATAAAAAGGTTTATTGTCATGGCAGAAAGTGAATGAGCTGTACCCCCCAACCCCTGGAACTCAGGGTGGACCTGAGTTAAATAGGGAGGTGGGTGTTATGAAGATCTGGGAAGGAATGCTTAATTGGCTATGCCCTCTGGTCCTTAGGCTTGTAATCATGCACTCTGCCTGTGCTAGGTGACACAAACCTCTCTTTGGGAAGAGCTATAGGGGCATTCTACCTGACTGAAAAACCGTAGATCAGGATATGGTGTTTTCATGGGAGCAGACCTAGCAGTCTAGTAGTCTGCCCCAGCAAAAAGGCAAACACTATGAATTTAATACTATCAAATAACCTATTCCTACTTTCCACAGAAAACTTTTGCCACATTACAACTCACCCACTTCCAAACTTTTTGGCTTTGGTTTTTGGAAACTCAGTATGTTCAATTAGTGATGACAAACTTTGAATAAGTTTAGGCCCTCTTACTAGAAAGGAGGATCCTACCATTAACATACTTAAAAAGGAATGAGTTTTCCCCTCATAGACATTCTTTACTGCCAATAGCTCATAGTATGCTTGAGGGTCCCAAAGAAGATCTCCTGAGTGTATGCTAGGATTAGCACTTTTTTGTCTTTTATAAATTTTGGTTAGTAATCAGAACTTCAAGTGCAGAATCATATTACAACGAATTTCACAGCTCTTCTTAGTCCCTGGGTCTTAATTACATTTGTATCTAATTAAAAAAAACCTAAAAGACTTAGATCTTGATGGTGTGGTGATTTTGT
The DNA here is from genome assembly GCA_030674055.1 of Rhabdomys pumilio. NCBI lineage: Eukaryota > Metazoa > Chordata > Mammalia > Rodentia > Muridae > Rhabdomys > Rhabdomys pumilio. The sequence continues at coordinate 78,979,378 of JANHMN010000003.1, read as the reverse complement.
TAGCTATTCTATTTAAGTTGGATCACTTGGTCTGTAACTCTCAGTACAATAAGCCATTTTGAATTTATCAATTTTATTCTGTATATCATATTAATGAGTTTTTGTGACTAAGCTTGATAGAAACCTAAGTCTCAGATACAAATATAATTACTTTGAAAGACATATGGTACTATGACTACACACCAAAATAACAATACACTGTTATATTATAGGCCCACTTGAATAAAATTTCAGGTAAACAATTCATTTTTCCTTTAATATATTCATTGAATTTATATTCTGCTCACAGAATCTCCTCTGATTACTCACCTCAAATGGCTCTTCCCCATTTGTCCCCTCCCCTTCCCCTCTGAGAAGAGGGGATCTCCCAACTCTCCACTTACCAACTTACATTGAGACATCAAGTCACTGCAGGACTATGCACATGTTCTCTCAGTTAAGACAGAGAAGTTGCCCAGACAAGAAAAGAAGTTTCACAGGAAAGCAACAGAGTCAGAGACAGTCCCTGCTCCAGGTGCTTGCAGACATCCATGCGGCACTTCTGCTACATATGTGCAATCACCGTAGGTCCAGCCCATGTGTGATCATTGGTTGATAGTTCATCTCTGGGAGCTCCCAAGTGTCCAGGTTAGTTGTCTCTTTTGGACATTTTCTGGAGGCCATGAGTCATTTGGGATCTTCAGTCCTTCCCACAATTTTTCAGAGGACACCTGAAACTGTGTCCAATGTTTAGCTATGGTTACATGTTTCTGTTTCTGTCAGTCGCTGAATGGAGCATCTTAGAGAATAATTATGCTTGGTTTCTGGCTGGACACATAATATAATAGAATAAGTATTTTCAGGGATTGGTTCTTGCCCATGGAATGAATCTTATGGGGGCCCAGTCACTGGTTAGTTACTGCCTTAATCTCTGCTACATCATTGTTCCTGCACTTAAATGTGGTATGAAGACACATTTGAAAGATTGAAAGTTGAAGATTTTGAAATTGTTATCCACTGGGTGTCCTGTTTGTCTATAGGAGATGGTCATTTTAGGCTCGAAATCCCACACTACCAAAAGTTTCAGCTAGAATCACCCACCAAAACTTCTTGGACCATCCCCCATCCAGGTCTCTGACACATCACTGAGATGCCTCCTCCTCTCCTACTGCCAAGTTTTGTTTAATGACTTGTACCTCTCTCCCTATCTATGCCTACACCTGATCCCCCTACTCCCCACTCCATTTTCTTTCTCACCCAGTTCTCTCCCCCCATCCACATTCAATGATTTTCTATTTCTTAGACTGAGTGAGATTCAAGCATCCTCCTTTGAGCCTTCCTTGTTATTCTTATCCTTTAAAGCCCTGTGATACCACCTCACATTGAAAATTATTTTATTATGTTTTATAGATTTCTTTGTATTTCTAAATCCATATAATATGTTTTTTACAAACATATTATGTTACCTATATGTACCATCCACATGGTAATAATTTTTCTTGGAATCTAATAATAACATACAATTTGTAGTGAAAAGTATCATAAGAATTTATTTGTACACCCAAGTAACAATCTTCAGAAATGAAAAATTGAATGATAAAATCCTGATTACATGGTTTAATACAACAAACTGACAAACAGATAATATGCTAGATCTTTATGCCCAGGTTTTTTCTACATTTTTGAATGGTAGAAACACATCTAATGATATAATACATAGCAATCATTTTGGTGATCACATGGATATGTTTGGTGTACAAAATAAGCAGTTACAATCAATTACTATTTACAGCTTTTGCATGTATTTTCTTAAACTCATGAATAGAATTAATTTGTGGCCTCAACAAAATAATGTAGCACTTTGGCATAAATATACAAACAAGCATCCCTGCACTGGAGGCCAAGATACAGAAGAACTCCACAGCAACCATAGCCTTGCCCTTAGTGCTGTAGTAGACAGGGAGGAAGGTGACCCAGACACTGCAGAACACCAGCATACTGAATGTCAGGAGCTTGGCTTCATTGAATGTGTCGGGCAGATTCCTGGCCAGGAAAGCTACAGTGAAACTGGCTAGAGCCAGAGAGCCCATGTATCCCAGGACACAGTAGAAATTAATCACTGAACCTTTGTTGCAAACAATGATGATGTGTCCATGTACCATGTGTAGATCAGCATCCACAAATGGAGGAGAAGTTCCCAGCCAGATTCCACAGAGAATCATTTGAATCATGGTACATATGGGAATTATGTACTTAGGTGCCCCTGAAAGCAGCAGCCACCTCAGTCTTCTTCCTGGAACAGTGATCTTAAATGCTAGTACTACAGTAATTGTCTTTGCTAGGACACTAGAGGCAGCCACAGTGAACACAATGGCAAATGTGGTCTGCTGCAGGATGCAGCTGGCCATACTCGGATGACCAATGTAGAGCAAGGAACAGATAAAACAAAATATGAGGGAGATGAGTAGAATATAGCTGAGAGTTTCATTGTTGGCCTTGACTATGGGAGTGTCTCGATGTCTCAAGAAGACACAGAGTACAATAACTGTAAGAGCAGAGAAGAACAGAGCCAAGCCAGCCAAAGCCATTCCCAAGGGTTCTTCATAATCCAGAAAGGTCACAACTTTCTTGAGGCAGGTAGTTTGATCTATGTTGGCATATTCATCCTCTGGGCACTTTACACATTGATCCATGTCTAGTATAGGAAGGAAAGTATTATCAGATTTATTTTTTCTACAATAATCACAAGACATACTAAACTTAATTAGTCTTACATCTTATGTTTGGTGCAAACTTAAATATGGGAGCTTTATAAGATGTTACCATAATTTCCAATGCTTCCATTTTTAATTAAGCTTTTGTTCATATTTATCTAATATACTCAAGATATTTATTATACTTTTCTAAAGCAAATTGGTACTGTTGCATAATTTTTATGTTTCCACAACAATATGTCTTAGATTGATCAGTCATAGAATCACACAATTTTCACTTATAATCGTGTATATTATTCAAAATAGGGATGTAGAAATATAAGTGTCAGCAAAAATTGTTGTCATACATATAGTCTTAAGTAGATATTTGGATGTATAAACTGTTCCAATCTGTGTCTCAGAACAGAACTTGCAGTCACCAATTTACTAAACCATTATAATCCCAAACTCTTTTCTACATATTTGTTCTTACAAGGACAAATATTCATAGTATTTATCATTCATTATTTAAGCTTACCTTTGAAATAGACATCATTAGAGAAAAATGATAGACAACAAAAATCTAGAATTTTGAAGTTCAGTCCCATGGGTATATCATAAAGCCATACACTTATTAATACTTGATGTTTGACAAAGACGAGAAAAGTAATCATCTTCAAGAAGTAATACTGGCCTAACTGCTATTCTCTATATAGAAGAATAAAAATAGATCCATACTTACCACCTTACAGACAGCTAAAGTACAAGTGTATCAAGTACCCCAACCTAACACCAGACAAACAGCTTTAATTCCATTAATTGTCAGCACCATTGCTTCTACAATTGCTATGACACAAGAACTTAAGACAGCTACTTTTGTTAATTATTTAGCAAAATGTGTTGCTAATGTGTTGAATATACAAGAGGATTAAGATAGGCATTTGGAAGAATGGATTGATGCTTTTTATCCTATTCAAATTACTAGAAAGAGTTTCAGAACTTAAGGGTAAAGAGCCATCTTGAGTGTCATGCCAAATAACATTGGATTCATGTTGCTTCTGAAATTTACAGTGGCAGTCATTATAATTAGGAAGAAATTTAATGACACTTGCAGTGTATTTGGCACAATTCTAACAACTCTCTGGAAGTTTTAATGATACACAGGGAGCTTATAAATTTCAAAAATGCTATTCTGCTGAGTGTTGATGTGGTAAATACTGAGAATAAAAGTACCCATGGCCTGAGGGCAGTATTTCTATTTTTGTCAAGCTTCAGAAATGTCATATATAGCTTGATCAGGCTAGCACTTCTTGTCCTGGGAATACTTTTATTCCTGTACATAGTGTTAAAGCTTATCTTTAATAACATCAACATGTTGGCAACCAAAGTACATGGCTTGAACCTGAAAATGGACCCTCAGACTGAGTTATTATATTAACAGACTGGCAAGCCAAGGACCGGTAAGATTCTACATAGAGCCTTAGCAACCTATGACAGAAGTACATTGCTTTGGATAATGCATATTCCATGATGAGTAAGAAAGGCATTCTTGTCAGAACTACCTAAGACAAGCTCAGCCTTGTTAAGGAAATAAAAAAGGGGGAGAGGCAGAGAGTCTTTGGGGCCACTTGACAAGAATCTGATATTGGCCAAAGACAAGAAAATGGACTGCTTGGAAGGAATATGACATTGGACAAGGACAAGGAAGTAAGCTTCAACCAGGAATCAGACATTAGGCAAGAACAAAGAAATAATATCAGGTAGAAATCTAAATCTTAGGCTAGAACAAAGAAGTAATTTCAGGCAGGAATCTAAATTTCAGTCTAGAACAAGGAAGTAGGCTTCAGACATGAAAATGACCTTAAACTAGTACAGGGAAGTAGGCTTAGATACCTTGGTCATTCTGATAAACCTTTAGAAATAGTAATCACAGGAGTGTTCACATAATTGGGTTTAATGCCTTGCTGTTTCTTTGACTATTTGTGTTTATTGTCTTGCTTGTTCCTTGACTATTTGCATCTATTATATTGCTAGACCCTCAACCTAGAACTGACGTTAATACATGCAGGTAATTAAAATGGTATAAAAGCATAAAGGAGGAGGGGTGATGGGATAGTGGGTTCTAGAAAAAGGATATGGGGAAAAGGGATGACATCTGTATTGTAAGTAAATAAAATACAATAAAATTTTAAAATAAAAGGAGAAAAAATTGGGAAAAGACTTAAACTCATTGGCACAGGGGGATATTTCTTGACAGTATACCAATGAATCAAACTCTCAGATCAAGAATTGATAAATGGGCCCTCATGAAACTGAAAAGCTTCAGTAAGGCAAAAGATGCTATCAATAGGAATAATTGAAAACCTACTGATTGGAAAAATAATATTCACTAACCCTACTCTGACAGAGAGATAATGTCCAAAATATATAAAGAGCTCAAGAAGCTAACCTCCAAAGAACCAAATAACTCAATTTAAAAAATGGAGTTCAGAGCTGAAAAAAGATTCCACATTGGAGGAATCTTGAATATCCTAGATCCACTTAAAGAAATGTTCAAAGTTCATAGTCATTTGGGAAATGCAAATTAAAATGACCCTGATATTCTATGTTATATCAATCAGAATGGCTAACATCAAAAACTCCAATGACAGCACATGCTGGTGAGGATGTGAAGAAAGAGGTACACTCTTCTATTGCTAGTGGGATTGCAAACTAGTACAACCACTCTGGAAATCAATCTGGTGGTTTCTCAGAAAATTGAAAATAATTCTTCCTGAAAGCTCATCTAAATCACTCTTGGGCATATACCCAAAATACACTACACTCATACCACAGGGACATGTGCTTCAGGATGTTCACAGAAGCTTTATTTGTAATAGCCAGAAGCTGGAAACAACCCAGATGTCCCTCAAATAAGGAATGGATACAGAAAATGCAGTTTCTTTACACAATAGAATACTATACATCATTAATTTTTAAAAACAAATGGCTGGAAGTAGAAAATATCATCTGCAGTGAGGTAACTAAGAAACAAAAGGAAGTACATGGTCTGTATTCTCTGATAAGTGAATATGGCCCACAAAGTAAAGAATACCTAGGAAACAACCTATAGACCTTTAGAAGTGCAACAGCAAAAAGGACCAAATAAGGATGTTTCAATTCCACTTAGAAGAGGAACAAAAATAATCACAGTTGGCTGAGGGAGAGAGGACAGAGTGAGAGAGAGGAGGGAGATGGGAAAAAGTGGAAAAGAATCAGATATGGGGTGGCAGGAGAGAAGCCCACAGGGCCAATAGAATGAACAGAAATAGGCAGCCTGGAAGGGTGGAAGTTAGGGAACCCTCTAGAAAGTACCAGAGACCTGAAAGGTTAGCTACTCTCAGGACTCACTGGTGGTAACCTTAGCAAAAATGCCCAACACTGGGGAGAGGATACTCAAAGAGTCCACCTTCAAGTAGATAGTCAGGGACTCAATTGGAGGGACATGTTTACTAATCCACAATCAAAATTTCTGACCCAGAATTATTTCTATCAAAAAAAAAATCTTCAAGAAAAAAATTGACAAGAGACTGAAGAAAATACAGTCCAATTACCAGCCCAACTTGGGATCCATCTCATGGGAGAGGGGGTTACTGAGGCCTGACACTATTACTGATGCTATGATGTACTTATAAACTGGAGCCTGGCATGGCTTTCCTCTGAGAGGACATATCAGCAGCTGATGGAGACAAAGACAGACAATTTCACCCAACTATTAGACTGAAGTCAGTGACTCTTAAGTTTTAATTAGGGGAAAGACTTAAGAACCTGAAAGGGAGAATGACCTCATAAGAAGACCAACAGCCTAAACTAACCTAGATTCCAAGGAGATTCCAGAGACTGAGCCACCAACCAGCAGCAGACACTGAGACCCTGGGGGAAGGGAACATCATCTAGGAGGCAAGGAGGAGGAGGAATTCATTGTGGATCAGTGGCAGGGGGACTGAGGGGAGGAGCAACAACAACAGCAAAATAATCAAGTACTATGAAAATGTATTTTCAACATTGTATTTTGTTCTTGGAATAAAAACCACACACAGGGTTTATCCATCTAATACACCTTAATTAGCACCAGAACTGGGTAGCTGCCTACCCTTAATGGTGGTAGAATTAATTTTCCTATCGAAAACCCTGAATTACTATCTACCACTAACTATGTTTCATTCGGGCTGCTCATTAGACATTGAGGCATTTCAAAGAATGATTAAGTTACTTCAAAAGCCTGTACTACATGAAATTGGAAAATCTATATAAAATTGATGATTTTTTTTTACACAGGTACATCCTACTAAAGTTAAATGAATTTAAATATTTTTATAATCCCTAAAAAAGTACAAGTGGTCATTAAACATTCCCAACAAAGTAAAGCCCAGGTCCTTATGGTTTTAGCACAAAAAACCTACCAGGTTTTCAATGTAAAGTAAATACCAATTCTCATGAATGTATTCCACAAACTTGAAACAAAAGAAACAAGGTGAAATTATTTTTATGAGGTCATAGTAATTTGGGTAACTAAACTACATAAAAACTCAACAAGCAAATATAATTTCAGGCCAATTTTTCATTACAATCATTGATGACAAAATTCTCAACTCAAAATTGTTGTGAGTTTTGCTTTTTTGAGAGTCAAAATAACACATTTAAAACATCGTCCACCATGATGAAGTGGTCTTCAGGTCAGTCAGAGATTCAGGGATGTTTCATATTTAAAAATCCATCAACATAATCCATTATATAAAAAAACTGAAAAAAGACTTACAGAGTTATTTCATTAGATTTCATTTTTGAAGAAAAATTCGACAAACCTTCATTATAAAAGTCTTGGAGACTAAGGAGCAAACTGTATACACAAACATAATAAAATAAAAATACACCAAGTGAAAGATATCACCACATTAAATGGCTAGAAATGTAAAGGGATACCACTTAAATGAGACAAGAGTTTTGAATCTCTCCCCATCTCTTCAAATTAGTACTTGATTTTCTAGCTAGAGCAATATGACAACTTGAGGAGATGAAGATGATACAAATTAGAATGGAATAAATCAAAGCATGTCTATTCATAAATGATATGATAGTATATATAAGTGACTCCAAAATTCTACCAGAGAAGTGCTGCAGCTGAAAAACACCTTCAGCAAAGTGGATGGATGCAAAATTACCTCAAAAAAAAGATGATAGTCCCATTTTAAATAAACCATAAATTGAATGAGACAGAAATTATGGCAACAATACAATTTATGATAGCCACACAAAATATAAAATAAAACACTAACCAAGTAAAAAAAAAAAAGACTTATATGACAAGAACTTAAAGTTTTTGAAAAAAGAAATTAAATAAGATATCAAAAGATGGGAAGATCTCCCATGCTCATGGATTGGTAGGATAGATAGTAAAATAGGCCATGTTGACAAAACAATCTACAGATTCAATGCAATTGTGCAATTCCCATCAAAATATTAACATAATTCTTTATAGAGACGTTTAAAAGAGTTCTTAATTTCACACAGAAAAGAAAATAGAAGAAGAAAAATTAACCAAACAGGATAGTTTTTTAAAAATCCTGAACATGAAAGAAATTCTGGAAATAAAAGCATCCCTCAAGCTGTTTAAAGAGAAATGATGATTTAAAAATGCATGATATTGGTATAGAAAAAGACAGATTATTCAAAGGGTTGAGTCCGGGTATAAAACCACAGCCCCATGGACATTTGAGTTTTGACAAAGAATCAAAAATCATATAATGGAAGCGTGAAAGTATCTCTAATAAATGGTGCTGGTCTAGTTGAATCTACATATGTTACCCTGAACAAAGTCCAAACTGACCAAGGACCTCAACATAAAACTGAATACACTAAATCTAAAGGAAAAAAAGGTGAGAAATAGCCTTGAACTCATTGGAACAGGAAACAAATTTTTCTGAACAGAACATCAATGTCCCGGGTACAAATATCAACATTGATAAAGAGGACCTCAAGAAACTGAAAAGCTTCTGTAAAGCAGAGAACACTGTCAACTTGACAGCCTACAGATTGTAAAAGTGTCTTCCCCAACCCTACATATGACAGAGAGTTAATATCTACAGTATACAAAGAACTGAGCAAATTAGACATCAGCAAGCCAAATAATCCAATTAGATAGTAGTGTACAGAGCTAAACCGAATTCTCAACAGCAGAATCTCAAATAGTGGGGAAGCATTGAAACAAAAGTTCAACATACTTAGTCACCAAAGAAATGCAAATGAAAATGATCCTGAGATTGCATCTTATACACATCAAAATGGCTAAGAGCAAAAAGTTCACTTGATAGCACATTCTGACAAGGATGTGAAAAAAGGGGAAGAGTGCTCCATTGCTCTCATCGCAAACATTTAGAAACTGAGCCATCAACTAAAGAGCATACATGAGGTGGGCAGAGGCCCACTTCAAATCTATGACAGACATGCAGCTCAATCTCTGTGACTGCCTTGTCTGGTCATCGTGGAAGAGGATGCAGAAGTTTTGCCAGAGTGGAGGGATAACCACAGGGACCCTACCTCTCAAAGATAAAGGGGTGAGGTGTATGTAGGAATTCTTTGACATGGGTACCAGGAAGGGTGCAGCATTAGAATTAACTAAATATAAGTAAATAAATAAATAAATAAATAAATAAATAAGTTAATTAATTAAAATCAGGATCAGATCCACTATTTCCCTATCTATTCATTACAGTACTTGATGTTTTAGCTAGAGCAATAGGACAATATACTATAGAGAAAATAAAGTCAAAGAATCATTTACAGATGATATGATTTTAAACATATGTAACCCTAAATATTCCATTAGAGAACTCTTGCAGCTGATATAAATTATGAGCAAAGTGGCTGGATACAAGATTAACACACACACACACACACACACACACACACACACACACATATACACTCATACACAAACACACACATACACACACACCCAGAGAGACAGACAGAGAAAGAGAGAGAGAGAGAGAGAGAGAGAGAGAGAGAGAGAGAGAGAGAGAATCAGCAGTAGCTTCCATATATACAAATGACAAATTGACTGAAGAAGTAATTAGAGAAACAACAAGCTTCATAATAAACTCAAATAATGCAAAATATCTCATGGAAACTATGACTAACCAAATGAAAGTTGTATGAAAAACTTAAACCTTAAATCTTTGAAGGAAGTAATTTAAACACTATCAGAAGATAGAAAGATCTACCAGTGTCTTGGATCAGTTAAATAACATAGTAAAATAGCCATCCTTTCAACTTCAACATATCAATCCTACCAATTCCATCAAAATACCAACATAAATTTTTATAGGACTTGAAAGAACATTTTCTAATGTCATGTGAAACCCAAGATATCCTGAACAATAACAGATCTTCTGGATAAATCACCGCTTATGATTTCCAGTTGTACTATAGAACTATAGCAATAAAAATTGCATGATATTGGAGTAAAACCAGGTTCATTGATCAATGGAATGGAATTGAAGATGAAAGATAAATTCACATACATATGGACCCTTGATATTGCATAAAGAATCCAGAAATACACAGTGCAGGAACAAGGCTTCTTTAAGAAATGCTGTGGGTTAAGGTATATGTCTGAATGTAAAATATTGATAGATCCACATTTATCCCATACACAATTTTCCAGTTTAATTGGATTAAAGACCTCAACATAAATTAGACATATTGTACCTGATGTAACAAAATTGTCAAAAGAATTCATTGACACAAGGTATGACTTTCTAAATTAAACACCAAAAGGCTAGGCACTAATACCAACAATTCATAATACAGCATTATATAACTGAAGACTACTTTAAAGCAAAAGATAACAAAAATTAGGCAATACAACAGCATAAGGATTGGTAAATCTTGTTACTCTCTTCAGATTCAAAGGAGGTTTAATATCCAAAATATAAAAAGACCTCAAGAAATTACATAACAAAAGAAAAATCCAATCTAAAAGAGAGGAGTCTCACATGGCTGTGAAACATTTAAAGAGAGTTTCATCATATTCAGCCATTAGGGAAATGCAAATCAAAACTATTTTAGGATTCAATCCTTACCTGTCAACATGGCTAAGTTCAATAACACAGGTGATAGCTCGTGTAGGTAAGAGTGTGGGGCAAGGGTATCTCCATTGCTGATAGGAATACAAACTTATAGAACAACTATGAAAAACAATCTGGCAATTTTTCAGAAAACTAGGAATAGATATAGCGCCAAAACAGCTATACCAGTCTTGTACATTTGCCTAGTACTCTCTCATACCAAAAGTACACTTGCATAACTATGGCTTTGTAGCTATAGTCAAAATAGAAACTACAAATAAGGATATGTACTTCAACTGAAGAACACATAAAGAAAATAGCATACATTTATAAAACATAGTATCACTCAGCTGTTTAAAAAATGACACCAAGAAATATCCTAAAAGATGGATGGAACTATAAAAAGTCATCCTGAGTCACATAACCCATACCAAGAAAACAGATATAGTATTATTCACCTAAATGTTGATATTCACTGTTAAGTAAAGGATAAATACAAACAGTACATTGAAGCAGAGGGGCTAGATAATGAAGTCTAGAGGCAGAGGAGCAGGAATTTTACTGCAATGAGGAATAGAATAGTTCCTTTTTGTTGTTGAAGGCAAAAGAAGACAGGAGTGTAAGTCATCTGTTGTGTTTTATGGAAGGACAGTGAAGAGTGAACAGCTGGAATCTGAAGGTATTTGTTGACCATATGAAAATATAGTTCAGTAGAAATATTTTAGAATATAGACTCTATTAGGCTGGCCCTAGTGAAGAATTCTAATGGAGAGTGCAGAGGCTAAACTTGTGATCTTTGGCAACCTGAAATTAGTGTACTGGGTTAAAATTGATTGAGTTTTTGGTTGACCAGGTGACAAGAAAATCTATAAACAACCAATGCTGTTGCTTGGTCAGAAGATAACCATCTGAAACATGGTAGTATGGCTCCATTGCTAATGACAACTTTGACTCTGATTGTTGAACATGGAAAGGTGTAGCTGGTATGGGTGAGAAGCCTTATTCTACAGGATATAAAAACATAAACGTAGACATTACATCATCCACTAAACCCTTCACCTAAAATCTATCCAGGTTGCAAGATATGCTGGAGCAATGGTAGTTCATAACTTCTTGAAATGACCAAGCAACCACTGATTTAAGATGATACCTACTCCATAAGAAGGAGTTCATGCCCAACCCTAATTGGATGGTCATAAACAGAGAATGAATATTCCAGACAACCTGCAAATACCAAATAGTACTTTACTTTTCTTTTAAAAAGTTAAGGAATGATTCATAATTAACATTATATTACATTGTTTGTATATACATATATATATATATATATATATATATATATATATATATATATATATTATATATATATTGTTATTTATTTCAGTTTCCTATTCTGGAATCAGCTGTTAAACAGCAGTTAGAAGCAGGTATGTAGAGCAATAGCCAGGCATACAGAAAGAGACTAAATTAGACATCTACATCATGTTCCTTCCTTCAGAAGAATAGGGTAAGAAACAGTAAAAAATAAAGAGGGAATGGAGATCACCACACACACACACACACACACACACACACACACACACTCCATATTCTATGATTTCAACTATGCAAGACTCTCACGTGAGAGTCAGAAAAAATAAAGCACCTAGCAAGAGGCATGAATAAGTCTGCACCAGGTGATCTGCATATATGGTATGGCAGTTAGATTGCATTTCTGTGGGACTTCTAACAATGGAAACAGGTATATCTCTGATTGTTTGCAGGCCCTTAAACCTCATTTTCTCCTATTGGGTTGCCTTGCCCATCCTTGATATGATGACTCTTGGCTTGTCTTATAGTAACTTCTTTTGTCCTGTTTAACTATCTTCTTTTGGAGGCCTATACTTTTCTGGAAATAAAACATAAGGGGAAAGATTCTTGGAAAGCGAGATGTCGGAGGAAGCAAGGAAGAGTAGAGAGATTGGAAACATGCCCAGATGCACCGTATGAGAGAAGACTCTATTTACAAGAAAACAGAAAAAACATACAGGAGCAAGATAAATTTAATAAAATTTGTTTTAGTGTCTGGTAATCAACCAACGCAAAATTCAATAAATTTATCCATTTATTTGATTTTGATACACGTGTTACAGTAATATTTGAATCAATAAAGTTGTATTATTTTCTTTTATATGTATTATTCTAATCAAGTGGTTTCATTTCTTATTGTAATGTCTGAGTTGTTTCATAAAATTTGGTCAATATTTTTGTGTAATTTTTCAAAATGAACTTCATCTTCATAATCCTCACATGTAAACCATATGCAACCATTTATATAGTGGCCTGGTTCTTAAACTCTCAGTTATTGCTAGGCTATTTCTAACTGCTGCAATTAATTCTATTCTTCATCTTTCTACTGCAACAGTACTTTGAAAAAATGGCTTCCAAAGCTTTTATTAACCTTAATGTAGATACCAGTACCTATCTAATTATAATATCTCAGTGCATACTACATATGAATTGTAGAATAAAAGCTGTTATTTGTAGTTCCATTTGTTAGATTCCAAACTCTACTGTGACTGAGATGGCAATAGAGAATGCAAACTTCTAATTATCCTATTGATCTGCCATTGAAAAATTAAAAGATGTGTACTTCTAAAATGTAAGATAAAATCAAATAACATCTAGTGATTGTTATAAAACTCAGTGGATCCTAAAAAACAAAAATTCATAGCATCTATGTCTTTAATAAATTTGAAGTATACAACTATAAAAATGCATTGATCTATGTACACTGAAGAAATATTGTTTTCATTATTTCTAGAATTATCAGAAAAAAATATAGTCCAGGAAAGAAAACTATTATTTCAAATCACAGTGTTGCTGATTTCTATTTTACTTTTATTTATCATTCCCTTTCTACAAAAGACTTTTGAGAACTATGTACATATTGGAGATATAAGCAATTTCATTACTTTGAGAAAATATACTCTTACCTGTCATGTTGGAAACTTCATTTTCTGGGCAGGGGTAACAATCAAAACAGCAGACAGCCTTTCCTTCCATAACGTATTTTCTGAGTCCTGGTCTGCAAGGCATACTACATATGGAAGGTAGCATCTGAGTAAAATCAGACACATTATAGAAATAAACAGTTTGACATATATGGTAAAAGCTGCAGTGATACACACAAAAAAAATATCCACTGAAAAACTTCCTTTTACATACATGTATAATATTCTAATGCAAAATTGCATTGTTTTGTTTTTTAAGATAAAACTTTTATGATCATATGGTGATTTTTGTATTGTGAAACATTTGTGAGAGAGCATGAGAGATAGAAACAGAGAGAAATATGAGGGAGAGACAAAGGACAGAGAGAGAGAGAGAGAGAGAGAGAGAGAATATAGGGTGGTATAATTCAATAAATGAGGAAATGTTAAAATTTTTGTTCCATGACAAAACTAAAGAAAATAAGATTGTATATAATTTTGCTTCATGTAAAATAATAATTATTAAAACTAAATTACCTTCTTGATATCTGTAGCCCACTCTATCATTTCGTCAGACATAAAGAGTTGCTGTCCATTTGGAAAATGACCAGAAAATCTTCCTATTTTCATTTTAAGTCCATATTGTTTTAGAATATCAATGATATAGAAAATGTCATACTCTGTATCCAGTATTTTATTCCAGTTTATGTTTACCAGGCTTCCACCAGGATGTAGAAATTGTTTGGTCTTCAGAAAAGAGAATATCTAAAACACATTTGTCATTTTAATTGCAATTATGCAGACATATTAGAACAGAAATTATAAAGTTTGGAATATCACTCATGTCTATTATCCACTCCTACAATTCACTTTTATCAGAAGTATTCAGTACTAAAAAACAAAATACATTCCATACACATTTAAAGTTTCCCTAAGCTTTACAGATACAATTTCTCATTAAATTTAATGCTGTAACATATGTCCACATAAATTTTATGATTTGAGAGTAGTGAAACATTATCCATTTTTTTCTGCCAACAGTGTTAGTTGTTCATAAGACGAACTAAATACACAATATTTCAAAATTCAGCAAAAGTACTTGAAATTATCTCAAATTTATTCATTACATTGCTTAGAATTTTCTGGTCAAATAAAAAACAATTTGTTTTCTTAAATTTACTACGTTTATGAGAAAATATTTCAAATGATAAAGTCATGAGATATATTTATGATTGAAATATTGGATAAAATATCATGACTAAAATTATGAAATGCTGACTTGGGTACCAATGCTGGTCGTCTCATAAATTATGAAAGTAACATGATATGCCTCTTATGCATTGGTAGGGTACAGAAAGACATTTATTTACAATAAGTCTTACTTATTTACATGGATTTTGATTTAATGATTCCCTTAATAAATGCCATCTTTATGATATAGATGCCATTCAGTATAAGAATTATTACCTTCCATGAGTTAAATTCCAGTACCTTTCCATCATTCACTGAGCATGTGTCTACATGTTGCAAAAGCATCTCATGAAGTGAGTGGGCCACAGCATACACAGCATTGTATATGTTGTAACATGTTTCGCTCATAGACATTCCAAGGGGTGGCACAAAAAACCATTTAAATAGGGTTTTGGTTGGACAGTTCTTCAGTGTTTTACAATTAGGTGGTGGCAAAGAACACTTAAAGTAAGTCCACCACAGTTTAGCAAAAGAAATGTCATTACTGTAGTTAGAAAGGTGCACTGTCTGCATAAATTGTTTAAAACCAGACATCTCAGACTGCTGATGTGAAAAAATAAGCGTCCCATACATGGAGTTAAGCATGAAATCTCCTATAAATGTTATCATATCAAATTGTGACACACTGACCCAGAGTCTCTGAATGTTTTTAGATTTCCATAGTATGAAGTTAAATTGTACAGGAGATTCTTTATCCCCATAGATGATTACAACTTTTGCTGATGATGTTATGACTTGGTGATAATATGTATGAATCATTTTTAGGTATAATATTCGATCATATGTTATCATAGTGACAAATGCTAAGCAGACAGTGTTTCTCTTCATTTCTGTTCTCAATTCAGAAAGGAATTGAATTCCATGGTCATCATCTGTAATGATCACTCCTACCCAGTTCCATCTGAAGTGAACTGCTAGGGACACCATGGCTAGAGGTAGAGATGTGTCCTTGGGAGTCATCTGGTACAGATGAGGAAACTGTTCCTGGTCACTTATAAAATGAAAATAACCACAGTAAATCTGAAAGATATTGACCATAAGTATCACTATGAAGAATATGAAATGCATAAGGCTAAGTCTAAAGTCTAAGTGTGCTATAGCACATGCTAAAAGTGTGAGAAATTGTGGATTCTTCACCGTATTATTAAAATCATCCCTAACTGCTTGTGAGTTGCTATACAATACAGATAAACTAAGTGTTCTGGTAAAACATTTCGCACTATGTTTTCTCTCTCGCCAGTTTGCCATAAAGTTGTTGTGATCACCAAATAAAGTATAAAACTTTTATATTTAACTGCTCAGAATATATATATATATATATATATATATATATATATATATATATATATATAATGAATTATCTGCCTTTTAGCCAGCCTTGGTACTCAGAAAGCTAGACAGTGGTAAGATAGTATTTCAATAAATGTAACCCTCCATGACTTACCTCTGGAGTTCTGGAGAAGTACAGGATTGGTCCAAATTTGTAAGATGTTATCCATAGAGGTGCCGTAAGTGCAATTAAATATCTTCTCTGATTTTTACAGTAGTAATTAGGAATAATTTCCTTTCTTTTCAAAGACAAACCTCCTTTCATATGTTCTAGCATTAAGTTACATTCAATCTTAACTAATAGGGAAATGTTGGGTAAAATATGAATGCTCCTATTGATTTCATCAATGGCAAAATAAACAGAGGAAATCAAATGGATGGTCTTAGGTGTCACCCTGAAAACAGAGCAGACCAATCATGGGGGATATGGGTTCTAATTATAGTAATTTTAAATAAAATTAAATATGGTTTAAGCAAAGAATTCTTGAATTATTTTGACCCATTGATATGGTCATCCAGTTACTTATTGTGATATATTAGGATGTGAGACCTGCAAAATAATTTAACAGTTTTAAAGTTGCTTTATTTGTAATTTCCTTTTTATTGGATATTTTATTTATTTACATTTTAGATGTCATATCCTTCCTCCATTTTCCTTCTCTAGAACCCCCCTATCCCACCCGTCCTCATTTTTGCTTTTATACCATTATATTTATATGCATGTATTAAGGTCAGTACTAGGTTGAGGGTCTACTAATACGATAGCTGCAAAGAATCAAGGAACAAGCAAGACAATAAACAGAAATAGTCAAAGAAAAAACCAAGCATTAAACGCAATTATGTGAACACTCCTGTAATCACTCTTCCTAAGGGCTTATCAGGATGAGCAAAGTATCTGAGCCTACTTCTCTGTCCTAGCTTAAGGTCATTTTTATGTCTGAAACCTACTTCCTTGTTCTACACTAAAATTTAGATTCCTACCTGAAATTACTTCTTTGTTCTAGCCTAATGTCAGATTCCTGGCTGAAGCCCACTTCCTTGTCCTTGGTCAATGTCATATTCCTGCCAAGAAACACATTTCCTTGTCTTTGACCCATGTCAGAATCTGGCCAAACAGCCCCAAAGGCTCTCCACCTCCCCTCTTTTTTATTTCATAAACAAGACTGAGCCAGTCTTGGGTCTTTCTGACAAGAATGCCTTCCTTATCCATCATGAAATATGTATTATCCAAAGCAATGTACTTATGTATATTAGGTTGGTAAGGCTCTGTGCAGAATATAAAGAATATTAAAGAATGGCATAAATGAGACCTCATATAATTGCAAAGCTTCTGTTAGGCAAAGGACATTGTCAATAAGACAAAACAGCAACCAACAGATTGGGAAAAGATCTTAACCAATCCTACATCCTATAGAAGGCTAACATCCAAGATATACAAAGAACTAATGAAATTATACTCCAGACCACCAAATAACCCTATTAAAAATGGGATACAGAGCTAAACAAAGAATTCTCAACAGAGGAAACTCGAATGGCTGAGAAGCACCTTAAGAAATGCTCAACATTTTTAGTCATCAGGAAAATGCAAATCAAAACAACCCTGAGATACCATCTCACACCAGTCAGAATGGCTAAGATCAAAAACTCAGGTGATAGTAGATGCTGGTGAGGATGAGGAGAAAGAGGAACACTCCTCCACTGTTGGTGGGATTGCAAGCTGGTACAACCACTCTGGAAATCAATCTGGTGGTGCCTCAGAAAACTGGACAGAGCATTACCTGAGGATCCAGCTATACCACTCCTGGGCATATACCCAGAAGATGCTCCAACATATAACAAGGACATATGCTCCACTATGTTCA
The DNA here is from genome assembly GCA_030674055.1 of Rhabdomys pumilio. NCBI lineage: Eukaryota > Metazoa > Chordata > Mammalia > Rodentia > Muridae > Rhabdomys > Rhabdomys pumilio. The sequence goes on along the minus strand of JANHMN010000003.1, from coordinate 78,961,184 downwards.
TAGCAACCTTATTTATAACAACCAGAAGCTGGAAAGAACCAAGATGTCCCTCAACGGAGGAATGGATACAAAAAAGGTGGTACATCTACACAATGGAGTATTACTCAGCTATTAAAAATAATGAATTCGAGAAATTTATAGTCAAATGGATGGATCTAGAAATTACCATCCTGAGTGAGTTAACCCAATCACAAAAGAACACACATGGTATTTACTCACTGTTAAGCAGATGTTAGCCCAAAAACTTAGAATAGCGAAGATTCAACCCACTGACCACGTGAAGCTCATGAAAAAGGAAGACCAAGTGGGAATGCCTCAGTTCTACTTAGAATGAGTAACAAAATTACTCAAGGGAGCAAATATGGAAACAAAACATGGGACAGAAACTGAAAAAGGGGCCATCTGGAGACTATTCCACCTGATATCCATCCCATGTACAGTCACCTAAGCTAGACACTGATGTGGATGGCTGGAAGTGCATGCTCTCAAGAACTTGATATAGCTGTCTTCTGAAAGGTCTGCCTGAAAGTGACACATCCAGAGGACGATACTCACAGTTAACCACTGATATGATCAAGGGTTTCCCAATGGAGAAGTTAGAGAGAAGACTGAAGGGGCAGAAAGGGTTTGGGACCCCATGAGGAAAGCAACAATACCAACCAACCAAAGCTCCCCAGGGTCTAAACCACCAGCCTGGGAGCACATAGGGAGGTACCCATGACTCCAGCTGTATATGTTGGGGAGGACAGCCTTGTTGGGAATAGGAGGGAGAGGAGATTCTTGGTCCCAAGAAAAATGAACACAAAGTGGGGGGGATTGTGAGGGTGAGGAGGGGGAGTGAGGGTGGAGGTTAGGTAAGGGCACAGCCTCATAGAAGCATGAGAAGGGGGGATGGGATAGGAGGTTTCTGGGTGGTGGGAGGAAGTGGAGTAAGGGGATAAAATCTGAAATGTAAATATAATACTCAATTTAAAAAAATTTAAAAATTAAATAAAAAACGAAAGCAAAGAATGGAAAAAATAAAAATAAAAAAATAGCTTGATACTAAAATTTGTTTTGAGAATTGTATATTGCAGAATACACAGCCTTGGTGTACCTACTCATCAAGCAAGCTGAGCAGACCTGCTCAAGTCTCAGATGTCCTGGAATCCCATCTGGATGCAGTGAAGACCCAGCATCAGAGGCTTATCAATTTACACTTCCCCTCACCCCTCTTCCAATATCTCAACGCCCGTAATCAGCTTGAAGAAGTTAATTCTGAGTCAGCCCCCCTATTCCCTGGGCTTGGGGAATAAGGTGGTTAATATTGGGCTGTCTTTCTAAGGAAAATTAGTGGTTTTGTTGGAACAGGGAGGATTAGCTAGGAATTATTTCAGAGCCATAACCTACTGGTAGAAATCTTTATAATTATTCTCTGATGAAGTTATAATTTCTTATATTGTACAAAATTTACTTAGATTTCAAATTTAAGGTTTCTATTGGTACGAGCTTCTTATTGATATAAAAGTGAGATGAATATTGATACTCACATAGGCATTGTGCCAGTATAACACATCTAGGAATGCAAGGCTTAGACTCAGTCCTTCTTTAACTTTTCTAACTGATTTGAGACAGTTAGCCTGTGAGTTAAGGGACTATAGCAAATTCAGAGCTTTGAGTTTATTGATAAGGTGTTTTCTGTATTTTATTTAGAAATAGCTGAGAGGAGTTGACAAACAACAGTTCAGATTGCCTTACGTGGATAGTTGGTTTTCAAAACGTCAGAAGTCCACAGAATTGACTTTACAAACATTTCTGTATTAATGTTCAATTTGATTAGAGACCTGTCTGCTCCTGACAGCTTCCTGTCTTGGATTCTAAGAAGAAATTGAGTATCTTTGGAGTTACTCCAATTGTGGTGAGACAGCCACTGGGCAAGAATTGCTCCTTCCCATCTACAGACAAATTACTGTCCAGAAAAGGATGCACTTCCAGAATAGTCGACTGATTATATCTGCCTAGACAGAGTAATCAGCCCTTAATAATTCTGTATCACTATGGTCTGTCAGAAGATCCTGGGCCAGAAAGCTGAATATCAGATGCTCCAACATTTTGAATTATAGGGACTGTCCAGGTGTTCAGCGGTCTCTATAAATTGGCTAAGTTTTAGAAGCTATGCTTTGTGCTTCCCATAATTTCAGTTAACTCCATCATTATAAATTTCTGATGGGGTTGAAAACTTGTAGTCTCATAGCCAATACTGGCTATTTACTTTGAGAGAAAAGATCTGAGTGGATGGTTTTCAGCTGACATTTATTCTAAAGCCAAGAAAAAATCCAGGTTCAGAACTAAGTGTTTTAGTTAGGCGAGATGACAGAAGTTCTAGTTAGTCAACAAAATGACGGACTGGTTATTAGGACTAACTTGTACCTCACTGGTACAAATCGGCATAATTATGTACTAATTGTATTTTAAGAGAAAAGTTTTATTTTAACAGGAAGGGTGATATGTAGAAGGAGCTAAGGTGGAAGGAGTACGGAGAGGAAGAGAAGGAGTAAGGAGAGGAGGAGAAGGACAGGAGAAGCTAGGTAATGAGAGAGAAAGAGGGTAGGGGACATGGAGGCAGATGTTCATGTGTCTCCACCAGTAAAAGATAGTTGATATATCTAGGTTGAGTATTGGGTTACACTTCTGACTGAGCATTACCAAACTCATAAAGCCTTTGACTAACATTTTAAAAAATTGTATAAAAGCAAAAAGGAAAAGGGGGCATGGGATAGGGGTTTTCTAGGGGAAAGAGGATGACATCTGAAATGTAAATAAAATATCCAATAAAAAAAAAAGAA
>JANHMN010000003.1:78861492-78958259 GCA_030674055.1 Rhabdomys pumilio | reverse complement strand
CATTCTTTTAGCTTGACCAAAATAGAAATACTGACCTCAGACCATGAGTAATTTATTAGCAGTATCTACCACATCAATGCTCAACAGAGCAGCATTTTTGAAATTTATTAGCTCACTATGTAATGTTAAAACTTCCAGAGAGGTGTTAGAATTATGCCAAATACACTGTAAATGTCTTTAAACTTTTTCCTAATTATAATTACTACCACTGTAAATTTTAGAACTAAGAAGGATTCAATGGTATTTAGCATGACACTCGAGATGGCTCCTTACCCTTAAATTCTGAATGTCCTCTTAATTTGAATAGGATAAAAAGCATCAATCCATTCTTCCAAATGCCTATCTAAATCCTCTAGTATATTCAACACATTACTAACATTTTTTGCTAACTGATAAACAAAAGTAGCTGTCTTAACTTCTCATGTCACAGCAATTGCAAAAGCAGTGGTGCTAGCAATTAATGTATTTAAAGCTGTTATACCAGAAATAATCAAGCCCACTGCCCTCTTGCATCTGCTTAAATCCTGACTTATTTCTTCTAGTACTTGCAGGCTATTTTTAGAATACCAAGGTTCTGTGATACCTAGGGCATTAAAACAAAAGCTTGTTGATAGATCTCCATAACTGACATGCCAGATTTGAAAATACGAACGCAATTAGAAGGTGTACAATCAAGCAACTTACATCAAATGCTGTAGAAGAAACAAAAATATGTTTTCCCTCTTATTTGTTTTTATTGGATATTTTATTTACATTTTGATGTTATCGCCTTTCTCTATTTCCCCATCAACCCATAAATCCCATAACCTATTCACCCCCTCCTTTTGCTTCTATTCGGATTTGCTTCCACCCACCTATTCTCACCTCCATGCCCTCGAATTTCCCCACACTGGGCCATCCAGCTTTCACAGGACCAAGGATCTCCTCTCCCACCTATGCCAGACAAGGTCATCCTCCTCTACATATACAGCTGGAGCCATGGGTCCCTATGTGTTCCTAGGCTGTTGGTTTAGACCCTAACAGCTCTGGTTGGTTAGTATTGTTGCTCTCCCCATGGGGCTACAAACCCCTACAAATTCCTTCAACCTTTTCTCTCACTCCTCCATTGGGAACCCCATGGAGGGGTAATGGTTAGCTGTGAGCACCCACCTCTGAATATGTCAAGTTCTGGCAGACCTCTAAGGAGACAACTATATCAGGCTCCTGTCAGCATGCACTTCCTGGCATCCATATCAGCATCTAACTTTGGTGACTAGACATGGGATGGATACTTAGGTAGAACAGTCTCTGGACCACCCCTTCTTTAGTTTCTGCCACACACTTGGTCTCCATATTTGCTCCCATGAGTATTAGTTAAATTGAACTTTATTACTTCTCTTTTAAACTCTTTTATTTAATATATATAAATGTATTAAGCATTTATAGAGGTTTCTGTTTTTTTCCTTTTACTTCTTTATGTTCTGAAATTAGACACCATGTGCATTTTTCCTTAGATTATTAATAAATTTTAAATACTTTTTATAGTAACAGAATTTCATCATTTTTTGAACTTTTCTTATTTTTCTTGAACACAGTGAAGTATCTGTATCCTCCACTAATAAGAAGAGATTTCTGAGCCAACTTTGTGTCTGCCAATACATTTAGGTTATAAGTCTAATACCTAGCATGTGTGGAAAAGAAATGAGAATTATCTACTACCTAGAATGGTCTTACAAGGACTTCTTTTCTGTTTGTTCAAATTTTTTATATTCTGAAAATTTTGTATTATTCTATTTAATTACTATTTTATATACTACAGGATTTAATGAGTGAATACAAGGATGTGGGCCAATATAGGAGGTAATTAGAAAATGATCTTACAGTTGAGGAAGTAAAATTCTGAATTTGAGTATATTGTACTAAAATATATTTTATATAAGCAATAAAGGAAATATAAATTTGATGTATGCTGTAAATTTAGATAGCATTGAAAATAGTATGCTTAGTAAAAAAAAAGCATAATAAAGCATAAAGAATATAATCTCATTTATAGTAAAAATTCAAATTTACAAGTATGGAACAGAAAATAGATTTAAGAATAGTGTAGGAATGAGGTTCTGAAAAGATAAGAGTTGAAGGATACAGCATTCAAGATTCCCAATGAAATCTTCAATTTTATCTATATATGTTACATTAACACTTTAAACACATAAATCATAAATTATATATCTACAAAGCCTAAATTGAAAAAAATTACCATTTAAATCAAATTCACTTTAATAAAATTTATGTTTGTTTTTTCAAATCATAGATTTAATTTATATTAACATTTATATTATACAATCATAGTCAATGGTTTCTAGATAAAAGATTAAGTGCTTTACATTTTTAAAATATTGTTGATTTTGTTCTGTCATCATCAATGACACCACATTTTCTCATCTGCTTGGTGAGTGTCTACTTATCAGTTGTGAGAGTTCTCTGTAAACTGTAAAAAGCCTGGAGTTTATCTAATAAATATTTTCTTTTCAATTCACCACAATGTCTGCTACATCTTATCATGAAAGTGAAGTGACATTGTGAATTTTCAAACTTGAAGGCTCTGTTTCATCATTAGCCTCTTTTAATTTCATATATATGCACTATATACACACATGAGAAATAACACAGTCCATATCTATCTCTGCATAGAATATAATTAAATTATGGACTAATATAGGCAATGGATAGATACTGAACGAGAAAAAATACTGATGAGTGATATTCAATAATCATTAAAACTGCATCCCTTTAGTAGTTAAACCTCATATAATGGAAGTTTATAAATATAAGAGCTTATCTGCAGTGCAAATTAGACTTGATGGTTTTTTTTTTAAGATTGCACAAATCAGCATGGTGGAATGCATAAATCTGGAAGCATTATTGGAATGGATTAAATATGTTGATAATGTATTTTATGCTATTCTCTAATAGGTAATACTATTTTTTTTTTTAAAAAAAAGGGGGGGTAACACAGTCGAGGGTGTGAGAAAAATAGGAAAATATTTCTGCGTTGTTCAAAGAATGTCATTTGAATTATTCTCTGAGATATTGTAAATAAATGTGAAGATGGGCTTCAAAAATAACTATAATATGAAGTAGGTCTAACATTTATTAACACTAGAGGAGGGTTAGTTTTAAAAGCAGAGTCCAACTGCAGTAAAAAGACAGGGAATCAAGTGAAGGATTGGGGTTGGTATACCATGGTCAAAAACTCTGAACCAATATGTTCTTGTCTAAAAGAACTGCTAGGAAAAAAATGGAGAGAAGGGTGAAGGAAAGGAGATCCAGTGACCAGCATAACTTGGGATCCATCTTAAGGGCTTCAATGTCTGACACTATTGCTGATGTTTTGGTGTGCTTACAGACAGAAGCCTAGCATAGCTACTCTCCAAGAGGCCCAACAAACAGCTGACTGAGACAGATGCAGATACTTACACCCAACCAATGGACTGAAGTCTCTGACCCTGTTGATGAATTAGAGAATGGCTGGAAGAAGTTGTGGAGGAGAGCGACCCCATAGGAAGACCAGCACTATCAACTAACCTGCACCTCTGAGATCTCTCAAACACTGAACCACCAAGGACGCAGGATACACTCGTTGTTCCAAGGCCCCTAACACATATACGGCACAGGACTGCCTGGACTGACCTCAGTGAGAGAAGATGCACCTAACCATTGAAAGAGTTGAGGGCCAGAGAATGAAAAGGCTTGGCAGGGTGTGGTGGGGAAGGGTGTGGAAACATCCTCTTGGAGAAAGGTAAAGGGAAATAGAATGAGAAGCCATCTTAAGACAAACAGGGGAGGGATAATGACTAAATTGTAAAAAAAAAAAAAAAAAAAAAAAAAAGATTAAAGATAATTTAAAAAGAAAAAGAAAATGATAGAACACATGACAAAAATGAAACCATACTTTAGAAATTTAAAAGAAAGAAATTAAAATATTTTTTAAAAAGTATGCATATTTTTGATAATGATTGATGCTATCATATAACAATTTTATGGAAAATTAATTGATATTAATCACTACCAGCAGACTTGTGGATAACAAATATGTTGTTCATATACACAAAGGTCATTATTTCCCTGGTAAGAAGAATAAACTATAACAGAAAACCAGATACTAAGGGATTATTAGCACTATAGGGAGCATGTAAACTTTTTTCCCTTACAAACATCAGGAATCATTGGGAAAATGTAAATCTTGTAAGAGATTGAGGTGAAAGTTGAATACAAGGAATAGTTATCTTCTGGATATGGAAAAGAATCTATACAGGTAAACTCATAGAAGTAAAATAAAAATGTACTTCCTAAAACAGTTCAAGGAAAAGTCAAACTAAACACTAGCATCAAAGTGGAATTGAACAGAAAATATCACCCTTGGTGCAGGTTTTAACTGAGAGCAAAGAGAAATAGCTGTCTTTATAAAGGTTACCTTAGCCAGAGCCTTGTGCAAAATCTCACACCTGAAAATACATGGGTAGCATTGATTAGTATTGAGAGGTTGAAAATAAAGTATAAAAATTGGGTAAGTAGACAAGGGTGTTTGTACAAAGAATTGGTTGGGAAAAAAGATCAAACTAAACAAAATACAATGTATGACACTCAAAGAACCAATAAAAGTGTACTCCAATTAATCAGATTCAAAGTGGAAAGATTTTGGATATAGACTTAAACTGATGGAGTATTTGGTTGTTTTGCTTCCAGATCAGTTGACATCATAGCTTGATGAAATAGTTAAAAACATGTACAGAAAGTCATGATTCCAATCCCTTTAATGCACAGTTCAATAACTTAATCTTCCTAAGGCAAATATTGTGAAGCTTACTATCAATGTACTGTACAAGTACATTTGGGAACACTTCATATCTAATGTAAAACAATGTTTAAGAAGTAGAGAGAGTAAATAAATACAATGAGCTTCTTTTTTTTTCCTACCAGAAAAGCTCCAAGTTAGAGACAACAACAGAAAAAACATGCTCAGAAATAAAGAAATTTGGAATAAGTCAGTCACCATAGACATCAGAGTATTTCAGATTTAGTCTTGTAAATTACAAATTTCAGTAATATTTGCACTTTCAATGCTAAAATGTTTCTGACCTCCACATAAAACCAGAATACTGACTCTAATAGAAGAGAAAGTGGGAAAGAGCCTTCAACACATCGGCACAGGGGAAAATTTCCAGAATAGAAAAATGGCTCAACCTCTATGATCAACTATTGACAAATGGGATCTCATAAAATTGAAAAGCTTCTGTAAGGCAAAGGACACTTTCAATAGGAAAAAATGGCAGCCTACAGATAGATGGCTATATCTAAAATATACAAAGAACTCAAGAAGTAAGGCTCCAAAGAAGCAAAGAACCCTATTAAAAATGGGGTACACAGCTAAACAAATAGTTTTCAACTGAGGATCTAAAATGGCTGAGAAACACCTAAATAAATGTTCTACATCCTTAGTCACCAGGAAACACAAATCAAAACTACCCTGAGATTCCACCTCACATCAGTCACCATGTAGGTGGATTAATAATACAATATATTACTTCTAAAAATTTGCTTGCTTCATCAGTTCTTATAGTGTGTTAATAATAATGACAGAAATATCTAAATACTGCTAATAAAATAATATTGATATTATTAATATTAATAATAATAATGATATATTATTATTATTATTATTATTATTATTATTATTATTATTATTATATATACCATACAAGTATCTTTATTATGTAGGCAGAATATAGGAAGAGAAACATACACCTTTTCAGCAACACATATATTGAAATTTTCAGCAGATTCAGTTTTCAGACTGTGGGTCATAAAATAAATGAAATTGATTAATGGAACCTTCTCTTTGACATCTAAGCCAGGGTCTACCTCCAATGAGTCTAGGTTATGGGAGGGATAACATATTTACTTCTGAAGATTTTTCTTGGTCAAACTACCAAACTACTCAACTTCTCCTGAATTCTTTCTTATCTATATCAGTTCATTAGGACTACTCAGCTATCTTCTCCATGCTATATTTTACCACAAGTAGGTATTTTTTTAAACTAATAAGTAGTCACTTTCTTTATCCTATCAACCTATATAGTTCTACTAAAATTTCCCATTTTGATTGAGATTTTTGTGATTTCAGCTACAGGATTCATAGGCAATAAAAATGTTGAAAAAAATATATAATGTATATATATAATTACATATAATTATATATATTATATATAATATAACACATATATTATATATATAATACATTATATATATATATATATATATAAAATACATTTTATGTATATATATATATAATTTGACCTAAATCTGTATATCTTTTCAATACATGTACAAGGCAGGCCAGATATATTGATGTTTGATGTGCAAGCTGCAAGCTTTGGGCATCCTGACCAATGAAAGAAACATTAGCAAAACAATAAAAGACCACTTTCTTGTAGACTATGAAATAAACCAAAACCAGTGTTTTTATTACTTTTCTCAGGAGCATCACATGAAACCCTAAAATGGAAATTGTCATATTAAAGGAATCTCTCTAAGAGTAAGGTTAGTATTGTGATTCATTCATTCAGCATTTACCTGGATTGTGATTCAAAAATGACAAAAACATACTATACCATAAATCCAACATAATTAGGGAAATGGCCAGCCATGAAACAAACTAAATTTTAGTTATGGTGTAGAGAAGGACAACCAGAAGGCACATAAGATCTTATCTCAACATCCTTGGAATACTTTATGTGCATTTGTTTATAAATGAAAGATGCACTTACTGCTTGTCTAGATTCCCACTGAAGTAATCATTCTTCACATAACCACTCCTTGCATAAATGGAAAAGAAGCAGTCAGTCTCTTTATCTCCTAGATAATTTTCTTTGTCTTTTATTCTCCAAAAGCACTTGGGGTCACTCAAGCAGCAAAAAAGAAAGGAGAGCTTCAGACCCAAGAAAACAACAATCAAGGAGAACATCTTTGCCATGTCATCAAGATAGGTTTGAAAGCAAAATGCAGCATGAAGAGGCAAGAAGAGAGACTCTCATGTATTAATTTTGCATGAACACATCCAGGTGTCACATTTTATTGCTGTAGTTACTGCTAAGGAACACATGTACTTTTCTCAGCACTTGACTTTTCAGTTCATTGTTTGCCTATGGAGGATTCTTAAGCACTCTCTAGCCTGCGGCTCTGCATCTGAGATTCTATTTCCAGGTGACAAATAAGGGGTAATAACTTTGATCATAATTGCCCTTCTCTGTGTATCTTATGATTACATTTATGTAAGTAGACATAAATGTTCCAGACATGATTCCTCTTGGGAAATTTTTCTAAGAAGCATAGTTCTCCAAACCAGTTTTCTGATAATCATTTTAAATAGTTGATTTGGAATACATAAAACATTCTAAATGAATTTTGAAAAAAATTATGTCAATTATGTCATCTGAACCCAATTTACCTAAGTATAAAATCATTAATAATAGCAAGCAATACTTACATGTGTCTTCAACACTTGTAAACATTAATTTTATAAGGTCCTATCTGTTTGATTTCTGATTCTTGCATCTATAACTCTAAATTGAATTATGTTTATTTAGCTCAGGGTCTTGGAAGAATACATAATTTGAAATTAAAGTTATACAAAAGATGATTACATGGGATAGAGATATACAATGCAATAATAATTTTATTGCATTGTTCATTAAAGGGCAGGTTAAATGATAAGCTGAGTGAACAGAGTATACTGTGCCTCTCTGAAGTGACCTCAAGGTATATTAACCTTAATGGTGATGTGGAATACGAAACCAGACTATTCTAATGTAAGAGATATTTCCATAATAATGCACCATTAAAATGCACAGATCTCTTGAATTATCTTCAGTTTGAGTTACAATTTAAAATCAGTTCTAGACATTCTCTGTTATTCCTCTTCTATGGTCATCTCCACTATCGAAGTTTTTATGATGGATATACACAGATATTCAATAGGAAAAAGTACCTTTGCCAAGAGGGAAAAACCTCATCATCCAAGAAATAAAACAAACCTCATTGTGTGTGGCTGGCCAAATAAATCGTCAATCATGTTTATTTTTGGTATCATTGGTTAGAATGTAACTTAAAAAAATGTATGTTTTGTTACCACTCAGTTGCTTTAGGTTTTTTTTTTTTTTCTAGTTGCTGTGAACATTACATTGGCATGACTTTTATAAAAAAAAACATATTATTTCCTGTTTACTTCTCAGATGCTCTTTAGTTTTATAAGACATTTTGATCATTATCACCTTCTTCCCTAATTCTGTTCCCACATTCACTATCCAGTCAACTGTGAGTTCTTTATATTTTAAACCCTTCAAGACAACATTTTGTTGCTATATTTGTTATAGAACAATTGATCTTCCCATAAAGTACATTCAACTTATCAGAGTATGAACTCTCATAAAATAATAATATGTAAATAATTCTGTGTTTTTCCCCCAGGGGATAAAATTTCCACTCACTAATACCAATGGAGTTGTGTATCTATCTTCATACTGGTTGAGCATTTGGATGTAGTCTTTCCTAGACTTGCAAGGTCTTGTGTTTGCTGCCTTAGTCCCTGTGAGTTCATACTAAAAGGATGACCTGAACCCCATTTGTCTCCATTTTAGGACCAGGACTGATTTCAGAAAGAAAGTCATAAGTCCCAGGAACTAGGCTATAAGTCACTAGCTCCAGGAACAGACCATGAGTTCCAGAAATAAGGTCACAAAAACCCCTACCAAAAACACTCTGGAAAAAAAATCACAAGAATGGGAAAATATTTTATTTCATGATGGGCCATTTGTGCTGGAAGCTGGACAGTTCTCTCTCATCCTGTGCTTAAATGATCATGACATAGTTATGTGCACCACTGACTACCTGGTACAAGCAAATCAGAAGCTGATGCCTGTGACCACTCCATAACCCACGAATAAAATTTTAGATTACTTAACATACTTTCTAAATATAGGTGAACTAAAATAGTAGCCAATCAATGCTATACTAATGTCACTGCCTTGCACTTTACCAATCACATTAAGGATAACGTAATCTTTCTAGTGAGTTCCTATAGTTACTATAAGAAGGTCCGCATGACTTTTTCTGGGTTGCCATTTTGAAGAAGGGTTGGCTTCCTCATGCTGGTTGTTTCTGGAGAATAAAAATTTATTGTCCTTGTATACTATCTGTGTCTATGGTCTTCCTTCAATGATTTGCTTTTTATTTATTGACAATCCAGCCATTGCCCCTCCTCCCTGTTCCCCCTTCCAGAGTTCCTCATCCAATTCTACTTCTCCTTTGTCTCCAAGAGGATGCTTCCCCACCACTAGTCCTACTCAATCTCTGGGGGCCTAAAGTATCTCAAAGATTAGGGAGATTTCCTCCTATTGAGGACAGTCTTCTGCTATATATGTTCCCATGGTCTCAGATTAGCTTCTGTATCCTACCTGGTTGGATTCTCAGTTTCTGGGAGCTACCAGGGACCTAGATTATTTGAGCCTGCTGGTCTTTCTATGGGATTGCCCTTCTCTTCTACTTCTTCCTTTCTTCTCTTAATTCAACAACAGGAGTCCCTGACTTCGGTCCAATAGTTGGGTTTAACTATCTGCATCCATTTTAGTAGGTGTTAGTAGGGCCTCTCAGAGGACTGTGGTGCTAGCTACCTGTCTGTAACCACATCACAGCATCAGTAATAGTGTCAGAGCTTGGTGTCTACTCATGGGTAGATCCCCAGTTGGTCCAGTAACTGGAACACCTTTCCCTCAGTCTCTTCTTTAATTTTGTCCCTGTAGTTTATTTAGGCAGGAGCACTTCTGGGTCAGAAATTCTGGCTGTAGGCTGGTAATACCATCTCTTCACTTGATGCTCAATCTATCTACTGGAGGGAGACTCTTCAAGCTCCCTCTCTCAGTTGTTGGGCATTTCATCTTCCCATTGAGTTCTGAGATTCTTTCACCTCACAGGTCTCTGGAACATTCTAGAGGGTCTACCTACATCCTACCTGCTAAGGTTGTGTATTTCCATTTATTTTGCTGTCCCTCTGGGCTTCTTTCCTGCCCACAGAGACCTCACTCCTACCCCATAACTGATTCTGTTTTACTTTTCCCTCCCACTCCCTTCCCTAGCCCAAATCCCTACTCCTTCCAATTCCCTAATTATTTCTTCCGTCTATTAAGTGGAAATGAAGCATCCTCACTTGGCTTTTCTGCTTGTTATTCTTTTTTTATTGGATAATTTATTTATATACAATACAGATGTCATCCCCTTTCCCCATTTTCTCTCCCTAAAACCCCCTATCCTATGCCCCCTCTTCCTTTATGCTTTTATACCATTTTAATTACATGCATGTATGAAGGTCAGTTCTAGGTTAAGGGTCTAACAATACAATAGATGCAAATAGTGGATGAACAAGCAATACAGTAAACGCAAATAGTCAAAGCAAAGGCAAGGCATTAAACTCAATTAGGTGAACACTCCTGTGATCACTGTTTCTAAAGGCTTACCAGGATGGCCAAAGTATCTGTGCCTACTTTCCTATCCCAGACAAGGACATTTTCATGTCTGAAGCCCACTTCCTTAATCTAGACTAAAATTTAGATTCCTGTCTGAAATTATTTCTTTGTTCTAGCTTAGATTCCTGCCTGAGATTACTTCTTTGTTGTAGCCTACAATTTACATTCTTACCTCAAATTATTTCTTTGTTTTAATCTAATGTCAGATTCTTGCTTGAAGCCTACTTCCTTGCCCTTGGTCCATGTCAACTTCTTGCCAAGCAACCCCAAAGGCTCTCCACCTCTCCCCCTTTATTATTTTGTTAACAAGACTGAGCATGTTTTAGGTCATTCTGACAAGAATGCCTTTCTTACCCATCGTAAAATATGATTATCAAAAGCAATCCATTTCTGTCTTAGGTTGGTACGGCTCTGTGCAGAAACTTACCGGTCCTTGGCTTGCCAGAGTGTTAATTTAATAACTCAGTCTGGGGGTCCATTTTTCAGGTTCAAGCAATGTACTTTGGCTGCCAATGTGTCAATGTTGTTAAAGATAAGCTTTAACACTATGCACAGGAATAAAAGTATTCCCAGGACAAGAAGGGCTAGCCTGATCAAGCTATATATGCCATTCCTGAGGTTTGACAAAAATGGGAATACTGACCTCAGGCCATGGATATTTTGATCAGCATTATCTGCAGCATCAAATTTCAACAGAGCAGCATTCTTTAAATTCATAATCTCATTATGCAAAGTTAACACACCCAGAAAGATGTTAGGATTATGCCAAATATCCTATAGGTGTCTTTAAACTTTTTTCTAATTATAATGACAATCATTGTGAATTTCAAAAGTAACACTACTCCCATGATATTTGTCATGACACTGGGATGGCTCCTAACTCCTCTTGAACCCTGAACATTCTTCAGATAATTTGAATGGGTTATAGAGCATCATTTGTTGTTCCAGATACCTATATAAATCCTTTTGTGTACTCAATACACTAGTAACATTCTTTTTGCTAGATGGTTAACAAAAATAGTTGTCTTAACTCCTTGTATCAGTGCTATTGCAGAAGCAGTGGTGCTAGCAATTAATGAAATTAAAGCTGTTATACCAGCAATAATCAAGTCTGCTACCCTCTTGCTTCTGCTTACAGACTAACCCAGTTCTTCCAGCACTTTCAAGCTTTTTTTTTTTTCAGAGAATCCAGGTTTGCTAACACTCATGGCAGTGAGACAAAAGCTGGTTAATAGACCCCCATAACAGACATGCCAAAACACTAACACAATTGGAAATTATACAGTCAATGCAACTTACAATAAATACTATAGAAGAGACAACCAATTTTAGCTTGACAATTAAAAAAGCCTTAAAACATGCACTAACCACTGTTTAAAATCCAGATCCTGACCCTTCGTTATTTCTTGCCATCATAACATCATAGTGAGCTACAGCTAACTTCCAACTATCTCTCTGACAAAGTCCAGATCCAGTCTTCCAAAAGTGAACTGTTATTTCACATATTGTATTGATTTCTAGACCAGTACATGATTTAAGAAAAATACAAGAGACATAATTTCTCTTTTCGATTATCTGTCCCACAAGGTCTGAAAACTTGAGGCAAGGCAGCTTGTCCCATCTGGGATATTGTAAAGCAAAGGTGTGTCAGGAACATATGTCCAATACAGTTCCCCAGTCACCCTTGTCAAGGCACTCAGCAAGCTCACAGGTCGACATTATTCTTTGTCTCAGCAACAGATTGTCTCACCATTCTTTTTAATGTTCCATGGGCCTCTTCCACAATACCTTGTCCTTGAGGATTTTACAAAACCCCAGTAAAAAATTGTTGACAAAAAGTCTCGACTGCTGGACTACAATTACCAGACCTGTCATCTGTTTTTATTATTGGATATTTTATTTATTTACCTTTCAATGTTATCCCCTCTCTCATTCCCCCCAAAACCCCTTATCCCGTCCCCCTTCTCCTACTTCTATAAGGGTGTGCTCCCATCATCCACCCATTCCCTCCTCCATGCTCTCAAATTTTCCAACACTAGAGAATTTAAATTTTCAGCGACCAAATCCCTCCTCTTCCACTGATGCCTGACAAGGCCACCCTCAACTACCTATACAGGTGGAGTCATGAGTCCCTCCATTTGTGTTCTCAGGCTGGAGGTTTAGACCCTGGGACCTCTGGTTGAGTATTTTGATACTTCTAAGAAGAATCAAAGCACCCACATTTTGGTCTTTTTTCTTCTTCTTGAATTTCATGTGGTTTATTAGTTGTATCTTAGGTACTGTGAGCTTTTGGGCTAATATCCACTTATCAGCGAGTGCATACCATGCGTGTTCTTTTGTAATTGGGTTACCTCACTCAGGATTATATTTTCCAGTTTCATCCATTTGCCTAAGAATTTCATGAACTCATTTTAATAGATGAGTAGTACTCCATTGTGTAAATGTACCACACTTTCTGTGTCTATTCCTCTCTTGAAGGACATCTGGATTTTTTCCAGCTTCTGGCTATTATAAATAAGGCAGCTATGAACATAGTGGAGCATGTGTCCCTGTTGTATGTTGAAACATCTTTTGGGTATATGCCCAGGAGTGGTATAGCTGGGTCCTCAGGTAACACTATGTTCAAATTTCTGAGGTACTGCAAGGCTGCATTCCGTAGTGGTTATACCAGCTTACAATCCCACCAACAATGGAGGAGTGTTCCTCTTTCTCCACATCCTCACCAACATTTGCTGTCCCCTGGGATTTTGATCTTAGCCATTCTGATTGGTGTGAGGTAGAATCTCAGGGTTGTTTTAGTTTGCATTTCCATGATGACTAAGAATGCTGAACACTTTAGGTACTTCTTGGCCATTCAAGTTTACTCAGTTGAGAATTCTTTGTTTAGCTCTGTACACCATTTTTAATAGGGTTATTTGGTTGTCTGAAGTTTAGTTTCTTGAGTTCTTTGTATATATTGGATATTAGCCCCCTATCAGATGTGTGATTAGTAAAGATCTTTTTCCAATCTGTTGATTGCTGCTTTGTCCTATTGACAGTGTCCTTTGCTTTACAGAAGCTTTGCAGTTTTATGAAGTCCCATTTGTCAATTATTGATCTTAGGACATAAGCCATTGGTGTTATGTTCAGTAACTTTTCCCCGGTGCACATGTGTTCAAGGCTTTTCCCCATTTTTTTTATTAGTTTTAGTGTAGCTGGTTTTATGTGGAGTTCCTTGATCCACTTGGACTTGATCTTTGTACAAGGAGATATGTATGGATCAATTTGCATTCTTCTACATCCTTATCTCTAGTTGAACCAGCACCATTTGTTAAAAATGCTGTCTTTTTTTCACTGGATGGTTTTAGCTCCTTTGTCAAAGATCAAGTGACCACGGATATGGGGGTTCATTTCTGGCCTTCAATTCCATTGATGCTCCTGCCTATCTCTATTCCAATACCATGAAGTTTTTATAACTATTGCTTTGTAGTACAGCTTGAACTCAGGGATGGTGATTTCCCCCATAAGTTCTTTTACTGTTGAGAATAGTTTTCACTCTCCTAGGTTTTTTGTTATTTCAAATGAATTTGAGGATTGCTCTTTCTATCTCTTTGAAGAATTGAGTGGGAGTTTTGGTAAAGAATACATGAAATCTGTAGATTGCTCTAGGCAAGGCATTTGATAGTTGTGTCAATATTTTCTATAGTATCTTCTGCACATGAGATTCTCTCTTCTACCTCTTGTATTCTGTTGGTGAAGCTTGCATCTATGACTCTTGATTTCTTTTTTAGGTTTTCTATCTCCAGGGTAGTCTTCTTTTGTGATTTCTTTATTGTTTCTACTTCCATTTTTATGTCCTGTATATTTTTGTTCAATTCCTTCACCTGTTTTAAGGGATTTTTGTGTTTCCTCTTTAAGGTCTTCTACCTATTAACCTGTGTTCTCCTCAATTTCTTTGAGAGTGCTATTTATGTCCTTCTTAATGTCCTCTATCATCATCATTAGAAGTGATTTTAACTCTGAATCTTGCTTTCCTGGTGATATGGGGAATTCAGGACTTTCTAATGTGGGAGAACTAGGTTCTGATGATGCTAAGTACCCTGGGTTGCTCATGTTTGTGTTCTCGTGCTTGCCTTTTGCCATCTGGATCTCCTTAGTGCTATTGCACTGTCTCTGATTGCAGCCTGTCTTTTCTATTATCTTGGTTGTGTCAGAACTGTTTGGGGCCACCCCTCCACTTTACCTCTGAGAGAGTGCTTCCCCACATCTCCAGTGGTTAAACTTTCAGTGCTCTCAGGTGTTCAGGTTAATTGACACTATTGGTCTTCCTATGAGATTGCCTTCCCCTTCATTCTTCAACTCTTCCCCTAACTCTTTCACAGGAATCATCAACCTCTGTCCAATGGTTGGCTGTAATTATCTGCATTTGCCTCAGTCACCTGCTAATTGAGCCTCAGGAGACAGCCATGCTAGGCTCCTGGCTCCAAGCACAGAGTAGCATCAGTAATAGTGTCAGAGTTTGGGGAACTTCTAAAAAGTCCCAGAGACCTGAGATGTGAGCAATTCTAAGGACTCAGTGGGGATGATCTTAGTGGAAATGAAATAAATGGAATTGCTGAAACACATTGTTGGATTAGGAACAGACAGATAAATATCATTACCTGACCTACCCTAATTGCAAAAGAATACCTGAACAGTTGAATAGACCAAACAATGCACCAGAAGCAAGGCTTATGATTTTCTAAAATACAAAAGATAGAAGAAACAAAACAGCTGATAAAGAAGTTATAGTTCTCATAAGGCAGAGTGTGGATGAAAATGGAATTGTAGATAATTCAGCTATAAATAATAACTCATTAAATTATTATTATTATGGTTCTGAAACCAAAAATCTGCACAGAACCTGTTGAAAACACAATACTAGGGAAGGTGGGGATGGGAAGTAATGGAAGATAATATGGAAATAAATAGGAAAAATTAAGGAGCATTTGGTGGTAGCATGAAACCCTAATATAGGAGAATATTACTGAAATATATCCATATATTAAGGCAACTTAAATGAACTCACCACATAATGGAGAGACAGAGTCTGAAATGGACACATTTTATTATCAAAACATCCAGTACTAGATTCATTTTCAACAGTATGTCTCTCTATAAACTGACTTCAGATCCTCTACTGCTGAATAGAAAAATTACACAACTCATTGAAAATGGAAATGATGGTATATTGTCTACGTAGAGTCTTCACCGCTAAATTTAAACATCCTTGTAATAAAATGTATTCTGAATATTATGTAAAGAGAAACATATACACTAAGCCTACCACAAATCTTTATATACAATGATGCTACTACCTGGAGCATTCATGAGGGCAATGGTTGCAAAAGGTTGAGGTTAGAAAAACCACACAAAATCTTACCTGAATTAAGGGTCCCTCAACAAGGTATAACACATACTTGACAATGCTTGAATTAATAAGAGCCTAAAACTAGATACCCCATAGTTCTAGTAAAAAAACCAAATAATACTGGTTTTAAAAAATGAAAACAATCTGAAAAATTGTCTCTGACTGAAATTTTGCTATACTTATAGATTAAAAGTTTGCTCAGTCATCATCAGGGAACATTCATTTTGTAGATGATAGGAAACCTACAGAGAAACATAACTAAATATTACACAGTGAGCAAGAAATCTTGGAACACTCAGCCATACATTAAATGCTTCCATATAATCCATTCTCACAGAGCTAGGACAAAGGTCAGGTTAAAACAGTATAAGAATGAGATGGGATGGAGGACAAGTTCCTCAATATCAGTATCAACAAACTTCATATGGAGTCAGTAGAGATTGAAGTAGCCTGAACAGGGCTTGCATAGGCTTTCACCAGGTCTTGTACATTTATATTATGACCTCCAGTGTAGTGTTTTTGTGGAATTACTGAGAATGTGAATGAAGGAGCCTCTGATTTTTACGTCTTTCTTGGGTTCTTTTACTTCAGTTGGTTTGTCTTATCCAAATTCAATGTAAATGTTTTATCTTACTATATTTTATTTTGATATATCTAAAGAAAGAACTAGACAAATGACTATATGAATGAATGAATGAATGAATGAATGAATGAATGAATGAGAGAAAGAATGAAAACTTAGGCTGTAAGGTAAAGGGTAGTAATTAAACTGTCTTTTATATGTGCATACAAAGGAAAATCATTTTCTCCACTGGAATAATTCTAGGTATATTACCCACTTATAGAAAGATGTAATCCTAAGGAATAGTTGGAAAACAAATAATGAACTGTAGCATTTCTTTGTGTGCCTTTACTTTATTACAGGGTCTTGGATTCTTTTGTGTGTTAATGTATTTTTATTTTTAGGTTTTGTAGCTTCTGTTGTCATAGTGTGTTCTTTGGTTTTGTTTGTTTTTTGAAGAAAAAGGAGGCAGTTAGAAGGAAAAGATCTGGAAGTACTTTGAGAAAGATAGAATAAAATCAAAATATAGTTAAATATCAGAATTGTATTAAATAACAAAAATTGTATAAAACACAAAATAACTGCACAATTTTTAATATGTTGCAATTACAGTATGTGTTTTCATTTACTTTAGGAAGTTTTCAAAATTTTAGGAGAAGAGAATACACATACAAAGCTTTACAATGAAACAATCATAATACTTTTTAATAAAGGAATAATCTATTTTGATGTCCAAATTATACTATTTTGAAATGCAAATAAACACAATTAATTTTAATATTAATGTTAATCCTGTGTTCTTCTCTACTATGTTACAACAAAATATCCAATGTGTGGATTGAGCTGAATTCTAATTTTTTCTCACTATATACTTAGATAAAAGTATCTCTTACCACTCATCTTAAATTTTCTTTTTTAATAGGTCTTGATTCACTGGGGGAGCCATAACTGGCCCAAAACCACAGAAAATAAAATGCAAAAAATATTCAGCCCTCAAGAAAACATATCTATTTAACTTCTTTCTTAAGATCAAAGATAATTGGAAAAATGGGATGCAGAAAGTTTTCAGAGACAGAGGTTTTAAATGATGACAAAGAAGCATTTTATTCTGGAATGACAGCTCTGAAACTCATTAGTGATTCCTCCTTGAAAAATCAAAAATCTTCAAGTTCATTTAAAAACAATGTGTTAGTAGAATATTGAAAAGTCATTGTAAAACTCACTATCCATTGGCATCTAGTCTCAACAGTTATGTTCACATATGTTCACAGGACACAGATACATGAAACATATATGCAAACACAAGGTTCCCCCAGTGAAATCATAGATCTTTTCATAAAAATCCAAATTTAAATCAAATATATTTTTACTCTCATAAAACTAAGAATATTAATTGCTATTAAAGAAGTTTCACTTCTCCTGCCAATCTGAGCTTATCGAATATTCTCGTAGTTATGTTCAACTTGACATTCTGAATGAATTTGAATCAAGAATGAACATATAATTTGATTATTTTTAAATATGCAAATGTGTCTACATTCAGAGAATTCCTTTGTTTTTTCATAATTCAGTTAAGTAATTTCAGTGATACCAAGTTTTCCACTTGAAAATGAGCTATTGCATTCTGCTATTACAAATTATTCTACTCAAGAGAACAACTTGGTCTATGTTTGTACCTATGTTAGAAGACAAATAATAGGTATTATTTCTTTTATTTGCTGTAATTTACCAATGAATCTTTTCTGAACTATTGGTCTAAATTTGATCCTGGTGTTGGGTCCACAAGAATGAAACGTACAGTCTATTAGGACTTAATTTGATCCAGTTACTTGCTTTCTGGTCATACTATGGGACACAAAATGACATGTTGATTATGATTTTTCATGCAATACTATCATTTTTCTAGAATGGCTGGAATGGTTTATTTTTGCTCACAACTCTCAAGTTTAGAAAAGACCATGATTACTTATGCCAACTTATCTATGGTCTTATAATGACATTAACCTATAAGGCATGTGCTATATATCTCTTATCAGATTATTTTATAATTGCCGATATTCTTTAAATATAACACCATGTCCTTAACAATAATCTTTATGGATATATTCAAGCTGTCTTTCATTGTTTGGACTTTGTATTATTAGATACTTCCTTCGTCAATTTCCTACTACCTTTTTATATTTTTCTGGTTTCTATTCTCCTTAGTATCAATTTGTCCTGCTGTATAACCACTCTTTCTCCCTATCCAAATATTCACTTTCCCTCATATGGTTGCTTTATTACTTCATAGATGGAACATAGGAAGGAGTACAATTTAAATCTCTCAAAGAGTGCCTACCACTCCTGAGGTAGCCATTATGAATTTTGGTAAAAGTAATAAGTGATACCCTTTCCATGTCTAAGAAGAATGTTCAAATGTACTCTGAAATATGAGAATTTAATCCAAAAGCTTCACCCTTCACTAAATCATTAAACACTTGAAAAAGTGACTTGATTTTACTTGCTATTTATTTGAAACTTCAGACTCATGACTAAGTAAATGGTTGTCACCCCTAAATTCAGACTTGGGACAGTGTCCAAAAGAATTATAATAATATTTCAGGCTTTTATAAGTTTCCACACACTTACTGTTTTCATTTTTCTGCTGTCATCAATCCTATGGCACTCTGTCTGGACTCCTAAGCCGAAATGTTATGCATCTCCTTACAGTTAAAGAACTATTGAAGACTAGGGAGATTATGACAGAAGGTTAGTCGCAGCAACATATTTTATATTATTTGTAACTATTATGAAGGGTATAATTTCCCTAATTTCTCTCTCAACCTGTTTATCCCTTGAATAGAGGAAGGCTACTCATATGTTTGAGTTAATGCTATATCCAGTCACTTGGTTGAAGTAGCTGAATGAGTTCTTGGGTAGAATTTTTGAGGTCACTAAAGTATACTATCATATTATCTACAAATCTGATATTATGGCTTCTTACTTTCCAGTTTATATTCTTTGACCTTATTTTGTTATCTAATTTCTCTGGCTAGAAATTTGAGTACTATACTGAATAGATATGGAGAGAGTGTCTAGTCAATGATTTTAGTGGGATTGCTTCAAGATTGTCTCCATTTAGTTTTATGTTGGCTACTGGTTTGCTGTATATTGCTTTTACAATGTTTAGGTATGGGCCTTGAATTCCTGTTCTTTCCAAGATGTTTAACATGATGGAGTGTTGAATTTTGTTCAGTACTTTTTCAGCTTCTAATGGAATGATTACAGGTTTTTCTCTTTTTTTTTTGTTTTGTTTTGTTTTGTTTTTTAGTTTGTTTATATTGCAGATTACATTGATGTATTTCTGTATGTTGTAACATCCCTTTATCCCAGGTATAAAACCTACTTGATCTTGATGAATGATCATTTGGATGTGTTTTTGGATTTGATTTGTGAGAATTTTATTCAGTATTTTGGTATCAATATTCATAAGGAAAATTGATCTGAAGTCCTCTTTCTTTGTTGGGTCCTTGTGTAGTTTCCGTATCAATGTAACTGGCTTCATAGAGTGAATTAGGGTTCCTTCTGTTTCTATTTTGTGAAATAGTTTGAAGAGTATTGAAATTAGGTTTTCTTTTTGGTCTGATAGAATTCTGCACTAAACCCATCTGGTCCTGGACTTTCTTTGTTTGGGGGACTTTTGATGATTGCTTCTATTTTTTTATGGGTAGTGGAACTGTTTAGATGGTTTATCTGATCCTGATTTAAATTTGGTTCCTGTTATCTATCTAGAAAATTATCCATCTCATCCAGATTTTCCAATTTTGTTAAGTATGGGTTTTTATAATAGGATCTGATAATGTTTTTAATTTTTTCAGTTTCTGTTGATATGTCTCTCTTTTCATTTCTGATTTTGTTGATTTGAATACTGTCTCTGTGTCCTCTGGTTCATCTGGCTAAGGGTTTATATATCTTGTTGATCTTCTCAAAGAACTAGTTTGTGGTTTTGTTGATTCTTTTTATAGTTTTCTTTATTTTTACCTGGTTGATTTCAGTCCTGAGTTTGATTATTTTCTGCTGTCTCCTACTTTTGGATATATCTGCTTCTTTTTGTTCTAGAGTTTTCAAGTATGTTGTTAAGCTGCTAGTGTATGCCCTCTTCGTTTTCTTTATGGAGGTGCTCAGAGCTATGCGTTTTCCTCTTAGCCCTGCTTTCATTGTGTCCCATTAGTTTGGATATGTTGTGCCTTCATTTTCATTAAATTCAAAAAAGTCATTTACTTCTTTACTTCTTCTATGACCCAATTATCATTGAGTAGAAAGTTGTTCAGCTTTCATGTGTATGTGGGCTTTCTGTTATTTTTGTTGTTATTGAAGACCAGTTTTAGTCTGTTGTGATCTGAAAGGGTGCATAGGATCATATCAATCTACTTGTATCTATTGAGGCTTGTTTTGTGACCAATTATATGGTCAATTTTAGAGAAGGTACCCTGAGTTTCTGGGAAGAAGTTATATTCTTTTGCTTGAGGATGAAATGTTCTAAAAATATCTGTTAAATCTATTTGATTTATATCTTCTGTAAATTTCACTGTGTCTCTCTTTAGTTTCTGTTTCCATGATCTGCCCATTGGTGAGAGTGGGGTGATGAAGTCTCCCACTATTATTGTGTGAGAGTTAATGTGTGCTTTGAGCTTTAGTAAAAATTCTTTTATGAATGTGAGTGCACTTGCATTTGGAGCATAGATGTTTAGAATTGAAAGTTTATGTTTATAGATTTTTTTGATGTTTATGAAATGTCCTTCTTGAATTCGAGGGTGGGGAGGGAGGAGTGAGGGGTAGGTGGGGTCACACCCTTGTGGAGGCGGGGGGGGGGTTAGTGGGTTCCTGGGTGGTGGGGGAAATGGGGTGAGGGGATAAAATCTGAAATGTATTTTAAAGAAATAAAAAAAATTAAAAATAATAAAATGAAAAAAAAGAAATGTTCTTCTTCATCTTTTTTGATAACTTTTGGTTGAAAGTTTATTTTATTTGATATTAAAATGATTACTCCAGCTTGTTTCTTAGGACCGTTTGCTTGGAAAAATGTTTTCCAGCCTTTTACTCTGAGGTAGTGTCTGTCTTTGTCACTGAGGTTTCCTGTATGCAGCAAAATACTGGGTCCTGTTTATGTACCCTGTCTGTTAGTCTATGGTTTTTTTTTTCCATTGGGGAATTGAGTCCATTGGTGTTAAGAGATATTAAGGACCAATTATTGTTGCTTTCTGTTATTTTTGTATTATTCTGTTATTTTTGTTACTTAGAAGTAGGATTAAGATTGTGTTGCTATTTTCTTTGGGGGTTGTTGAAAGAAGATTTACTTCTTGCTTTTTTCTCTTGTTGAAGTTTTCTATTATACTTTGTAGGGCTAGATTTGTGGAAAGATATTTAAATTTGGTTTTGTCAAGTTATATCTTGATTTCACCATCCATGGTAATTGAGAGTTTTGCTGGGTATAGTAGTCTGGGTTGGCATTTGTGATTTGTGTTCTCTTAGGGTCTGTATGGTATCTGCTCAGGATTTACTGGTTTTTAGAGTCTCTGTTGAGAAGTCTGGTGTAATTCTGATATGTCTGCCTTTATATGTCACTTGACCATTTCCCCTTATTGTTTTTAATATTCTTTTTTTTGTTTTATGCATTTGGTGTTTTGATTATTATGTGATGTGAGGAGTTTCTTCTTTGGTCCCATTTACATGGAGGTTTTTGGATTTTTTGTATGTTTGTGGTTATCTCTTTCTTTAGGTTAGGGGAGTTTACTTCTATAATTTTGTGAAGATATTTACTGGCCTTTTGATGTGGGAATTTTCCCTTTCTTTTATGCCTATTATCCTTAAATTTGGTCTTTTCATTGTGTCCTGGATTTCCTGGCTGTTTTTGGTTAGGAGCTTTTTGCATTTTGTATTTTCTATGACTGTTATGTCAATGTTTTCTATCGTACCTTCTATGCCTATGATTCTCTGTTCTATCTCTTGTATTCTGTTGGTGGTGCTTGCATCTAAGATTCCTGATCTTTTTCCTAGGTTTTCTATCTCCAGGCTTGTCTCCCTTTGTGATTTCTTGTTCCTATTTCCATTTTTAGGTCCTGGGCAGTTTTTTTTAATTCCTTCACTTGTTCAGTTGTGTTTTCCTATATTTCTTCGAGCGGCTTATGTATTTCTTCTTAAGTGCTTTAACCTGTTTATCCATTTTTTCTTGTATTTCTTTCATTTATTTATTTATTTATTTATTTATTTATTTATTTATTTATTTATTTGATGTTTTATTTAGATATCAGATATTAGCCCTTTGCCCCATTTCCCCCACCCAGAAACCCCCATTCCATCTCCCCTCCTCCTGCTTCTATGAGGATATGTCCCCACCTACCCTTACTCCCACCTCCCACAGTCGAATTCCCCCATACTTGGCATCCAGCCTTCATGGGACCAAGGATCTCCTCTCCCACCTATGCCTGACAAGGCCATCCTCCCCGACATATACAGGTGGAACCATGGGTCCATCTCTATGTGCTCCCAGGCTGGTGGTTTAGATCCTAGAAGCTCTCTGGTTGGTTGGTATTTTTCCTTTCTTCATGGGGCCACAAATCCTTTCAGCTCCTTAGCTCCTTCTGTCTAATTCCTCTATTAAGAACCCCTTGATGAGTTCAATGGTTAGATGTGAGCATCTGCCTTTAAATATGGCAGACTTTGGCAGACCTCTAAGGATACAGCTATATCAGGCTCTTGTTAGCATGTACTTTGTGACATCCACATCAGCATCTACCTTTGGTGACAGTACATGGGATGGATACCCAGGTGGAATGGTCTCCATATGGCCCCTCCTTCAGTTTCTGTCCCACACTTTGTCTCCATATTTGCTCCCATGAGTATTTTGTTACTCCTTCTAAGAAGAACCGAAGCACCCAGACTTGGTCTTCCTTTTTCATGAGCTTCATGTGGTCTGTGAGTTGAATCCTGGGTATTGCGAGCTTCTGAGCTAATATCCAGTTATCAGTGAGTGAATACCATGTATGTTCTTTTGTGATTGGGTTACCTCACTCAGGATGATATTTGCTAGTTCCATCCATTTGCCTAAAAATTTCTCAAATTCATTGTTTTTTTAATAGCTGAGTAATACTCCATTGTGTAAATGTACTACAGTTTTGTATACATTACTCTAATGAAGGACATCTGGGTTCTTTCCTGTTTCTGGCTATTATAAATAAGACTGCTATGAACATAGTGGAGCATATGTCCTTGTTATATGTTGGAGCATCTTCTGGGTATATGCCCAGGAGTGGTATAGCAGGGTCCTCAGGTAATGCTATGTCCAATTTTCTGAAGAATCACCAGATTAATTTCCAGAGTGGTTGCACCATCTTGCAATCTCAACAACAATGGAGGAGTGTTCCTTTCTCCACTTCCTCACCAGCATCTACTATTACCTGAATTTTTGATCTTAGCCATGCTGGCTGGTGTGAGGTAAAATCTCATGGTTGTTTCCTGTATTTATTAAGGGAGTTATGTATGTCCTTCTTAAAGTCTTCTTTCAGCATCATGTGATGTGGTTTTACACTCAAATCTTGCTTTTCCAATGTGTTGGGGAATCCAGGGCTTGCCTTGGAGGGAGAACTGGGTTCTGGTGATGCCAGGTAATCTTGGTTTCTGTTGCTTATGTTCTCAATCTTGCCTCTTGCCATCTGGTTATCTTTGTTGTCAGCTGGTTTTGCCATCTCTGACTGGAGCTTATGCCTCCTGTCAGCCTGTGAGCCTATGGTCTTAGACGTTTCAGTACTCCTGTGATCTTTGTTGTGTTAGCATTCCTGGGAGACCTGCTCTCTCAGGGAGGGGCTGGGTTGTGGGGCTGGACTGGTTTCCAGATAGCTATGGCACATGGTCAATCCTGAGCCCAGACGGAAACTGGAAGGATCCTTTCTCTGGCTTCTCTGTGCTTCCTGGGTCCTTTGAGCTCTGGGAAGGTCACCAGTGGTGGTCTCACCTCTGATCTTTGTTGTGTTAGCATTCCTGGGAGACCTGCTCTCTCATTCTTTGGATTCTTAGTTAACAAAGCTTAATATGTGAATATTATATTGAGTATTCTTGCATCAATAATCATCAGGGAAACTTATCTGAATTTCTCTTCTGTTGACCCTTGGTATAGTTTGGTAATCAGAATTACTGT
This sequence comes from Rhabdomys pumilio, assembly GCA_030674055.1. NCBI lineage: Eukaryota > Metazoa > Chordata > Mammalia > Rodentia > Muridae > Rhabdomys > Rhabdomys pumilio. The sequence goes on along the minus strand of JANHMN010000003.1, from coordinate 78,933,579 downwards.
GGCCTAATAGAAATAGTTTGGAACTGTTCTTTCTGGTTCTACTTGTAGAATATTTTGAGGAGTATTGGTGTCAGCTCTTCTCTGAGTGTCTTATATAATTCTGGGCTGAAACCAACAGGCCCTGCTCATTTTTTTTTTTTTTTTTTGAATTGGGAAAATTTTTAATGACTGCTTCTATATTTCTAGGAGTATAAGGACTATTTAAAATGTTTGCCTGATCTTGATGCAATTTTAGTAAGTGGTATCTCTGTAGAAATCATTCATTTCATTATGTTTTTCAATTGTGTGAAGTACAGGCTTTTGATATAAGACAAAATGATTCCTTGACATTCCTCATTGAGTGTCATTACATTCCCTTTTCTCTTTTGATTTTGTTAATTTGCATATTCTCTCATTGTTTCTGTTAGTTTGACTAAGATTTTGTCTAACCTGTTGATTTTCTCAGAGAACCAGCTCTTGGTTTTGTCTATCTTCATATTGTTTTCTTTATTTCTAGTTTATTGTTTCTCTGCCCTGAGTTTCATCTTTTTTTACTTCTATTCTTCTTGGGTATTTTTGGAATTTTTTTTTCTAGTGATTTAGGTGTAGTTTGAAATTGATTATATGAAAACTCTCCAATTTTTTTGTTGTTGTTGTTGTTTTTTTTTTGTTGTTTTTCGAGACAGAGTTTCTCTGTGTAGCCCTGGCTGTCCTGGAACTCACTCTGTAGACCAGGCTGGCCTGGAATGCAGAAATCCGCCTACCTCTGCCTCTCAAGTGCTGGGTTTAAAGGCATGCGCCATCACCGCCTGGCTCTAATTTCTTTCTTAAGGCACTTAGTATTATGAACTTTCCTCTTAGCACTCTATTTGTGTCCCATAATTTTCATTATGATGTGCCCTGCTTTTTATTGATTTCTAGAAATTCTTTAAATTCTTTTGTTACCTTTGTCCCTGACCAAGTTATTATTTATTATAGAGTAGTTCACTTTCTATGAGTGTATAGGCTTTCTGCTGTTTCTGTTTTTGTTTGTTTGTTTTTTGTTTTTTGAAGCTGAAGTTGAGCTTTAATCTATTGTGGTATGATAATATACAAGGGAGGTATTTCAATTTTTATTTATTTGTTGAAGTTTGATTTTTGACTGACTATGTGACCAATTTTGGAGAAGATTTTTTGAGGTGCTGAGAAGATCGTATATTTCTTGCCGTTTGGGTGAAACATTCTATAGTTATCTGTGAGGTCCATTTGATGCATGACCTCTTTTAATACCATTATTTCTCTTTTTAGTTTCTGTCTCAATAACTTGTCCAGTGGTGAGATGAGGGTTTTGAAGTCTCCAGTTATTAATGTATAGGGATCAATGTGTGGTGTAAGCTTTAGTAATTTGTTTTGTTTTGTTTTGTTTTTTTCTGAATGTAGGTGCATTGATGTTCAGAAGTGAGGTATCACCTTTGTGGATTTTTTCTTTGATGAGTAAAAAGTGTACTTCTCTATCACTTTTGATTATTTTGGGTTGAATGTTTATGTAATTAAATATTATAATGACTACTCAAGCTTGCTTCTTATCTTTCTTTATTTTGAAAATATTTTTATGGCCCCTTACTCTGAGGTTATATTTATCTATTTTGCTGAGGTATGTTGCTTCTATGGAGCAGAATGATGGATCCTGTTTTCATATCCATTCTATTAGCCTTTGTCCTTTCTGGACAGAATGTTGCACATTGATGTTGAGATATACAAATGATCAGTGATTGTTAATTCCTGTTATTTTGATGTTGGTTGTGTGTGTGTGTGTGTGTGTGTGTGTGTGTGTGTGTGTGTGTGTGTAATCTGGGTGTGTTTCTCTTAGTTGGTTTTATTCCAGTTGTGGAATTACTTATGTCATGTGATAGCTTGTGTACAGTTATCTATTTTGGGTTTCAGTTTTACTTCAAGTATTTTCTGTAGGGTTGAATTTGTTGATAGATACTGTCTAAATTTGGTTTTGCATTGGAATGTCTTGTTTGCTGAATCAATGGTGATTAAGAATTTGTGGGGTATAGTAGTCTAGGTTGTGATCTGTGTGTTCTTCGTGGTTATAAGACATATGTCAAGGCCCTTCTAGATTTAGAGTCTCTATGATTACTCACATTTAATTTGATAGATCTGCTCTTGTATGTTATTTGTTCATTTTCTGTTACAGATTTTATTGTATTTTCTTTGTTTTGTAGATTTACTGTTTTGACTATTACGTGGCAGGAGAATTTTTTTTCTGGTCCAATCTAATTGGTGTCATGTAAGCTTTTTGTATATTTATAGACTTTTTTTTTATAAGATTGGCAAATTTTCTTCTGTAAATTTGTTTAAAATATTTTCTGGTACTTAGATCTGGGACTCTTTGCCTTCCATTCTTATCATTCTTACGTTAGTTCTTTTCATAGTATCCAAGATTTTCTGAATGTGTTGTCAGGAATATGTTTAGCTTAATATTTCCTTTGACTAATATATCAATTTCTTCTATTGTATTTTCTGAGCCTGAAATTCTCTCTTCCATCTATTGTACTGTGTTGGAAAGGCTTTTGTCTGTTTTTTCTGTTCTCTTATCTAGGTTGTTTTTGTTTGTTTGTTTGTTTGATTTTATCACCTGGATTCCCTTAGATTTCGTTTCCTTTAGTGCTTCTATTTTCATTTTTCAGGTCTTGAATAGTTTTATTCATTTCCTTCACCTCTTCACCTGTATTTTCCTGCAATTGTTTAAAGAATTCATCAGTTTCTTCTTTAAAAGCCTCTACCTGTTTAATTATATTTTCTTTCATTTTTATGGCATATGTATTCATTTCTTCTTTAAAGGCACCTATCATCTGTATAAAGCTTGATTTAATTCATTTTTTATCATAGGACTTATTAGGTTATCCAGGGCATGCTGCACTGGGATGGGTTTGCTGTGTAGATGCCATATTGGCCCAGTTCTGACTGATTTCTTTTTCACCTTGCCCTTCACCATCTGGTTGTTCCTGGATGTTCTGACAATGCAAGTATTAGAAAAAGTGAGCCTAACATAGATGTTTCCACAACAGTGGGCCTCATGTGGTCAGTCCTTAACTGGTTGTTTTTAATATAACAGCCCTGGACATTCACTGTGCAGTGGTCCTAGGGGAGGCCAGTTGAGTGGTGTCCAGACAACGGATCTTAACAGATAGCAAGAAACTAGCTCAGGGTAGCTTAGCAGGCCCTGTGGGACTAAGCAGGCAGGTGAATATTGGGGAAGGAAATTAACTTGACAATTCCCTATGTAGGGTGCCTGGTAAAGGTCTTTAATTTCTTAGTTTTTATCATCCCATAATTCATTAAACTGAAAATTTCTCACTTTCCATGATATTGAGTATTTCTGATTTTTTTGTTTTCTTTTGTTGATGATGGCCAGCTTTACTCCATCAGATCTGATAGAAAGTAAGGAGCTATTTCAATTTTTTAGAATTAATTTTATTGTTTTACAGTTCAGTCCTTACCCTCTCCTGGTCTGCCCTCCCACAGTTCTTCATCCCATTTCTCCTCTCTCCTGTCTCCAAGAGGATGTACCTCCCCCCAGTACTCTGCTATCCCTAGGGTCTCAAGCCTCTGGAGGGTTAGCCACCTCTTCTCCCACTGAGGCAAATTCAGTCAGTCCTCTGCTATACTTCTGTCTGGGGCCTTGGACAAGCTGGTTTATGCTGCCTGGTTTGTGGCTCAGTTTCAGAGACATCAGGGAGTCCTTAATAGTTGAGACTGCTGGTTTTCTTATGGAGTCACCATTCTCCTCAGCTTCTTCCAGCCTTTCCCTAATACAACCACAGTGGTCCTTGACTTTAGTCCAATGGTTGGATGTAAGTATCTGTATCTGTTTTCATCAACTGCTTGTTGAGCCTCTCCATAGACAGCCATGTTAGGCTCCTGTCTGTATGCATACCATAGCATCAGTAATAGTGTCGGGCCTTAGAGCTTCCCCTTGAGATGTACCCTAAATTAGGCCAGTCACTGGAGATCCTTTCCATCAGTCCATTTATGTCCCTGCAGTTTTGTTTGTTTGTTTGTTTGTTTGTTTTAGACAGAAACAATTCTGTGTCAGAGATTTTGACTGTGAGATGGCAACAGCATCCCTCCACTTAATTCCTTGTCTTTCTACTGGAGGTAGACTCTACAAGTTCCCTCTCTTCACTTTTGGGTATTTTATATAAGGTGCCTCCCTTTGAGTCCTGAGATCATATGACCTTCCATGTCTCTAGAACTTTCTAGAGGATCCCCCCACCTTTGTGTCTATGTAGGTCAACTTTGGAGAAAATTCTACAAGATGCTGACAAAGAATTATACTCTTAGATATTTGGGTGGAATGTTCTGAGTTTCTTTGCTAAATTATTTTTGATTTATATCATCATTTAGCTCCAGTAATTCTCTGTTTGAGATTTTGTATAGATGACATGTTCAGGGTTGAGAGAGAATAATTGACACTCCCACCATCAGTATGTGATATTCTTTGTGTGTCATAATGCATATTAATGTTTCTTTTACAAAGAAGGCTACCTTTATGTTTGTAGCATAGATACTACTTGTAGAAATGTCATCTTAATTTTTTCTTTTATTATTGAATATTTTATTTATTTACAATACAGATGTCAACCCCTTCTGCCATTTCCCATCCCTCGAACCCCCTGTCCCATCACCTCTACTCCTTTAAACATTTATGTGCTTTATGCTTTTATACCATTTTGATTACATGCATGTCAGTTCTAGGTTGAGGGTCTAGCAATACAATAGATGCAAATAGTCAAGGAACAAGCAATGCAATAAAAACAAGTAGTCAAAGAAAAAGCAAGGCATTAAACTCAATTACTTGAACACTCCCATGATCACTATTTCTAAGGGCCTATCAGGATGACCAAAGTATTTGAGCCTACTTCCCCGTCCTGAAGTCATTTTCATGTCTGAAGCCTACTTTCTTGTTCTAGCCTAATAGTTAGATTCCTACCTGAAATTACTTCTTTGTTCTAGCCTAATGTCAGATTCCTGCCTGAAGCCTACTTCCTTGACATTTTCCAAACTCACATTCCTGCCAAGCCACCCATTTCCCTGTCCTTGGCCCATGTCAGATTCTTGCCAAGCAGCCTCAAAAGCTCTCTGCCTCTCCCCCTTTTTTATTTTATTAACAAGGCTGAGCCTGTCTTAGGTTGTTCTGATAAGAATGCCTTCCTTACTCATCATGGAATATGCATTATCAAAAGCAATCACTTATGTCTTAGGTTGGTAAGGCTCTGTGCAGAATCTCACCTGTCATTGGCTTGCCAGCCTGTTAATTAATAACTCTGTCTGGGGTCCATTTAGAAATGTCATCTTAATTATATTTTCTTTGTCAAATATGCATTATACCTTTGATTAATATTGGTTTATTATCTATTTTTAAAATTATCTAACAATTTTTGATAGTCCACTCATTATCTCCTTTCATGTCCAGCCTCTGACAGTTCCTCATTCTGTTCCTCCCCCTCCCCATACCACACCTCACACTGCCAGGACTCCTCATTCCTTTAGGCCTCAAGTCTCTCTTATGGTTAGTCACCTCTACTCCCATTGAGGACTAACCAGGTAATCCTCTGCTGTGCTTGTGTCAAGGGGCCTCATATCAACTAGTGTATGCTGTATGGTTGGTTGTTCAGGGGTTCCATGTTTGTTGAGACTGCTGGTCTTCCTATGGGGTCACCTTCTTTCTCAACTTCATCCAGCTTTTCCTTATTTCAACCAAAGGAATTCCTGACTTCAGTCCATTGTTTGGGTATAAGGATCTGGTTCTGTCTTTGTCAGCTGCTTGTTTGGCCTCTCAGAGGGCAGCCATGCTAGGATTCATTTTGTTGGCACACTATAGCACCAGTAAGATTGTCAGGCCTTGGAGCCTCCCTTTGAGATGGATCCCAAGTTAGGCTGGTCACTGTAGCTTCTTTCCCCCAGTCTCTTCTCAATTTTTGTCTCTGTAGTTCTTTTATACAGGAACAATTATGGGTCTGAATTTTTGAATTCTGTGGAATGGCAACCCCATCCCTCCAATTGATGCCCTGTCTTTCTACTGGAGATTTATTCTACAATTTCCCTCTCCCTATAGTTGGGTATTTCATCTAAGTTCCCTCCCTTTGCGTCCTAAAAGTCGATCACCTCCCAAACCTCTGGAACATTCTAGAGGATCCCCCCACCTCCCACCTCCCACCTCCCACCTCCCACCTCCCACCTCCCACCTTCCACCTCCCACCTTCCACCTCCCACCTCCCACCTTCCACCTCCCACCTCCCACCTCCCGCCTCCTGCCTCCCGCCTCCCAAGGTTGCCTATATTTATTCATTCTTTTGTCCATCAGTACTTTACTGCTATCCCCCCTAATACATGATCAGGCTCCCCTTTTCTCCTGCCCCTTTTGATTCCCACCCAAGTCTCTCCTTCCCTCTGTCTCTGTGATTGTTTTCTTCATGCTCAGAAATAGGATGGAAGCATCCTCACTTGGGCTCTTCAGCTTGTTAACCTTCTTCAGTTCTGTGAACTGTATCCTGAGTATTCTCTACTTTTTAAAACTAATATCTACTTATTTGTGAGTAGTAAACAGGCATGTCCTTTTGGGTCTGAGTTACCTTTCATGGGATGATATTTTCTAGTTTTATCCAATCGCCTGCAAAACTCATTATGTCCTCATTCTTAGTAGCTGAATAGTTTTTCACTGTGTAAATGAGATACATTTTCTGGATCTATTCTTTCATTGTGGGACATCTGAGTTGTTTGCAGCTTCTGGATATCACAGATAAGGCCACTCTGAACATAGTGGAACATGTGATCCTGTGGCATGGTGGGGCATCTTTTGAACCCAAGAGTGTTATACCTGGTTGAGTCTTCTTGTGATTTCATTTTCAATTTTCTAAGAAACCTCCAGATTGACTTCCAGAATGTTGTACCAGTTTGTAATCTGACCAACAATGGAGGAGTGTTCCTCTTTCTCCACCTTCTCACCAAGAAATGCTGTCTCCTGAGTTTTTGATATTAGCCATTCTGATTGGTATAAGGTGGAATCTCGGGATCATTTGGACTTGCATTTCCCTGATGACTAAGAACTTATGCTGTCCTGGGTATTTTTGGTTTTTGTTTTTCTATATGAAACTGAGAATTATTCTTTCCATTGTTTGATATTAACATAGCTAAACCAGCTTTCATTACAGGTCCATTTTCTTGGAATTTTTTTTTTTCAAGCCTTTATTCTGAGTCAATGGTAACATGTATTATTGATAGTGAAGTGTGTTGTTTGTATGGACAAAACCCAAAAAGAGTTGACTCATGGTTGTATACATGTTATTTATTTCTCTTCTCACTTGCAAATTAAGACAATAAATATTGAGATATATCAAAAGTCAATGATTGTTAGTTACTGGTTTTTTTTCTTGTTTATTTTTGTGATTGTGGGGTAGATGGCTGGAAGTAGTAGTGTGGTGATGGTAATGGTGAAGATGTGTGTTTGTGAGTGTGTGTGTGTGTGTGTGTGTGTGTGTGTTTATGTGTGCACATGTTTACATGTTTTTCTTCTTCGGCTTTACTGATATTAGAATATTTATTTTCTCAGTTTTCTTGGGTTAGTCAACCTCTTTCATTTAATTTTTCTAGTGCATTATGTATTTGTAGTTAGATATTTAAACTTATCATAGAATATGTTATTTTCTCTATTTATTGTGATTCAATATTTTATTGAGTATTGTAATCTAGGATAGCATTTGCTGTCTTTTAGAGTCTGAAGACCATCTTTCCAAGCCCTTCTGGCTTTTAGAATCTTTGACATCAAATGTAATTATAATATATTTGCATTTATGTTATTTGGTCTTTCATCTTTACTCCTTTTAATATTGTTGTTTTCTTCTATATATTTCTTATTCTGATTATTATGTAGCAATGAGAATTTCTTTGATTTTCCAACCAATTTGGTTTTTTGTATGCTTCTTGTGTCTTTACATATATATATATATATATATATATATATATATATATATATATTATTAGCTTGGAAAATTTTTCTTCTATTATTTGGTTGAAAATATTTTCTGGATCTTTCAGCTGTCACGCTTCTTCCTCTATTCCTAGCATTTCTAGATCTTCTCTTTTTATAGTGATACAGATTTCTTAAATATTTTATTCCATAGATTTTTTTTATATGTAACACTCCCTTTTACCAATGAATGCATTTCTCCTATCATGATTTCAATGACTGATAATCTCTATTCCAACTCTACCACCTGTTTGCATTCCTCAGTTTTTTTATTTCCAGGGATTTTTCTCAGTTTCTGTTTTATTGAATGTCTCTCTTTCCTTTTTCAGGTTTAAACTGTTTCCTTCAACTTTTTCCTTCAATTTGTTTCTTTGCTTGCTTGCTTTTTGATTTTCACTAGAGATTTATTTTCCTCCAATTGTTTTAATTTTCATGGCTTTCTTTGAAGAATTTATTAATTTCCTTTAAATGTTTGTGTTTGCTTGGATTTAAGGAATTTAAGGGCTTTTTAAAGGCCTCTATAGTTTTCATACATATACATGATTTTGAGGTCTTTTTCTTGTACTTATAGCTATGTTGAAAGATCAGGACCTGTTGTTGTAGGACAGCTGGCACTTCTAGTGATATATTACCCTAGCTGTTACTGTCTGTCTTCTTAAACTTGTATCTAGGGATCTGCTTTTGAGGTGATTACAAGTCTATCCATTGATTTCTGGGTTTGTTTAGGTTAGATAAGAGGTTTGTTCTTTTCTTTATATTTCCTCTGGATTTGCAGAGAATGTGTTGGCTAAGTGCTGCCTGATTTCCAGTCTGCTCAGCTAGCATGTCCATGGACAAGTCTTGATTGTGTTAGTGGCTGGTAAATGAGAGAGCAGGTATGATAGACTGAGAGATCTAAAGGAGGTGTAAACATGGTGGAAATGGAGCTAGCTTTGTAATTCTGTTGCAATGAGATCTTGATAAGTGGGTCTAAGATAAGGTCTAGCAAGAGTGGGGAAGGTGTACAGAGAGCCTACCTGGTCTTCTGGCAGGTGTGCTCTGAGGAAGAGCAGGGGTTGGTACACTTAAAGCTTGAAAATAAAAAATTTTTATAGCACATGATTACTTTTAAATAGATTGAAAAATAGACTATTCAAATACTTCTACTATCCAATTTAGAGAACACTGTTCAGCAAAATCAAAGAGAAAATACAAAATTAAACCAAGTATACATATTTCAAAGCACACTCAATATTTGGAAAACAGTACCATTTTTTCAGTTTGATTCATTGACTCAATTTAATTGAAAAAATGAATATAAAATAGTTAAATTGCAAGTATATAAGTGGACAAGGGTTCAAGATCTCCATGTAGTACATTCAGTCAAGACTATTTTTTGAGATATTTAGCATTATATAGAGCATGATATAAATAAATACTACAACCTTGGGAGCTTTAGATAGTGAAATCTTAAAGAAATAAGTAAAATGGGCAGATACTCTGCCCTATGACAATTCATGAATCATAAGCCTGTAGATAATATTTTTGACATGTACAGAATTTAGGTAATAATTTTGACAATTTTGTCTCTGCTTCTCTTGACATTAACACTGATTTTGTTTTTAATGATGCTTTTATTTTCTGGAGATCTAATGTGATTACATCATTTCTTCTTTTCTTATCATTCCTATAAAACTTTCCAAATACCCATACTTGCTCTTTCAATTTTTATTTTTACATTTTTGATAAGGGCTGTTACAGACAAATTATATGTATATGTGTATGTGTATGTGTATGTGTATGTGTATGTATGTGTGTAGGTGTATGTGTATATGTATTTCTACAATATATAATTATATTTTTCTTTTTTTGATATTTTTATTGGATATTTTATTTACATTTCAGATGCCATCCCCTTTCCCCATTTCCCCTCCCTAGAAAACCCCTATCCCGTGCCCCCTTTTCCTTTTTGCTTTTATACAATTTTTTTAATGTTAATCAAAGGCTTTATAAGTATGGTAATGCTCAATCAGAAGTTTAACCCAATACCCAACCTAGATATATAAACTATCTTTGACTGGTGGAGACACGTGAACATCTGCCTCCATGCCCCCCCCCCTCTCTCTCTTATAACACATAATACAGAACAAACATAATATACAACATGCAACATAAATAAACAAAGTATGTTTGTTATATGATATATATTTTATGGTATGTGTTACATATTACTGTTATATGTTGGGTGTTACACATTACATATTATATGTTATATATGTAAATATTTCTAAGTTCAGTCTAATCAATCTGTATTATATTACTTGTTTGTTTTCAGAGAAGACCAATTTGTTATCCAACAATAATTAATTGGTGCTCTTCTCCAGGGAAGAAAATTTTACCACTCTCCATAAGCCTTAGTTATCTATAGTTTTCTAAGTTAGGATTTTGGATGATGTTGCTTCCCTTCAATTGCCTGTCATGTTTTTGTTTTTGTATTCAGTCACCTCAAGTTTAATAGGCCTTTTTTTTTTTTGCTAAGATTTTTATGGGTGCTACTTGTTACCTTCCTAGGAAATATACACTCACATAAAACTCTCTGATCTTCTAGCTCTTCCAATCTTTAAACCTTTTCTTTTGAAAATTTTCTTTCCATAAGTGAGGAATTAGTTTTGTAGATGTATTCCCTGGACAGGACTCTAAAACTCTAAATTTGCATTGACTATGGTTTTCTCTAATGGTGTCTGTGTCTTTCAAAGGTAATGAATAGTAAGGACTATACATATCTGTGTGTATAAGGACAAATATTGAGAATGGAGTTAGGTGCTATAATGGTTTAGCATAATGTTGGCTGTAAGTTGTTTTCCAAGACATGAAGCTATGGAGTTTATATGTCCAAGGAACTGCTAGAGACCACATGTGGAATTAGACTTTTTGATGATAGATTATAAGATACATAGCTACAGCCACCTCTAAGTTCTTGTTTTCAATAATATACACAATTCTGAATGACAAATTTTGCTTCCATGACAGATTAATCCAAGTTATGTTATTGTGGAAACATGAATATTTTTCAAGAAAACAGTTTTGAAAGTACTATGTCTTGAATATATATGGTAAATATGAAAACATTTACATAAAGATCATAATTATTGAACAAAAGTTTGAATAAAAATTGTAAGGATTTGAAATTAGGATCACTTCTTATAAAGCTTCTATATTTAAGTTTGTATTAGACATACAAGATGTATGTCTAATATAAAGGGTCTACTTTTAAGTCTCCAAATAACACAAGAAGTAAGTATAATTTAATTGTGATATTCAAATGTATTCATCTATTGTATCTTGTGATTATTAGAGAAACATTAAATCTGATACTACTTCTATTCCTATTCTTGATATGAATAAATGTGTGAAGTGTCTAGATGAGTATGCCAACACAGATCACACTAACTGCCTCAAAAAAGTTGTGACCTTTCTAGATTCTGAAGACTCCTTGGAAATGGCTCTGGCTGGGTTTGCTCTGTGCTTCTCTACTCTTAGAGGTATTGTACTTTGTGTCTTCTTGAAACACTGAGACACTCCCATTGTCAAGGCTAATAATAATAAAACTCTCAGCTATGTCCTACTCATCTCCCTCATATTTTGTTTTGTCTATTCCTTGTTCTACATTGACCATCCCAGTATAGCCAGCTGCATCTTGCATCAGACCACATTTGCCTTTGTATTCACTGTGGCTGCCTCTAGTGTCTTTGCAAAGACAATTACTGTAGAACTAGCATTTAAGATGACTGTTCCCAGGAAAAACAATAAGGTGGCTGCTGCTTTCAGGGGCACCTAACTGCATACTTACCATACACACCATGATCCAACTGATTCTCTGTGGAATTTGGCTGGGAACTTCTCCTCCATTTGTTGAAGCTGATGTGCACATGGTACATGGCCAAATCATTATTTTTTTTATTTTTTGCAACAAAGGTTCGGTGATTGCCTTCTACTTTGTCCTGGGATACATGGGCTTTGTTGCTGTAGCCAGTTTCACTGTAGCTTTCCTGGCCAGGAATCTGCCTTCCACATTCAATGAAGGGAAGCTCCTGACATTCAGTAAGCTAATGTTCTGCAGTGTCTGGATCACTTTTCTCCCTGTCTATCACATCACCAAGGGCAACGCTATGGTTTCTGTAGAGATCTTCTGTATCCTGTCCTCCAATGCCAGGCTGCTTCTTTGGATATTTGTCCCAAAATGCTACACAATTTTGGTTAGACCACAGATAAATTCTTCTTGCAATTTCAGGAAAATGTATTATAAATGTGAAAATATTAATTTAACTTAACCTTTTATTTAGCACACCAAAGATATATAGAAGATCACCATATTGATGTCTATTATATCAACATATGAGGATTCTACTATTAGAAAAGTAGAAAATAAAACAAAAAAAGAAAAAGAAAAGTAGAAAATAAATTGCACAGTAATCTTCTAACATGTGACCTGGACCCAGGTCTAGTGGTTCAAGCTATGTTATCAACCACTTTTTTAATTTTTTAATGTTATTTTTGCTTATTCAATTTACATTACACTTACTGCCCCCTTCAGGTCTAGTTCCTCCATAATCATTCCCCAAATTCTTTCCCCTTTTTTCTGAGTGGCTATCTCCTTTTTCTTTCTCCCTGATGCTAAGATTATAAGTGCTGGGCCTGGCTACTTAATTAGTTTATTACCATTTAAAAAAATACTATTGTAGTCCTGAGCTCATGGCTTTAAGGATTCTAAGAAAATGCTTTTATAACTATACTACAATCCTGGCCTCTAGAGTTTTAAATATAGATTTTTTAGTATTGGCTGCAGCATGGTAACCGTTTGTAGAATAGCACTTTAAGTTTAGCTGACCTAATAAAATCAATGTTATAGATCCAAATAAACAACCAACAAAAGAAGGAAAATATTATTGAGCAAAGTATATGAAGTAATGACACTTAAACATATCAGAAATGTATAATGATCATTTAAATAGTATTTTGTTTAATCTTGGGTAGAAAAACATGAGATATGCAGACTCGAGGGATAACTCCACATTTAAGAGTGCTTCAAGATTTTCTGATGGATCATGTTCAGCTCACAGAAACTTGTGTTGTGAGGATCCAAGATCTGCTTTCTCTAGCATCTACCTATACCCACACACTTATATAATACTGATATGCATACACACAAAACAATCTTTAAAATATAGATGTATTTTTAGGTTAATAGCCAAATTTGTTTAGAGAATAATTGTTACTGGTAGTGAAAGTGTCATATAGGTTCACATCCTTTTGAGATTATAACTGAGAATTCATGTATTTGACCAGTCTGAAGAACAATGTACATTATCAGATCATAGCATCGTTCCATTTTGTCAGATAAAACGAATGCTAAAATGTTGAATCTGCCTTTGAGAATAATTTCTTGCAAGATATGGTGAATGACATACATGATTAGATTTGGCAATCTAAACACCGAGAAAAGTAAACATGTTTTTTCTATAAAACCCTTAAGAAAGCATATTTGCTCTCTATATTTCTGTAAAACATTGCACTATCCTCTAACTCAGTGTCCATGTTTGTAATGTATCAATATCCATATTATTAGATGAAATGTTCTGTGTTTGTAACTGTTTGTGAGTAATGCTGGTTCTTGTCTTCTGAAATGTACCTACATAGTATGAATGCACCTATATAGTACAATGTGGTTTTAAAGTGACTTTCTGAGGTATGCTTCTATAAATCAATGAAGTAGTTACATTTTTAAGTGACTTGATTTTTCTTACTATTTATTCCAAACTTCATACTCATGAATAGGCAAATCGTTGTCACTCCTGAATTCAGACTTGGGACCGTGTCTAAAAGAATTCCATGCAATATTTCATGCTTTTATAAGTTTCCGTGCACTTAATGTTTAAATTTTTCTGGTGTCAGCCATCCTAGGGCACTTTGCCTGAGTTCCTAAGCAAAAATGGCATACATGTCCTTACAGGTATTAAACAAATATTGAGGGTGAGGGAAATTACTTATAGAAAACTTGCAGATGAGCAGAAAGTAAAATTTCTAAATATACATGTGATAATTCTAATATTAAAAAGTAAAGAAATGGAGTCAACATTGCCCAGGCTTATTACTTTCAAGTTATATGATATTTTCTGTAAATCCATAGATCTAGATGAAATTACATGTCAGAGAATTCTTTTAAAAATAAGATATTTTCTTTTCACATTTTCATATGTATATAAAAATAACATACTATGGTCATGTTCATCCCCCATTACCCACTCTTGTCTCCTATGGGACACTTTACACTGCAGCAATGCACATGTATGATATAGCTGTGTCAAAAGGTAGTTCCACTTTTAGTTGATTTCCACAGTGAGAGACTAATTTATATTCCAACAGTGAGTAAAAGTTCTTTCCCCCATGCTCTGCCAGCATTTGTAACTTGTTTTCTTGAGAGTAGCCCTTCTGGGCTGAGATGAAATCTCAATGAGGCTTTCATTTCCTTTCCTTAATGTCCAAAGATTTTGAATGGTGATCTTTTTCTAACATTTCTTCTAATCTGTTTCTGTATGATAGTACTTTTTATGTTCCAAACAAATTGGAGCAGTTTCAAAATGCTTTGTGCTGATTTCAGGTTGCTTTTTAATGGCAAGCATTCTTGACATTCTGGGTATATCCTACTGTTTAAGGGATCAATAGACTCTTTCTTCCTTGTTTTTCCTTTTCAATAATACTTTGAAGAACTTGTCTTTCTTTCAATTGACACTATTTCTTTTGGTAAGACAAGATGAGTTGGTTTGCCCCCTTCCCTCAGAACTGCACCTCACAGATGAGGATAATTCTTTGGCCTCACTAACGTGTGTAAAATAGTTATATAACTTATATTTCATTTTAACTGATAGTGCCTCTTTGAGTCTGTGAAAGAACATTCTCTGTATAGGGCATCTATCTCATTTGGTTGTTTGGAATATATTTCTTCGTTTTCTTAAGACAATCATTTCATTCAAGCTTAGTGAATAGAATATGGTTTGTTAGTTTTAAACAAAGGCAGCTGCTGAATATGTGTGTGAAGCTGAGTTTGAAAAGACTTCAAGAAATAGATGGTAAATAGTTTTTAATACTCTTGTGTCGAAAGAGGAAGGTGCAGTATGATGTCTATCCAAAGATTCAGAACTTTATGCTAATCTTTCTTATACCAGAACTTGACAGAACCTATTATTATTCCAGTTCTATGGCTGAATCACATGTTCCAGAATAAAGGATTAGCATACAAATGCATGGCGGCAGTTAGTGGAAGAACTGTTGAAGAGGGCACAAATTGTAGAGAGCCTTTGTGCATTGTTCCAGAATTCAGACTTACTCTATAGTTGACTGGAAAACACTGAAGCAATCTGAGTTGGGGGATTAAAAAGACAGTGAAGAAGTTTTGGAGAATTATTCTGACAATAGTGGGATATTATGACTTTAAGTTTTCTGAGTCCTGTTACCAGTCTAATTCTGAGGTTTATTGATGAAAAATCTTTTTACAAGCAGATGTGGCAGAAGGAGTAGGTGGGTCTCTCTGAGTTTTAAGCCAGTTCACACCTAAGTAGTAAGAGTGTGCTTCTGATTCAAAAAGCATTTTAGATCATTTCAATTGGAGAATAAGAGGAGATTTACAATCACTCCAATGCTGACTAATTAATAAAATTGCCCTCCTTTCATTTTCATTGAGTCAATTTAAAACAGGCACAGAAGAGGTTAACCAGTGTTTCCTGTGTAACATTAAAGTCTCAACAGTCAGAAAAGTCTCAGTAAAATTTGAGCCAACAAAGATTTTGACAGGTGTATGGCCCATGCCATCATTTGGTTCTTGATGATAAGACTAGATTTCAGACTAGATAAAGTAAGCAGCTGAACACATACGAATAAAGGACTTGATGTTTTATCTGTTCATGAGGCAGAACACTCAGCAAGCATTATGGGGACATGAAAAGGGAGAAGAACATCTCATCCAGCAATCTGACCATGTCTCTTAGCAGCTGAGAAGCAAAGATTCGCATACAATTCATGTTTGCAGTGAAGATTTCTGTCAATAAAGATGATACTTCTTTCATATAGAGGTTTGTAGCTATTTGCTACTGAGTTTCAAGGACTCAGACTAAGGTTTAAACACTTACCATCTGGAAATCACAGGAACAAGACAACTGGTTTTCTTTACAGAGAAGATATTCTAACTTCCTATATCCTGCTGACCTGTACTTTGACTTATCATCAATCCTCTCAGGTGACTACAGAAAATGTGCTCTTATGTCATTTAGGTTTTCTAGCAACACTCTGAAGATTATAGCTTCAAAATGCACCTAAAATAGCATATATTGCATTGAAATAAGAAATTACAACTCAATGAGAAAGCCACACCCATGCTGAGGTATGTATGTGTTACCATGTTTTAGAAACTGTCAATTCTCTTAAACCTGATGTTTAAAACTCTAAATTAGAAAATTCCTTTAATAAATCTGAATTCTGCCTTTTATTAACATATTTTGACAGTCTTTTCTGTGTAAAAGCCAATGGTCCAGTTTTACCAGGATCTGGCTTCGTGATTAACGAACTCCTCAGGCTGCTATAGATGGCTGTCTTTTTATACAATCTATACTGAGTATAGATTGAACTGTCTTTTGTTTCTGCTGCAAATGTAAGTCACTTCATTAATTCTATGTATTTTGTTATTGGTGTTCAGGGTCTGGGCCAGATATTTGCAGAACCTGTCTCTTATCCAAAACACTCAAAATAAGTTATCAAAAAGATGTGCAATTAAGGTAAGATATCTTCTTTATTCAGTATTTCTATCTGAATCTATTACTCCTACACTAAGAAAAGAAAGGATTTTCGGGTCACAGTTTAATCTCCTAATGTATTTCAGATGATTGAAAAAAATAGGACAGTTGGAATTCATCAAGGAGATATTTCAACAGAGACTTAATCCTGTGATTAACAGTAAGAGAAACTGTCGGGGAAGAGAGAGTGCTCACTCACTCACGTGTTTAAGTATTGGCTCCTCAGGACTAAGTCTTTCACATTCCTCACAGTTTATTGCAGTTAATACGGATCATTAAGCAAGGATAAAGACTCCACAATACTTTTCGGAGAACGGGCTGCACTATTTGGCAAGTTATCTTTGCTTTCTGATATTCTTGTTTATCTATTTAGCCCTGTCAGTAAAGTCTCAAAGAGAAACTGTGAAGTGTCTCTCCAAAGAAGCCAGACTATCTTCTTAGCAGGCAGTTATCCTTAGCCTGATTACAGTTGGTTCAGAGTACGCCAGAATTTGGGGGCGGAGAAACTCTTAAGAGAGACTTTTATTTCCCAGGGGAATAGGAGTGGGAGGAAATTTTAGCCCACAAAATCTCTCCTGTAAAAGTACGGGAGAACTGCTGAGGAAGACCAAAACTGCCAGAGATGTGGAATGCACTGCAGAACAGGGACTCCGCGGAGGTCCTGGGATGCCGCCAACGCTGGCTCGGTGCTGTGACACTGGTGTTAGCTTTTGCCGGAATCTTCGTCATTGGCTTCCTCTTTGGTATGGTGCATTTGTCTGGCAAACTGCTTAATCTCCCTGTTCTTTCCCTTCTGCACTCTTCAGACGCTCTGTCTGCTGGAGAGGTTTCTGGTGTTCCCGGGATGAAGTGATTTGCAAGGAGGAAGGGGCCTGCTGTTTCTGAGTTAAGCAGAGGTTTCCTGGGGCCTTTGTAGGATTGAGTTAGGAATAAATTATCTGTGGGTTGAATTAAAGTCAGATTGCAAACAAAACAAAACGAAATGGAAGAAACAAAAAAACCGGAACAGTAACTGGAATTAGGTCTGACCCATTGGAACCCTGCAGGACACCACACTTCTCAGTACAGATTCCTAGTGGCGGCTGATCCAAATCAACCAGTAAGCTTGGCTTTACTGATTCTTGCCTGCGTGGGGGGTTCACTTAGCTCATACCTGGGGCAGTTTCAAGGATACCACCGCGTTTAGGGCATCTCTATGAAAGGAGTCACTTTCTGTTCATATTCTTCCTTGGACATAGCATAGAGAGACATTCTGGGAAATGTGAATTACTGCCAGCACTGCCTGAACACATTCTTTTTTTTTTTTTTTCATTTTCTTTTTTTTTTTATTAGCTTCTTGAGCTTAGCTCAGATTTACCAAACTCTGTGAGAACCATCAGCACCAGACTTCAGTAGCATAAGCTAGCTGATTTACAAATTCAGAATTTGTATCATTAATTCTCCTTTACTATGAAAAAGTTGCCCAGTCTCTTTCAACCTTAGTTTTCCCCTTCTTTATGATGAAAGTAGTATGAGAAACTTACAGATAATAGGGCATGATACAGCATGACGAGCTTTCCTAGTAAACTACTTGGGTCTTTTTGATAAGATCAGCTTTCTTACTGGACTTAGTACACAGGCCAGTCTAAACTGTCCTCAAGTCATTGGTCTTTGCTCGAAATTCTGAATTACTTCTGTGTCATTAGCAAAGACAGGCTATGGACCAATTGTGTAATCTTGGGCCATAAACTCCAATCAAACTAAATACAAAGATATCAGTAATTACCAGCAATTGCTGTGAACCCCGATGAGATTAATTAAAGTTGAGTTTCTATTATTTCAGTTTGAAAATGAAAATCAAGTTTTGGAAAAGTTAAAATGGGATTCAAAAGGCACATAGCCCAAAAGCAACTCTTCTGTACTTGGTTACTCTCGTTATTTCTTGGTTTCACTGTTCAATAACTCAGTTTGTTAGTTTCTTTGTATTCTGTCTCTACCACAGGCCTCTATCTTTTTCATTTGTAGGTTATTTCAGATGTAGTGTTCTTCCCTAATCTCACAGTCAACACCAGGGCCTTTAGTTTTATTCACAGGAATATTTACCTTTTGCCCAACTGTATGTCTCAATGTGCATATTTATGTGAATATATTATCAATAATGGTAAAGTACCATGAGGGCTGGCCGAATAGCTCTCTTTATTCTCAGGTCAGGTACTCTGTAAACTCTATAAGGATGTTCTCTTCCTCTCACATTAAAATCAGCTCCTGAGTCAGGGGCTAAGGAGCAGGTTATAACCTGTCTGTGGCGTTCTGTGCATTGGGATGTCTTGCAGAACTATGAAGTACATTTTAGTTTACTATAGCTTTCAGGACTTTAGTGTCTCAAGCCAATTTTCAAGTAGAAACAAAATATTAGTGCATTTTGTCTTAGTGTTCAATTCAAAGCAAAATGAAAGCCCAAGTTTTTTTTTAAATGTTTTGATATAATTTATATATTTAAATATATATTAACAATTAAGATTTTCTTTATTTTTCATTAACTTCACATGTTATATCTTTGGGAATGTATATATGTAGATGTGTGAGAAGGCGTCCACAGAGTTTTGTTGGGTACTGTGTGACATGGGTTCTAAAAATCAAAGTTGAGTCTTTTGCAAGAACATTACATTTCTCAATTGCTTGAGCAATCTCACCAGTCACTGTACTCATAATTAATTCATTATGAGCCTCCGTTAAATGTCTGTTTTAGCTCTACAGAGAAGCAAGTGATTTCTGGCAAGAGAAGCTAATGCAGAAAAACTACATTTTCCACAGCATTTTATCTCCAATAACTGAAGCAACACTACATAATTGAATTTTCATATTAAACTTTTCTTAGAAATAACAGCAACACACATAATTGAAATTGGGTTGTGCTATGTTGTGCTTGCTTTCCAATTAAAAGCCACACGGATATGCTCTTTTCTCTGTAAAAGAAAGTAAGAGGAAAAAAACCAAGAGAATCACAGATAATATGAGAGATAATTGATTAACTATGTCCTTCATAAAGATAAGATCCTGACATGGGTTCATATCTCATTCATACTTTTGCTTGTATTTTCCAGGGTGGTTTATAAAATCTTCCAATGAAGCTACTGGTAGTGTTTCCTATTCTGGCATGAAGAAGGCATTTTTGCATGAATTGAAGGCCGAGAACATCAAAAACTTTTTATAGTAAGAATATACTTGTATTATATTCAATAAAGTGAGGATTGCACCTTCAGCTTTAATATATCTTTAGAAAACTTTCAGAGTAGGACTCGGGAAACATTTCCTGCAGGACCAGCTGTTGCAAGCCAACAAATACCTGTCATAGCTATTTGACTTTAGCCCTGCAACACAAAAGAAGCCACAGGAAGGATGTGACAAATGCATATGCAGGTTCTGATAAAATTGTACTCATGAGCACTGAAATTTATTATTTGTTGATGCATTACAGAATCCCATCTTATTTCCTCACCGACTTAAATTATTAAGCTGTTCTTTGCCTGTGGAGAGTACAAAAGCAGATTATGGCCAGATTTGGATGGAGGAGCATACTTTGGTGACTCACCTCTAAGGAAAGATAGTAGGTTTTAGGTAAGAAGAAGCTGATTTAAAATCACACAGCATTTAGTTTGAGCTCCATCTTTGCTCATTATGAGGGAACTAACTCTGAGTGACTAATGAAACAAGGCTTCTACTCTCATCTATGAGATGAAGACAGTGATACTGCAGTAATAAGGATAAACCTGGGAAGCTGTTGTTGAAAGAGTATAAAGCGAAAGAGATAAATTAATAAATTTTAAATTATTGGCCTTTGCACATGCTAGGCCTGAACTCTATTCCTGAGCATGTGCAAGACCCTTGGTTTGATCCTCATTGCAAGAAAATAAAGCTTACATGTAGTCACAAAGTGAAATTTGTATTTAGTTAAAAATAAAATATATTAATGCATATAGAATTAGTATATCTAATTATCTAGAACATGTTATAGGTTTTCAACAAATCAGATTAACATGTGTGCCAAAAATGTTTGAAATCCCTTTAATAATAGGATTTCCTAATGAATACAAAGTGATTTGGTATAAAAGACTTAAATATCTACATATGGATAAAGTTTCATATCTGAATACATATATATTCTTAGATTAATTACAAGAGATATAAAACTCTATGCAAGCTATTGCTTTCAGGAGTGCCCTGCTGAATAAGAGGTATTAGGCTTAAACTTCTTCATGGAACATCCTTACATCTGGTATTTAATTCACTAAATTGTGTATTATAGGCATTACAAAAGTGGGTTTTTCATAATGCTTTTTGAAAACGCAGATAGACTAAACATTAATGTCTAAACATTTTTAATTTTCCTTTACCAGCAACTTCACACGGACACCACACTTGGCAGGAACGCAAGACAACTTTCAGCTTGCAAAGCAAATTTACGCCCAGTGGAAAGAATTTGGCCTGGATTTGGTTGAGTTATCCCATTATGATGTTCTGTTGTCCTACCCAAATAAGACTCATCCCAACTATATCTCAGTAATTGATGGAGATGGAAATGAGGTGAGTAAAAAAAGAAGAACGACTTTCCTTCAGTTGTATCAGTTCCATGTATTTATTGAATTCAATATTACTGACATTTGTGGTTAACCTTTAAAAGGTCTTTATGAATGTCAGTTTATTTCTTAGAGTGTTTGAACTTATTGTGACTTGGGGAATATTTTTTAAAAGAATGATTCACAATTGTTACTGTTTTTTTAGCATTATATCTGAATTTCAAAAGTAACATGGTTAAGATTTTCAGTATCTAAACAGACACTCTTCACTGATTTAAACCATAAAGACTAGATTTAAAGTTAAGCTGGATATTTAGAGATCTACTGTGGGTTTTTCAAGTAGCAAGGGTTTATTGGTTTAAAAGTTTGTATTTTCAATTGGTCTTAGCCAAAAACTTAAACTTACTGAATAATTTTTCACCTGGTGCATAGGCTTTTACTAAGACCTTATATTATACCTCTGGAAGCAAAATGCATTTTGAAGACATAATATAGTTAAGGCCAAGAATTTACAATCTTTATTATAAGTCCAGGTGCATACTTGCCTAAGACATTATAATGCAGTTAACTGAGTTTGGTCAGACTAAGATGTATGTTCAATGTGAAAACAATAAAGTGTAACTGAAACATTAATTTCTATCAGTACACTTTCTGCACAGACTTAATATATCTAGTAGAGTCTACATTGCTTTCAATAGTTATTTTGTAACTGAAGTTCTTATATTATAAATAGGATTTTCCAAGCTATCTACAAGTTATATTATTTTTATTTGACTTTCTTTTCAAAATGCTATTAAACTTTTCTTACTAATAATGGATCAGTCTTTTTTGTAATAAACATATAATAATATTATATATAATATCATGCTAGATTTAATCATACAGTTCTAGAGCATATCGTGTTTCTTGCTGTGTTTCCCTTTTTAGTGCAATCATTATTTAACTATGTGATGGTTCTTTTAATATGTGCTCATTTTCTGTAAGTAGCATGTTTGCATTGCTTTTATTTCAGAAATATACACTCCTATTTGCATTTTGATCATTCATGTCCACGCTTATTGCTTGGGTCTAACGCAATGTTCATGTACTATCACATATTTCTTACAATTTAAAAAATATTTTTTGTCAAACTATATATTCAACATGACATCATTCTTTAATATCTCAAATTCAAAGAAAATCACCTGGTTCTGATACATTTATTGTATAGAAGAACTAAAATAACTAATATAATTTTTAATTGACATAATACAGAAATATTTTTAAAATACGTGTTCTTTATAACAGCTTTCATTTTTTAATCACTGTTTTATTCAATTGTGATAGTGTCTGTCTCTATTCCTAGAATTAGGAAACTTATGTAAGAATGATAATCATGAGGTTCAAGGCCAGTGTGGAGTACCTCATGAATTGTAGTATATCTTGTATTACAAAAGTATTACTGCAACAGTGGTGGTGATGTACTGGGAAGTCACATCTTACTGCTAGTGTATCTATAAGCTGGTACACAGATGTTTTGTTGATGCATCTGTTGTAAGGTTTGGTCTTTTGCTATGTATGGTAATGCTCAATATTGACCCTCCAAGGCCTGAATGCTCACAGGGATCAAAAATTCAGAAAATCCACACACACAATGTAACCTTGTTCCATAATTTAAAACTATTGGTTATATAAAAATGCCAACAGCCAATATCTGGGCAGAAGAGACATAGACAGGGTTCAAGGTTTCTGAATTGGAGTCAGAGGAGAGCCACTAGGAGGAGAGGAAGAAGGTAGAATAAGCAAAAGATGCCAGAGGTTAAGAATCTTTAAAACTGGGCTATGATGGCTGGCCAATTCGAGTTAATAGCACCCCAGTCAGAACATGGCAAGTTATAATTTGGAGTTCTTGATAGGAAAGTACACATAATAACATAGATAGTAGATGTCTGTCCAGCTTTATTGCTGATTAAGGCATATTATAAATATAAAGGTGCCCCGGCCCGCGGGGATTTGACGAGACCTTAGGGAAGGGGGCGTACAAATGAAAGGACAAGAGACACAAAGAATGAGAGCAACTCTGAGGTTCTGATCAAGCTCTGAAACTTTAATTTTGGGCGCAGGTTATAAAGACACAGCAAACCAGGAAGTTTGGGCGAGGGTCATTGCTTAGGGCTATCCCACTATTGAATCCTTATTGTCTAAGACCAGTCCGCTGTCATATCCGTATTGCCCTAGACCATCCCACTGTAATAACCAACTCCAAGGAAATGCCAGACATTCTTTAAGTTCCTGGGACCTGAGACCCATGAACGTCCTTTCTTAACCTTGTACTGACCAGTCTTTCTAGAACAGCAGGTGATTCCCTGAGGTTCTCTCAGAATAGCAGGTAATTTCCTGGACTTGGCTCCTGGCATAAAGGCTGTATATATTTTAATTGGCAACTGAATAATCAAAAGTGGGATAGAAGCTTCTGATTAACATTAAATACCTTCTACAACAGGTATTACTACAGTGAGATATAGAAATAAAACCTTAAATTTAAAAAGTATAAATAAAAGTAAGATGCATTTTTTTCTACTTTGCCTAAATTTTTATGGCTTTGGCCAACATTATTCTTCACATATTCTCATAATATATAATCTATGTAACAGCTAAAGATATATGTACTATTGATTTTTATATTAATGATGTACTTATTTTAGATTTATATTGTTACTGACTTTGCTAGTCCTTGTAGCATCTTCTAAAGAATGTTTAGCTTACTGATATCCAGTCTTTAATAAACTGTGAGGTTCAAGTTCTCTTATAACTGCTTCAAATTACTCTCAGAAGTTTAGATAAGAGGTATTTTTGTAATCGTTGATGTGAAATTGTTTTCTAATTTATATTTCTTCTTCTTAAATTATTTTTTATTTAATTATTCATTCTTTAAGGCAACATCTTGCTAGGACAAAGTGGTCTGGCATTAAAATCCTCTTACCTATCCCTCTCCAGTTCTAGGATTACAGACATTTATTACCATGTATAGGTTAGAATTTTTATATTTTTTAAATATTATATTTATTCTCATTGTCAGTTTTAATATGATTTGAAAAATATATCCATTGTGATTAACTAATCTGCTTTATAGTTAGACAATTGTGGTTTTTTTTTTTCAACATGACACAATATAGACATATTTGGAAGAGACAATATTCATTGAGAAAATGCAATACTAGGATTGCTCTGAAGACAAGTCTGTGAAATACTTTCTTGATTAATGATTGATGTAGTAGGGTATAAACTACTGGGGGTATGCCACCTTTGGACTTGTGGTCATGGGTTATATAAGAAAGCTCAGCAAGTCATGAGCCATTAGGTAGCATTCTTCTAGGGCTTTTGCTTCTGTACCAACTTCAAGGTTCCTACCTTAATTTCCTGCACTGACTTCACTGATAGACCATAAAATATAAGTTGAAATACATTCTTTCTCTCACGTTCCTTTTGGTCATGATGTTTTATCACAGCATTAGAAACTCAACTAAGACGATAATCATTTCATAGTCATTAAGGTTTATGGTAGAAACTTGTATGTGGTCAATTTGTATAAATGTTCTGTTTCATTAGAAATTTAAATAAAAAAATCTTTAAATAACTTATTAAAAAACAGGAAAAGTATGCACACATAGTAACATGTACCTGAAATCATCATGAGATAGTCAAATTGAGAACTCAAGGCTAACCTGGGCTATATAGCAAAAAAAAAAAAAAAAAAAAAAAAAAAAAAACCTATCAAAAAATACAAAGATAAAATTTAAAGAAGGTTAAGCTAGCTATAGAAATTAATCACTTTAGGGAACAAACCTACATGAATAGTTTAGCTCTACAAAAATTAAAAATACAAAAGAATATTAAGAAATTAAAAAAGTAAAATACCGAATTTCAAGACACAAATAAGGTTCTTAGAGACAGATGTTAGAGGTGCTGCTAAAAGGAGTTGACTATAAAAGAGGAGAAAATCAACATTCTCAAACCGATAAGGTATTAACTGAGATTAAAGATGCCCAATAAGTTCGGTCCAAATCACAATAAATGTATGCCCTGCCTCTCATAGTATAACTTTAATGCTCAATATAACAATTAACTTTCATGTTACTGTCCTGTGATTAATAAAGACAAAGGAAGTAGCACTAAAGAGAGATTTCAGCCCATTAATGATTACACATACATCATTGAACCAATATAAAAGTTGAGATGAGTCCCAAATTAGCACATGTCAATTAAATTTTGATCCAATGTCATCTATATAATAAGTACTAGAAATGCAGTTTTTGTAAGTAGGAGTTTATTCTGTCTGCTCCTTCCCAAAAGACTGTGTGTTCAGTGATTTTGTTTGTGTCCTAAGTTCTTTCTCACTACTTTGCATGATTTTTTAAAGGCCCAAGCTAAAGAATAATGCCCAAGCTAAACCACAATTTCGGCTGGGTCTTAAGCAGCACTAACAACTAAATACTACTCTGAAATAAATTTCCCACCTACAGACATTATACACTATCTAAGTGGTGAATGGGAAAATGGTGTAGAGTCTGTGAGGTCGCATTCTGAACCACAATTTTCTGCATAATCAGTTTATAACTGATTTATAATTTATCTTTAACTCTAATAAACATTGTTCTTTGAAGACCAGCTTTATGCAGTACTCCTCTGTAAGATTCCAGTTTCCAAAGCATAGTCAGACTATATTAATGTTTGCATTCTTTTTATGGGAATTTCTATTTTGGTAGGTTCAACTGAGAAAAAAATGGACTCTTATAGTCTAGTCAGCTTCATCATTTGTGTTAATTAACTTATGAAACTTTATTTTAACTAAAGGTTTTGGTTATCTCAATTCATAATCAAAGGGTCTCACTGCATTGGACCTCTAATGAGGCAGTGCATAATAAAGAAGGGAGTGATAGCACACACTGCTGATGTCACAATGAGAAAGCAAATAATGAGGATGATGCTGAGAACAGAGTTCTTTAAGCTCATACTGTCCACTTAAGAATCACCTACAAGGCCCCATCTCATAGAGATTGCACCTTCTCCTGATACTGCCATCTTGAAACAACCAATCAGTTAACACATGGACATTGAGGAATATTCAGTATCCAGACCTTAGTGCAGATTTTAATGTGACCTTTCAGAATTCCTATTGCAGATTTGGTTTCATTTGTTTGATACTTTGGAAGTTTTTAATATTCTTTGCTTTTCCAATTCAATGACAATACATAAGTAGATACACAAATATATATTTTGGTTAGAGTTTTCATTGTTTTAAGTATGAACGCTGTTCAGTATATCCAGATACTTTTAAGGGTGGATCCCACAAATAAAAAAAATTATTAACACAAATTTGATATTTATATGATCTCTAAATAGTTATTGTAACAACATTATAAGTGACAACCTTTACTATGCAAGATTACATATTTGAGGACTTTAAAAAAATTGTCTGGTAATATGTTTTTCTTAAATGGAAGCTAGTGCTTGTGAGGTTTGCTAGCACCAGCATGAAGTTGAATCTCTTCTAGCCTACTGTGGAACACCTGTGTATTTGTTGTTTATAGCAGACAAAGATGTATGTTTCTCTAAAAAATCTGTCATTATTTTCTCCTTTCCGTATGATACAGCTGTCTTCCTTTTGGGGAAGCCATGTCTGTTTGAACTTCCCTTTTGTTTACTCACAAATGGAACATATTTCTTGACAATGATGACGATGACGATGATGATTATAGATTTATACCTAAGTGGATTCTGTGAACAAGGTCTAAATTTTTCCATCTCTGTACATGGCTCACAGTATCAGGTGTTGGTATGAATTTTGAAATTACTAAATGATAACTGGAAAGAAACATGGATGCATGTTTTTTGCTTGCATGTGATATACTTTAACTGATTTGCTCTTGTTTCTTTTGTTTGTTTCTCTAGATTTTCAAAACATCATTATCTGAACTGCCACCTCCAGGATATGAGAATATATCAGATGTAGTGCCACCATACAGTGCCTTCTCTCCACAAGGGACACCAGAGGTAACAATGCAGCACAGCACAATACAAATGATAAACTGAAGCCTCATTTCCTTATATATTTATGCAATAATTAAAAGGTAACAAGAGAGATTTCTATGTAATAGAAAATTATTCCATTGCCACATTAATGAAACAAGGCTTCCTTAGTAACAAAAACGTATTAATATTTCATGGTGCTTTTGGAAATAAAATATGCTGCAATAAGATGTACAAATCTACACATTTACTGACTTTTCACAAACACCCAATTTTCATTTTATTAAACTAGTTTATTTACATTCCAAAAGTTGCCATCCTTCTCTGTTCCTCTCCCTGAGTTCTTCACATTATTCCCCTCCCGCTGCTCACCCTCACAAACATTCCTCTTCCCAGGGACATCAAGTTTCCACAGGATTAAACACATCCTCTCCCACTGAGACCATAAGGCAGCCCTCAGCTACACATGTTCCTAGGGCCATGAACCAGCCCATGTATGCTACTTGGTTTTTGGTTTAGTCTCTGGGAGCTAGGAGGAGTCTTGGTTAGTTGACACTGCTGTTCTTCCTATGGGGTTGTAGGCCGCTCAGCTCCTTCAGTCCTTCATATAGCTCTTCCATATTTGTCCCAGACCTCAATCCAATAGTTGGCTGAACGTACCTGCATTTGTCCCAGTCAGTTGGTAGTAGAGTCTTTCAGAAGACAGCCTTAGCAGGCTTCTATCTGCATGTACAAGATGGCCTCAGTAATAGTATTAGGATTTGATGTGTGCGTATAAGATATATCCCAAGTTGGGCCAGGCACAGGGTAGCCTTTCTCAGTCACTGCTCCATTTTTGTCCCTACATTTCTTTTTAGACAGGAACAATTTTGGGTTAAAAATTTATTAGATGAATCTGTGATTGCCTGGCTCAGCTAGGGGCAATGTGTAAAACAACCACTTCTATGTAATCAAAACTCTATTGATGTATAGAGCATTGAAATTAGTTCAAAAAATTCCCTTAAGCCACTTCTTAATTTCATACATCATTGAGGCAATTATTGCTCTTGTGTGTGTGTGTGTGTGTGTGTGTGTGTGTGTGTGTGTGTGTGCGTTAATTTTCATCACTATGTCTAAGTAAGATGCCTTTTAGGATAGGCTAAGGCTGGCAGATCACCTTGTTGGAGGCTGCCCACTGTTTTTACATAGTCTACAATGGGTGAACTCCATGGAAAGTTACCAGAGAGACATCATCTTAGGATTGCTTCTTGCAGTTGATATGGCTTTTCTACTATTATTAACTTAATAGAATAAGCTCTGAGTTTTAGCCCACCCTATTGATCAGATTTTTTTCGGATTAAGATAAAGATGAACTTTCTTGAATTAATGCTGTTTAAGTGAATTAACAATTCTGAAGAATTCCTGATTTGATTCAAATAACTTTAGGAAGAAAGTTTTAAGCGATGGTTTTAATTGCTTTGCTAGAAAGAGATAATAATGTTTGAATCAAGACTAGAATGTGCCTACTACTCATATAATAAGTAAAGGTGCATAATAAGAAATACGATGAGCTCATTGCACTAGAGAGAGTAATAGACTTGATAAAAATTTGTGTTCTAGAAGAAAACATGTAGCTCCAAGGATAAAGCCACAGGCATTCACTCTGATAAGGCAAGGCCATATAAAAGCTGTTGCTTTAAACTTATAATGAGCATATTTAAATAAAACACTGCTTTGTACTTAATACTAACATCTTTCTGTATCTCCCATTTTATGTAAAATTTTATCTCTGAGGTAATTTTTTTCTAAATAACATTTTGTCTAACAAAGTAGAAAAAGGCCAAAGAAAGGAATAATGTTGTTGGTTGGATGGTTTGGCCTGAAGGCTCTACCCAATCTAACCATCCATATGTATATGTCTGTCTATATGTATGTGTGTAGGTATATCTGTATATGTGAGCATGCATGGGTACTTATGGAGAGTATGAGACAAGTAATTTCCCAAGAATAATGTGAATGAGTTAATACAGAAATGAGACTGTGAGTAAAATGTAAATGTATGTATGAATGTAAATGTGTCTGTGCATATTTTCCTGTATAAAGCACCCTAATTCTTTTCCATTTCTTCCTCTCTTTTCCATCCCTTCCTTTCTGTTTCTCTGTTTGACCTGTTTAATCAACCAGGTCAGTGAAAGTCTTCTGGTTGTTTAGTGAGAAAAGTGAGCCCTATCAATAAATTCTTTACCTAATCTCCCTGCTGTTAATAACAAGTATCAATATATCCAGAGGCATGCAGCTTGTGGCAACAGAGTAACTAAAAGTCAAGGTATGTCAAGCTGAGCATCTGTCTCACCACTAGTATAGCAGGTGCCAGAGCACTGAAGCCACTTAGGGGAAGCAGAATACAGTCTGTGATAAGAGTCAAGCCTTTGTTCTTCTGGGAGAGTTCTTCCTTGGTTCTCCTATGCACCCAGACTCTGCTCTGGACTGCAGAAAGAAGAGAATAGTGGTCTATACTTTCCCTACACACCAGGAAGGAAGGGGATGGCTCAGCCCAGGACCAGGTGGAATCTGGTTTGTTTCCAAGTGAGGAGATGTAAGAGAGAAGGCCTTCTCCAAGAGATTAAGGTGAGGCTCTTTATGAGAAAGGCTCCCCTCTCTGCTGCCTTCCCCCGCCCCACCAGACAGGCCAGCCAACCTTGATGAAAGAGAGCATCCTTGTTTGACCAAACTGCTTTATTTTATGGATGATGTAAATGCATATGCCTAACTCAAGATGAATCAGGGATTAAATACCTTTTGCAGGGGAGGGATGGCCAGGAAGAGAAGCTCAATGGCTAAACATCAGGGGCCTATCTAGATACCTCATTAGTATGGAGAACACCAGAGGTTTATGTTACCTGAATCGTAATTATGGACCTCTCAATGGGATATCATGGTTATGTGTTCCAGGACAGGTAGAGCTTATCAGGGAGCTAGTTCCACACCTACCATTCTCAATTCTGACATTTCCCAAGGTGTTGAACCTGCTTCAACCTTAACAGTTCTGTTTGGTGGCATGGTTCACTTTCTCCACAAAGTAAGATATACCTTATTATAATATCAACCCTAGAATTACTCTGATATTCCCGTAGTGAGTAAGCTGCTTGAGAGGTTGTGAAGGAAGCTAAGAACAGTTCTTTCCTGGTAAAGGAGATAGCAAAGGAAAGAGCCTGGTCTATACCTATTTTGGTGGCATTGTGGCGATGGGTTTTACACTATAGAAAGCAATTGGTCAAAAGCCTTGAGTCCTCAGCAAGTCCTGCAGTTTGAATACAGAGGCTTATTACAGGTAGCTGGAAGAGCCCATGGTAGGGCCAACCTGTGGCTCCCTGCCTCAGCCAGCAGGATGCATTTTTGGGGAAAGAGAAACGTTGAGGATTATCAGAGCATGGAGTTTCTCTAGTTAGGCAGACCCTTAGTCATCTGGACAACAAGGCACCTGGGCAACAGTAAGAAATATGTTGTGGTGGCTGAGAGACTTCAGTCATGCCATGCATATCTTGAGACTTCGGCCCTCCCTAATATAGTGAGAGGAAACCAATCCTTCCTGGGAAGCACAGGCTGTTGGAGAAGGAAGTGGAGATTTGGCCTCAGAGGCAGGTGTTCATGTGGGGACGTAGGTGTGGTGGTCATAGTGGTTACGGTGATGGTCATTCGCGCTGTTCATTGTGGTGATCACCTGTGGTAGTCCTCTCTTTTATGCTCCTTGCAAATAACTTACCCATTCTTTTGATTTCAAATACATAATTTGCTCCTAAATCTCCATTTTTTTTAGAGGTATCATACTGTTTTTGAGGGTTTCTCTGTATACCGTAACCATAGAATGAGATTGTTATGTTGTCATAAATAAGAGATTGTCCGAGGTCTAGTCTGCAGCCACCTATCCATGTGTAATGTGTAAGTGTACCTCTTCCCTCACATTTTCATAAACACATAAAATTATGTAACTATAATTTTGTTCATTTTAATTTTTTAGTTGATGGTTTACTTGATTACGAATTATGTTGCTCATTCTTAGGCTTGCATATTTATCAGCTAATCAGGTTTTTCACTTTGTAAATGACTGATTGTAGCTCTTTTCCTCTCCTGGTGAGTTTCTCACATTTTTCCTATTGAGTTTTATCAGTTTCTTCAGTATTTTAAGTATTTGATACATCCCTAACACTTTTAGATTTTGCAACTATCTTCTAAGTTTTCAATAATTGGCTTGTTTTCTTTACATTTCTCTTTATTACAAAACATGCCAAATTTTGGTTTTGTCAAATTTTCTTCATATACTTTTGTACTATAAACAAACAAAACTTGGCTGCGTGATTTGTAATATGTCTCCAACAAGAGAAGCATATAACTACATATATAATATTCAAAATACTAACAAAGCCTAATTTCAAACATAAGATTAATTTATCATAACAGAGTCAAATATATGGGCAAATATCATGAGATCAGAGCACTTGTAGCAATAGAATATAGTTTAGAATCACTGGAACACTTGAAAAATCTTAGAGGTTTATTTTAATGTATATCAGTCAAGGAGCACCATATATTATGGTGTATGAAAGGTTGTATATGAAAACAGATTATACTTCTAAATAAGGATATAGTGCATTATAAAGACAAAATTATAGCCATACACATATTAGCTTACTAAATTTGTAATTATATCATTATTCTACTCTTAAGAAATCACATTAACTTACACATGGTGGCTGAGGCTTATAAATCCAGAAGTCACAAGAATGAGACTGGAGGGTTGCTGTAAGTTTGAGACCAGTCTGGCTTACATGTTCTTCTTTTTTTTTTTTCTCCTCTCTAAAAAAAAATCCTAAACATCATTATTTTTTTTCTTTCAAACATGCTTAAATTCTTTCGCATCGAACAGAGATAGAAGGAGCACATTCTTCATGGGATTGATATATACACCAAGAAAAGGCTCATGTGTTGACTGCTGTAAATCTTGGGCCAACTGTAACCAAGACAGTAGAGTATTTATTCTTTATCAATTATATATGTATCTTATGTGTATGCAGTATATTTTTCTATTACTAATTCTTGAGTCTATGTCATCTGAATTCTGTGAAAGGGATGACACTGGTCCAAGCATTAGGTGATTTAAAATTTGCAACTTCACAATGTTTTTAAAAATACTATAGTATTTTTCAGGCTTTAATGTGTGTCATAAGAGATGGTTTGCAAAGCACAGATTCTGGTTTCTAGCCCGTCAGTTTCAGCAGGTCAGAGCATGTTCCCAAGACCTCATGGATGCTTCTCACAAGGTCCTTTGTGATGTAGCTCTTCAAGACCGTTCTTTGAGAATCACTGGTGAGAAAATTTTCTTACCAAAATTTTCATATTGATAAGGGCAGGCAAATAGAAGCTTGAAGGAATAAAAAAAAAATTCTAAGCCAAGGGTATAATTTTATTCATAGTCATAGAACAATAGAACAATGTAAATCAGACAAGAAGACCATTGTCTAAAAACAAAGTAGTTTTCTTACTGTGAATACAATTTGCATAGAGGGTTATATATTTGGTATTTTTGTTTTCAAGGTTTTAAACCAATGTCTTCCCTAATTCCATCTCCAGAATAATTTCTTTTATGATGAGTACAGTTTTATTAAAAGATAGCTATTATTTTATAACATTTAAAGGAGATATCATTCCTAAAATTATGAGTATTACTATTTTGAGTGATAACTTACTAGTAAAGTTAAGAACTGTGAACAGACCAATTTAATATATTTCCTTTTGTATCTCCCTCTCCTTTCTTTTCTCTCCTGTCTCCTCTTTCTCTCTTTCACTATCTTTCTTTTTTGGATGACAGGTTAGTGGTACCGATATATGCATAGTTTTGAGGTCATCTCCGGGAGAATAGGGAACCTACCAGTAGCCACTCTTTCATGAAAGAATGAGTCTTTCTCTTTAATCAGTTAAAAATTGCCATTAGTTCCTAAAAGGCAGGGCTTCACCCGTCCCAAAGTAGATCCTTAACATAAGAGGAATCTTGGAAGTGTATTTTACAGCCAGTCCATAGCAAAAAGTTTCTAAGTTAATGTTTAAGGAAAAAAAAAGGATTGACAAAATTATAACAGTACAGCAACATATAGTCATATGTGGGTTTGTGCTTTTGATTATAACTAATATTTTTGTGGTATTGTTTATTGAGCCTAGAGCCTGATACATAGTGAGTAAATGTTATGCCACTAAGCTACATTTTCATACCTTATTCATATTTTTAAATGGAAGTAGTTAAGTAGTAAATAATGTACAAGTAGTTTTTAAATTCCTTCAGATATAAATGAACACCTATGTAATTGTTTCTAAAATGTCACTATTTATCATATGCTGGAAATGGTATTACAATGCAGGCACTTTGTTTCATAAAGGTAAGAATAACTTTTTTAGATATCTGTGCAAAAAATTAAATGTGTATGTTACTTTTCAGAATTTCTTTTGGACTAGATTAGAGGATGAAAAGCATTTTGGAAAATCCCTTTACAAATAACAGTGTTAGTGTTGAGACTTAAGGATGGCACGATGCTTGCATGTGATCATACAAATTATTAAAACAAGGCCTGAAATACAGGCTCTTTTTTGGTCTCTGAGGTTTGTGAAGACTCACTATGCTCCAATTTGAGTGTGCACTCTAAAGAACAGAAAACTTTCTTTCATCAAACGCTGCTTAACCTATGGTGACTGATATTTTTCATATTAAGTGTAGCAACTTGAATACTTACATAATTCTTTTAGTGATATTTCTACATCTTTATTTATTCAGGAAAAGATAAGGTAAAATTTATCATTTAATTCATGTGTCTCTCAACCTGTCAAATTATGTTTTCAATTTAATTTAATCTTTCCTTTGATTATCCCAGTTGAGGCTCATCTGTCATGGCCTTCTTGGGTATTTTAGCTTTATTCCTCATTTAAATATCAAACATCTGTCATTCAGAGATACCTCCATATGCTACATTTTATACTAAATCATTTCTGATCTCCACAGGGGGATCTAGTGTACGTCAACTATGCACGAACTGAAGACTTCTTTAAACTGGAACGGGAAATGAAGATTAATTGTTCTGGGAAGATTGTGATTGCCAGATATGGGAAAGTGTTTAGAGGAAATAAGGTAAATAAATGATGCTCTTTCTGTATAATAGAGAGATTGGAGATCATAAGGTTAAGTTAAATAGATAAATAATGCGGTGTTTCCTTATAAGTAAAACCTTGATTCAAAAAAGTAAGAGCAAAGCATGTACACATAAGTAGGAGTGATGGGCCTATTTGTTAGTAAGGAAGGGAGAAATAGAAATGATGAAGGGCGATAGGTTCATAGGTGTATGAGTATAATCTGAGCATGCTATTCATGTATGGATTTGCTATAATTGATTCCACTGTTTTTCACAACTTTTACAAGTTGATAACAATTTTAAAGTTCATCTCTTTTCCTAACCTAAAATATTGTAATATGATATATTTTACATTTTTTCTGAGATCATGATTCTCTTATCTCTGTACATTCTACTTTATAAGGAAGACACACTAACAAAGAAAGTGCTTTTGAGTTGTGTTGTTGAAATTCTGTCTGTATTTGCCAGAGTGGATGCAGCATGTATTCTGTACCTGCAAGATTCTGTGATCTACCAACAAACACAAAGAAACTCACGAGTTTCCTACTAGTTTCCAGTACCTTTGTTTTATATATTATCTTCAAAGCTTTTCTAATTAAATTCAATATGGATCATTATAGGTAGTGCAACAAGCCTTTTTTCCTTCTCAGCCATACATTTAATGGCAACTTGGCTTAGAGATTCTACGTGCTTATTCTGCTTCTAGAAAACAAGAGGGGATAGTAAATTCTTGTTCCCACTGTGCTGAGAGTGTTCTACATTTGCTATTCTGCAAAGACATCCGTTTTTAGACCCTAACATGGGATCTATGCCTATTGGCACTTAACTGAAGCCAGTTGAGACTGAGACAGGAAGAATACAAGTTAATTAATCTCAGTGAGACCTGGTCTTTAAAATAGAAGATGAAGCTTAACTATTTATGCAATGTGATTTTTGGTATCTGCTGTTATTAAGTCTGTAGCAACTTACCTAAACTGAGAAAAAAAAATTCACCATGTTTTCTAGGTTAAAAATGCCCAACTGGCAGGTGCCAAAGGAGTCATTCTATACTCAGACCCTGCTGACTACTTTGTTCCTGGTGTTAAGTCCTATCCAGACGGCTGGAACCTCCCTGGAGGTGGTGTCCAACGTGGAAATGTCTTAAATCTTAATGGTGCAGGTGATCCCCTCACACCAGGTTACCCAGCAAATGGTGAGTGAATAGATCCCAAACTTCATATCAATTAGCCCTTTCAAATTATGTAAAAAAAAATTCTTTGTTAAAAGAACTAAGAACATACTTTTCTTATTCTTTTCATCCTAGACATAAAAACATTTCAGCTTCTAAAATTATCTGATCACATTCCTTATCCGATAATTTAAGACCGCAGCCTGATAGCTTTGGAACTCTGACTTTTTGAAATGTTAAAATGCAATATGGTCCATGTTTAATATAATGCATGATATGTGTATGTGTGTGCCGACAGAGCACAACAAGAATATATTTAAAATAATTTTGTAGCAGCTTGTGTGAATACCAACATTGAATGTAGGTTAAAAAGGACTTTGAATGGATTCATGTCTTTTCTAGTCTGCTTTTTTTCTGATCATGGGTTTTGGCCAGGTTAGCTACTCTTATTAAAGAAATGTACTCAAAATTTATAATTTTCATGAGGACAATTTTTAATTTTCTAGTAAGGAACAGAAAATCAAAAGACCTCAAAAAGTGATCAGATAGTTCACTGAGGATACAGAGTCTAGATAGTGGATTAAATATATAGAAGCCTTTGGTGCTTTACAATGATAAGTAAAAATTGCCAAGTAATGTTCCCTAAATGACAACTTCTGAATAGCTTAACAGCCTTTATGGGCATGAGGAATTATGATCTCTGTCTCAGGGTAAAATGATACTGTTAACAGTCTGGTCTTATTCACTATACCACTAACCAGGGCACTAGAGTTCAAAGTCACAGTGTGGCCTCAGAGTCCACATTCTTGTCTTTGATGAAACACTGCCTAGTCAAGTATTAACAAACAAGCTAAATTGTTTCATGTGTGTTCAGATATCAGATGATATCTACAAAATCTGTGTTCTCTTAGTTTGCATAGCTTGGAACAGAGCAAGTTTTTATAACTCAGATAAAAGAGTTTGTCCATGTGCCTATGATGTTTATATATTGATTTTTCATCTCTGATCTATCAAATCATATATATCTGAAAGGCTTATGTTTGGAGTGTTTTTAAATCATTCTTAAAACACAGTGCAGTGACATAGATATGTTCATTATTTAAAATAACTTCATATTACTCTACTGTTAAGCATAGTAACATTTTGGTGGGCAGCATTCCATGGTTCAGAATATAACCCCACCATCATCTACATAGAAGCAGTATTAAATGACCTCAGTGGTTATGAATACAAGGTCCATGAGGAGTTGGAGGGAGGGAGTGGGAATGAATACAATCAAAATATATGTATACATGCAAATAAAATTTTCAAAGAATATATAGAAGAAAAGAACCCTCCAATATAGACATATAAAGGGATGTGTAAATGGAAAGAAATGCCATGAGATTTTATTTATTCTAACTTTTCATTTCTGCACATAAAAAGGTTTCTTCCAACATGTTATGCCTATTAAGCTAAAATTGTGAAAATAAATTTGAACTTCTATTCATGATCTGAACATTTAAAATGATATACTTTTTGCAGGAAGACATGTAATTCAAATGTACAACATTTGTCACTTTGGGGGCCCTTACATTTTCATGCTCATTTAAAATTTTCCTTTTCTTTATTTTATTTTTATCGAAAATAGATTTTTTTTTGTACAAGCTATTCTTATTATGCTTTCCTTTTTCTCAATTCCTCTGAATTAAGGCCCTGGCCATATTCCCTCCCATCTGAAACCACACTCTTTCTGTCTTATTCAAAAAGCAAATAGGTATCTAAAAAATAAAATAAGATAAAAGAAAATCAAATCAAATAAATTGTAATAGGACAAAAACAAACAGAGAGTAAAAAGCCAAAGGAAAGAAAACAAGAAATAGATGTAGAGACACCTACAGGAATCTCTTAAAAACACAAAACTGGAATATGTACATATATGCAAAGGGCCCATAGGGCAAAAAAATTATATATATATATATATATATATATATATATATATATATATATATCCCCAAAAAGAATTATGAGACTAAAAACCTTCAAAGATACCGTTGAGTACATTTTTCATTAGTCATTTTCTGTTGGATATTGAAACTGCTCTAAGAATGCTTTGTATCCCCAGCAAATTTTTCATTTATGATTGGCTGTCTTTTGGAGATATTAGGGACAAAGAGAGGGTTTGTCTCCTTCTCCTTTCAGCTCTAAAAACCTATCTAGCACAGACGTATGAAGACCCTGTGCATGCTACCACAGTCTCTGTTAGTTCATATGTGTATCATTTATGTTATATTTAGAAAACCTTGCTTCATTGGTATTCTTCATCCTCTCTGGCTCTTAAATTCTTTCTGCCTCCTCTTCTAGAGGATTTTCTGACACATGAAGGAAGGATGCAATGGAGACCTTCTTTTTAGGACTGAATGTTCTAAGGTCACTCTCCATATTATCCCTTTGTGAATATATTCAAAGAGTAAGCTTCATTGATGACATCTGAGTGAATCATTGGTCAAAGGCAATAGCAGAATGACATTTGGAGAGATTTTATTGCTACATTCCTTTAACAGAAAAGTAGTATTTGATTTTCTTCTAAGTCCTGGGCCTATCCAGTTTCAGGTTCTTGGCCATGTGAGCAGTGTCAGAAATGAGTTCTATTTTATGGAGTAAGAATAAAATTCAATCAGATATTGTTGTGTTGCTCTCGCAATATTTGTGTCTCTATTTCTTAGAGCACTTTGCAGGCAGGTGATTGTAGATTGAAGGGTTTGTACCTGCTTTGGTGTTTACCTTTCTCCTTTTGTAGCGAGTGGAATTTCTTCCAATACCATGAACAATAATCTCTGTGTGTGAAGGCTCTAGGTAGGCACCAGCTCAAAATCTCCACGTTCAATGACTTTTGTAGATATTGTCTTCAGCAATAGGGCCTTATCATTAGTTTGTGGGGAGCAATTAATAGCCACAGCAATAAACTAGGTAGTTTGGGCTTTTTCATGGAACCAATGGCCAAGAACTCCATTACATGTAACCCATTCCTAACACTAAAAGTTTTTTTTTTAATAAGAAAGATGTCTAGTTGGGGCTTTGTATCCACCATTAGTAATATCCACCATTAGTAGGTGATTCCATTTAGATTTTTGTCACATACGTATACATTTTAAGACCTTGTACTGTGTTGGGTTTCGACATGGTTCCTAAAATAACCCTTAGTTTTAGCTGTCTCCTCCCTACTCCATATTCCCTCACCTCTCTTCTTGGGTCAAGAACTAGCAATGAAAGTGTTCAATAGAGCAACTTCTCTGTTTAACATTTTTCTTTGTATTCTTTCTTGCATTACACATTCATTTTATTTTTTAAATTATTCTCTTATACATTACATCCCAAACACAGTTTCTCCTCCTCCCTTCCCTAATACTTCTCCCCTTACCCCTCTCCCAGATCAACCTGCCCTCTGCTTCAGCTTAGAAAAAAGCAGGCCTCTGAGGAACAGCACCCAAACACAGCATAACAAGCTACAGTAAAATTGGCATATACCTTCACATCAAGGCTGGATAAGGCAACTCAGTATGAAGAAAAGTATCCTACAAGTAGGAAAATGATTCAGGGACAGCCCCTGTTCCCACTGTTAAGATTTCCATAAGAACACCAAGCTACTTAGTCAATCTATATATGAAGAAGACCTAGGCCAGACCCCTAAAGGCTCCCCTGGTCTCCTCAAGTTCCCATGAATGGCTGAATACAAGATTAATTTTTAAAAAATCAGTAGCCATTCTATACACAAATAATAAATAGGTTGAGAAAGAAATCAGGGAAATACCACCCTTCACAATATCTACAAATTATATAAAATATCATGGAGTAACTGTAACCAGGCAAGTGAAAAACCTATATGATAAAACTTCAAGTCTTTGAAGAAGATATCAGAAGATGGAATGATCTCTCATGCTTATGGATCAGTAAGATTATCTTAGAAAAAAATGGCTGTCCTATAAAAATGCAATGTACATTTTCAATGAAATTCACATAAAAATTTCAACACAATTCTTTAAAGAACTTTAAAGAACAATACTCAACTTCAGATTTTAAAAAACTAGGATAGCTAAAACAATCCTGTAGAATAAAAGAACTTGTGGATGTATCAACATACCTGATCTTAAGCTGTATTACAAAGCTGTAGTTATAAAAACTTAATAGTATTAGCATAAAAACAGACAGGTTCATCAGTGGAATCAAACTGAAGACCAAGACATAAATCCATACAACTATGGACACCT
Organism: Rhabdomys pumilio; assembly: GCA_030674055.1. Lineage (NCBI taxonomy): Eukaryota > Metazoa > Chordata > Mammalia > Rodentia > Muridae > Rhabdomys > Rhabdomys pumilio. The sequence goes on along the minus strand of JANHMN010000003.1, from coordinate 78,893,630 downwards.
GATTTTTTATAAAGAAACCAGACGTGTACCATGGGAAAAAGAAAGCATCTTTAACAAATGGTGCTGGTTTAATTGGATGTCTGCATACAGAAGAACACAAAAAGACGAATACCTATCATCTTGCACAAAACAAAGCTCAACTGTGAAGGCTATTTCTGGTTGTCAGCTTGGCTACATCTGGAATGAATTACAGTCCAGAAAGGGAGTGTGCACACCTCTGATCCTTGAGGCTGGAAAACATTGTCTTCTGACCCAGATCTTTACGTGGAGATCTTGAAGCATAGTGGCCCTGAAAAGTATATGCTCACGCTTGAAAGTACATTCATTTAGTCCCAGAAGACTGAGCCAAGGAGATCTCTGAGTTCAAGGTCAGCTTGGGACAAAGCAAGTTCCAAATGCAGATGTGATGGTTCACACCTTTAATCTGTACCACACCATATACTGGAGGATTACATAAGGACATTGGAATAAGGCTCACTCTTCTTCCCCATGTTACACTTGCCACAACATCTGTTGGAACCTACTTCTTCAGGATTCCAGTTTATACAGAAGACTAAATGAAACAACTAGCCTTGTGGACTGAGCAACTACTAGACTTTTGGTGTCCATTATTCGATTAGTTAAAATAAAGACTGTAAGATATTACAATAAAATCCTTTAATATATAGAAACATTCCATAAGTTCTGTGATTTTTAGAGAACCCTGACTAATATATCAAGTCAACATGGATCAAAGACCTTAACATAAAACCTGATACAATGAACATGTTAGAAGAAAAATTAGAGAACAGCCTTAATGCATTAGCATAGGGATATCTTCCTGAACAGAACACTAATAACAAAGACACTAAGATCAATGATTAGTAAATGGTACTTTATGAAAGTAAAAAGCTTCTATAAAGCAAAGAACGCTGCTTAATATTTTTCTATTCTTTTTCTAAAATTTTCTTAAAGATGTAATTATTTATTTTATGTATATGAATGTTTTTTCTGCATGTATACCAGTATACTTGATGAGGGCATCAGATCACATGTGCTTGCTAGGAATTGAACTCCTGACCTCTAGAATAACAGCCAGTGTTGTTAACCACTGAGCCTTCTCTTCAGACCCTGCTTAACTATTTTAAGAGACTTATTCTAGGCCACCATGTGACTTTACATTCCCACAAACACGAATGAGAGTTTCAATTTCCTCACATTCTTTCTGACACTTGGAATTTTACTATTTCTAGAATACATGGAAGAATTTGTTTAATCTTATTTACAAAACCCCATTTGAAAAACATGGTTTTTAATGAACAATTATGCCTTTTTTCCCATCAGAACATGCTTATAGGAGTGAGTTGACAGAGGCTGTTGGCCTTCCAAGTATTCCTGTCCATCCAATTGGATATGATGATGCACAGAACCTCTTAGAGTAAGTTTTCCAGAAAAAAAAAAAAAAAGATGCCTCTTTTGGTATTTCTCATTCTTGAGAATTTTCAAATGTTTGAGAATGTTCAGATTTTACTACTATACTCTAATTGATTGATACAATATACAAATATTTTTATAAATTTAAAAAATACTGGTTCTGATTCTGGAATTTATTTTGTATTTGGATAATCAATGTGTGACACCCATGAAAATGATCATTGATCAACTCCTGGAACTACGATGTCAAAATTTCATCTCCATGTTTGAGACACATTCATTCTTCCATCATGTTCTTAGGCAGGCAATGGCTGATTGTGTCAAGCATGATAAGACAGAGTTTTTCTGGAAGCCTAGTATTCCTTAGAAGAAAGTCTATTAATAGATTCCCTTGCTTGATTACCTTGCTCGATTAAATGTCATACTTCATTATCCTTTCTTTTTCTTTTCTTTCCTTTCTTTGTCTTTTATCTTGTATCAGAATGGCATTGAACCTGTGGACACTTTCTCAACCTTCTCTATCTTCCTATTCTATGCTTTCCCCACCCCTTTCTCAATATATTTCTGATTCATCAATATTTTTGGTTTGAAATTTATATGTCTTTGAAGAGCAGAATAACAATGCCAGAGTCACTAATGTTCAGATTTTAATGTGTATTTTTTTCTCTTTCTGCCGTCATTGTTGAACCCTCCCCTTTTCCTGTCCTACTCTCTTTCATCTGCATGCCCCACCTACATCACTTCCTTCTGTAAGTAAAAAAAAAAAAAAAAACTTCTCTGAAAGAAAAGATTATAGAGTTAAAGGAATTTTAACAATTATATAGGTTCTTCATTTAGTTCAAAGCATTCCCTTAGTTTGCAAAGGTTGTCAATTACTGATAGCTTCTGGATTAGTGATGGCCATTCATGTCAACTTATACTTTCAATTGTGGTACCCATCTGACTTGAACCAGTGCAGGCCCTTTATATGTGATCACAGTTTGTGTTTTTATATGGGTATCAGTCCTTGTGTATTTGAAAGACAGTTTTCCCAGAGTCCTGCATTTATACTGGATCTAAAATATTTCTACTTACTCTTCTGAATACCTGCCTGAGCCCCGAGTGGGGGGTTTTGATAAAAACTTAGTATTTATGATGGAGTGTTCTAATTTCTCTCACTCTCTGCATATTATCCTTTTGTCTGTCTCTGTACCAGTGCACATCTCCCACAGGAAGAAGCTTCTCTGATGCTGGTTAAATGAAACACTGATCTATAGTTGTGGCAGAATGTTGTTAAAGGTCATTTTATTTTGATGTTATTTTAGCAGTACAGTATCATTTGGGTTTCTCATTGGCCATTGCTTTTGTAGGTTCAGATTATTGGCCAAGAGAGCAATGTCAGATATGGGTTCCATCTTGTAGAATGTGGCTTAAATCCAATAAGATATCCATTGGTTATCTTCACAATATTTGTGGCACATTTGCATCTGCATATTATGCAAATTACTAGTGTTTATTAAGAGTTTCTAGCTCGGCTGCCATTTAGCTTTCTTCTCTGATAGCGTGTAGAGTACCTTCTAGTACCATGAACATGAGTCAGTAAGAATAAAGGCTCTAGTTATGTCCCAGCTTTATTTCTCCACAACCAATGAGATTTAGAGTTGTGTTTGATAATCAGTTGGAAGAGAACAGCCAATAACCTTGTTTGGGGATTTTCTTGGGGCCCATGTGGATAGCAGCCTGTATTTGGCATTGGAAGCTTCACATCAAGGCAAGAAATGTCTAGTTGGGGCTTTATCTTCTGATTATTTGGTGTTTCCATTAAGAATTATTTCATGTATGTTTATATTTTAATAAGTTTATACCTTTGTAAATTTCTATGAGACCCTTCAAGTTGCCCTTACTATTGGTAGTCCTTCCCCATACTCCCTTACCTCCCTTTGCCCTCTGTGTTTTTTTCTCAAGAGACAAATATATTATTTTATTTGTTTTTCAATTGAATATTTTATTTATTTACATTTCAAATATTATCCCCTTTCCCAGTTTTTTCTCTGCAAACTACTTGTCCCATCACCCCTTTCCCTGCTTCTATGAGGGTGCTCTCCCATTCACCTACCCACTTCCACCTCATCGCCCTAGCATTCTTCTACACTGGGAAAAAAAAGCCTTCACAGGATCAAGGACCTCCTCCACATATGTCTTGGTCAGGATCTGGCAGAGCCTCTCAGGAGACAGTGGTATCAGGCTCCTGTCAGCAAGAACTTCTTGGCATCTGCAATAGTGTCTGGGTTTATTGTCTACATGTGGATGGATCCCCAAGTGGGGCAGTCTTTGGATGGCCTTTCTTTTAGTCTCTGTTCCACTCTTTGTCCCTGTAGTTCCTTTAGACAAAAATTGGGTTAAAATTTTGGAGATGAATGGGTGGCCCCATCCCTCACCTGTAGGGAGGCATGCGTAACCTTTAAATATGGTCTCAACAGGTTCTTCCTTACCTTTGTGGGTTGTTTCATCTAATGTCATCCCTGTGGAGTCCTGAGAGGCTCTTGCTTTCCTGGCATCTGGGAGTTTCTGGATACTACCATCAATTCCCCATCCCCCATTGCTACACAACTTTATTCAATTTCCTGACCCTCTGTACATTTCCTCCATCTCCTTTCATACCCGATTCTTCACCTCTTTTTACCCTCCCCCTCTTCTCCTTCTCCCAAGTCCCTCCTACTCTCTGCTTTCCTTGATTATTTTGTTCCCCCACTTAAGTAGGAGTGAAGCATCAACACTTTGGTCTATCTTCCTCTTGAGCTTCATGTGGTCCATGAGTGGTATCATGAGTATTCCACGGTCTTTGCCTAATATCCACTTATCAATGAGTACATATCATGTGTGTTCTTTTGTGACTCAGTTACCTCACTTGAGATGTTATTTTCTAGATTCATCAATTTGCTGTGAATTTCATGAAGTCATTGTTTTTAATATCTGATTTGTACTCTGTTATGTAAATGTACCACATTTTCTGTATCCATTCCTCGGTTGAGGGACATCTGAGTTGTTTCCAGTTTCTGTCTATTATAAATATGGCTGTTACAAACATAGTGGAGAATGTCTCCTTATTACATGTTGGAGCATCTTCTGGGTATATGCCCAAGAGTAGTATAGCTGGGTCCTCAGGTAGTACTATGTCAAGTTTTCTGAGGAACCTGCAGACTGATTTACAGAATGGTCATACCAGCTTGCAATCCCACCAGCAATGGAGGAGTGTTCCTTTTTCTCCACATCCTCACCAACATCTGCTGTCACCTGAATTTTTTAACTTAGTCATTCTGACTGGTGTGAGGTAAAATCTCAGGGTCATTTTGATTTGCAGTTTCCTCATGTCTGAGGATGCTGAACATTTCTTTAGGTGCTTCTTAGACATTCATGTTTCCTCAGTTGTGAATTCTCTGTTTAACTCTGTTCCTTATTTTTAATAGGGTTATTTGGTTCTCTGGAGCCTGATTTCTAGAGCTATTTGTATATATTGGAAATTAGCTCTCTATCTGATGGATTGGTAAAGATCACTTCCCAATCTGTTGGTTGTCATTTTTTTCCTATTGATAATGTCCTTTGCCTTACAGAAGCTTGAAAATTTATGAGGTCCCATTTCCTGAATCTTGATCTTAGAGCATAAGCCATTGGTGTTATGTTCAGGAAATTTTCCCTGTGCCCACACATTCCAGGATCTTCCCCACCTTCTCTTCTATTAGATTCAGTTTATCTGGTTTTATGTAGAGGTCCTTGATCCACTTAGACTTGAGCTTTGTACAGGGAAATAAAAATGGATCAATTTGCATTCTTCTACCTGCTGACCTCCAGTTGAATCAGTACCCTTTGTTGAAAATGCTGTCCTTTTTCCACTGGATAGTTATAGCTCCTTTATCAAAGATCAAGTGACCATAGTTGTGTGGGTTCATTTCTGGATCTTCAATTCTCTTCCATTTTATATACCTGACTTTCACTGTAACAATAATATGTGGTTATTATCACTATTGCTCTACAGTATGGCTTGTGGTAAGGGATGGTGATTTCTCCAGATGTTCTTTTATTGTTGAGAATATTTTTCACTATCCTGGGATTTTGGTACTCCTAATACATTTTAGAATTGTTCTTTCTAACTCTATGAATAATTAAGTTGTATCTTTATGGGGATTACATTGAATCTGCAGATTGTTTTCTGCAAGATGGCCATTTTTACTATATTAACCCTGCCAATCTATGAGCATGAGAGTTACATCTTCTTTACATCTTTTGAGGGTTTCTTCAGTTTCTTTCTTCAGAGACTTGAAATTATTGTTGTACAGATCTTTTACTTGTTTGGTTAGAGACACACCAAGATATTTTATATTGTTTGTGACTATTGTGAAGGGTGTAGTTTCCCTGATTTCTTTCTCATTACATTTATCCTTTGAGTTTAGGAAGGCTACTGATCTGTTTGAGTTAATTTTATATCCAAATACTTTGTTGAAGTTGTTTATCAGGTATAAGAGTTGTCTGGTGAAATTTTTGGGGTCACTTAAGTATACCATCATATCCTCTGCATATAGTGATATTTTGATTTGTTCCTTTCCAGGTTGTATCCATTTAACCTCCCTTTGTTGCCTGATTACTGTAGCTACTCTAGCTAGAACTTCAAGTACTATACTGAATAGGTAGGAAGAAGCCTTGTCTAGTTTCTGATTTTAGTAGAGTTGCTTCAAGTTTCTCTCCAGTTAGTTTGATGTTGACTACTGGTTTACTGTATAATGCTTTTATGATGTTTAGGTATGGGCCTTGAATTCTTAAGATTTCCAAGACATTTAACATGAAGACATGATGAGTTTTGTCAAATGCTTTTTCAGCATCTAATAGGATGATCATGTGGTTTTTTTCCTTTGAGTTTTTTTATGTAGTGGTTTATGTTAATGGATTTCTATATATTGAACCATCACTGCATCTCTGGGATGAAGCCTACTTTTTTGTAGCAAATGATCATTTTGATGTGTTCTTAGATTCTGTTTATGAGAATTTTATTGAGTAATTTTGCAGGGATACTCATACGGGAAATTGGTCTCAAATTCTCTTTTTTATTGGGTCTTTGTGTGGTTTAGGTATCAGCATAACTGTGGATTCATGGAACAAATTGGGTTGTGTTCCTTCTGCTTCTATTTTGTGTAATAGTTTGAAGAGTATTGGCATTAGATCTTCTTTGAAGATCTGATAGAATTCTGCACTAAATTCTTCTGGTCCTGGGCTTTTTTTTTTGTAGGGGGAGACTTTTAATGTCTGAATCTATTTCTTTAGGGGTTATGGGACAGTTTAGATGGTTTACCTGATCCTGATTTAACTTTGGTATCTGGTATCTGTCTAGAAAATTGTTAATTTCATCAATTTCATCCAGATTTTCTAATTTTGTAGAGTATAAACATTTTTAGTAAGATATGATGATATTTTGAATTTCCTAAGTTTCTGTTGTTTTGTCTCCTGTTTCATTTCTGATTTTATTAATTTAAATACTATCCCTGTTTCTTCTGGTTAGTATGCCTAAAGGTTTATCTTTTTTGTTGATTTTTCTCAAAGAACCAGCTCCTGTTTTGCTGAGTTTTTGTCTAGTTATTTTTGTTTCTATTTGGTTGATTTCAGCTGAGTTTGATTATTTCCTGATGTCTACTCCTCTTGGGTATATTTGCTACTTTTTCTAGTGCTTTCAGGTGTGCTGTTAAGCTGCTAGTATATGCTCTTCAGTTTCTTTTTGGAGGCTCAGAGAGCTATGTGTTTTCTTCTTAGTACTGCTTTTATTGTGTCCCATAAGGTTGGGTATGTTGTGCCTTCATTTTCATTAAATTCTAAATAGTCTTTAATTTCTTCATTTTTCCTTGACCAAGTAATCCTTGCATAGAACACTGTTCATGTTCCATGTTTATGTGGACTTTCTGTTGTTTTGTTATTGTAGACTAGCTTTAAGTCTATGATGATCTGATAGGATGCATGGGATTATTTCAATCTTCTTGTATTTGTTGAGACTTGTTTTGTGATTGATTATATGGTCAATTTTGGAGAAAGTATCATGAGGTGCCCAGAAGAAGGGATATTCTTTTGTTTTAGAATGAAATATTCTATAGGTATCTGCTAAATCCAATTTGTTCATAACTTTTGTTAGTTTCACTGCATCTCTGTTTAGTTTCTGTTTCCATGATTTGCCCATTAATGAGAGAGGGGTGTTGAAGTCTCCCACTATTATTGTGTGATGTGCAATGTGTGCTTTGAGCTGTAGTAGAGTTTCTTTTATGAATGTATGTGCCCTTGCATTTGGAGCATAGATATTCAGAATTGAGAGTTCATCTTTTGTCATTTTTGAGAGTGTCATTTTTGTTTTTAGAGGCAGAATTATATTTATGTGGCTATCTTCTTTTGGGTTTGTTAAAAGATTATTTTCTTGCTTTTCCTAGGGTGTACTTATCCTCCTTGTGTTGGAGTTTTCCATCTCTTTTTCTTTGTAGGGCTGGATTTGTGGAAAGATATTGTGTAAATTTGTTTTATCATGGAATATCTTGATTTCTTCATCTATGATAATTGAGAGTTTTGCCTGGTATAGTAGCCTGGACTGGCATTTGTGTTCTCTAGGGTCTGTATGAAATCTGTCTGGGATCTTTGAGCTTTTATCGTCTCTGGTGAGAAGACTTGTATAATTTTGATAGGTCTGCTTTATATGTTACTTGACCTTTTTCCCTTACTGCTTATAATATGCTTTCTTTGTTCTGTGCATTTGATGTTTCGATTATTATGTGATGAGAGGAATTTCTTTTCTGGTCCAATCTATTTGGAGTTCTGTAGGCTTCTTTTATGTTTCTGGGCATCTCTATTTGTAAGTTAGGGAAGTTTTCTTCTATAATTTTGTTGAAGATGTTCACTGGTCCTTTAAGTTGTGGTCTTCACTCTCTTCTATACCTATTATCCTTAGGTTTGGTCTTCTCATTGGGTCCGGGATATTTTGACTCAGTGGCTTTTTGTATTTACATGTTCTTTGACTGTTGTGTCAATATTTTCTATGGTATCTTCTGCAACTGAGATTCTCTCTTCAATTTCTTGTATTCTGTTGGTGATGCTTGCATCTATGACTCCTAAAGTTTTTCCTAGGTTTTTTTTTATCTCCAGAGTTGTCTCCCTTTATGATTTCCTTATTGTTTCTATTTTCAATTTTAGATCCTGAATGGATTTGCTTAATTCCTTTGCCTGTTTGGTTGTGTTTTCCTGTAATCCTTTAAGGGATTTCTGTGTTTCTTCTTTAAGGGCTTCTACCTGTTTACCTGTGTTCTCCTGTATTTCTTTAAGGGAGTTATTTAAATTCCCCTTAAAGTCTTTCATCATCATCATGAGATGACATTTTAAATGACAGTCTTTCTTTTCTGGTGTGTTGGGGTATTCAGGGCTTGCTGTGGTGGGAGAACTATGTTCTGATGATGCCAAGTAGCCTTGGTTTCTGTTGCTTATGTTCTTTCCCTTGCCTCTAGCCATCTGGTTATCTCTGTTGTTAGCTGGTTTTGCTGTCTCTGACTATGGCTTGTCCCTCCTGTAGCCTGCGTGTCTGCTATCCTGGGAGACCAGTTCTCTCCACGAAGAATTTGGGTATGGAGGGCTGTGGCACAACATCAGCTCAGAGATGCAGATGGAAACTGGAAGGATCCTATTCTGGCTGTCCCATGGTTCTACTGCCCTGATGGCTCTGGGCAGGTCTCTCTTTGGCCAGAAATTTGGGCTGAAGTGGTCTCAGCTGTGCTCTCAGGTGTGTCAGCACATTTAGGGACCTGGGTATAGAGATCTGTGCTCTCAGGTGTGTCAGCATTCCTGGGAGTCCTACTCTTTCACAATGGGATCTGGGTATGAAGAGCTGTGGCACAGTGTCAGTTCTAGGGCAGAGATCCCCTTCCTCTGTTTATTTAATCTCCCCATTGTAATCTCCCTCTGTTTCTTCATAACTATATTTTCTATTTCCCCTACTTTAACAGTTCCTTCCAGCCCTCCTCCTAAACTCTTTAATTTCTGTTGTTATACAGATATCAGCATGCCTATTGAACACTTGAGCTAATATTTATATATAAGAGAATATATACTATATGTCTTTCTGGTCCCTGGTTACCTCATTCAGGATGATTTTCTTAGCTTCATTTTTTTTTTACTTGTCCATTTAATGATTTCATTATTAGGAGCTGAATATTATCATTAGTCCTTCATCTGTCAATGGGCATTTACAGCGTTTGTAGTTTCTTGCTGTTATGAATAGAACAGCAATGGGAATGTTTGAGCAATTGTTTCTGCAGTAAGATATTGAGTCCTGCTGGGCAGTGATGGCGCACGCCTTTGATCCCAGCACTTGGGAGGCAGAGGCAGGCGGATTTCTGAGTTCGAGGCCAGCCCAGTCTACAGAGTGAGTTCCAGGACAGCAAGGACTACACAGAGAAACCCTGTCTCAAACAAACAAACAAACAAAGATATTGAGTCCTTTGGGTATATTCCTAAGAATGATTATGTTTAATATAAAGTACGTCCATTTCCAGTATCTAAAGGAACTGAAACACTAATTTCCACAGTGTCTGTATAAGATTTTACTCCCACCTGCAATGGATGAGTGTTAATCTTACTGTGAATCCTCAACAGCATCAGCTTTCATTTGTTTAATTGATCTTGGACAAGATGAAATACCCCCAGAGACATATTTTATTACTGCAAAGTTGAATTGATACTGGACACTACCTTGCAGGAGAGGCAGGAAAGATCAGTGGTTATTACATGCAAAGCACATTGTTCTACTGTTTGCTTATAGATGGTATTATGAGAAGATAACCTAGACCGGCAGATGACCTGGCATTTTAATATGGTGTATCAAAGTTTATGTAGATAATAATTTCTTCTCATGTCCAACAGGCACATGGGTGGCTCGGCACCCCCTGACAGCAGTTGGAAGGGAGGACTAAAAGTGCCTTACAACGTGGGACCTGGATTTGCTGGAAACTTTTCAACACAGTTGAGATATTTTATGTTGCTTTTATTCAGAATACTTTAAAAGAAGATAATTATTGAAGATGAAGAAAAAGTTAAAGCCTAGTTACTTACCATCAAGCAATAAAACTAGAAGTTGAATAAGACAATTATTTTGGATCATTAAAATTAGTCAGTGTTAGTTGAGACTGTTGGGATCCCTGAGATCTCTCAGACACTGAGCCATCGGTCAGGCAGCAAATACTAGGTGGTCCAAAGCCCCCAACACATATACAGCAGAGAATTGCCTGTTCTGGCCTCAATGAGAGAAGATGCACCTAACGTTCTAAAGACTTGAGGCCCCAGGGAGTGCAGAGGTCTGGTGGGGTAGGGTTGGAGAGGGGGACATCCTCTTGGAGACAGGGGGAGGAGGAATGGGATGAGGAACTCTATGAGGACAAACTGGGAGGGGGATAATGACTAGACTGTAAAAAACAATTTTTAAAAATTAGTGTTACTTTTTTGGGGGAACAACTATGAATCTTTTTAAATAATGATGGAGGATTTAAGAAATGTGCTAAATTTCTTAACTAGTATTTTCAGTGATTGTATTTTTTTATATTTGAACTAGAAAGGTCAAGATGCATATTCACTCCTACAGTAAAGTGACAAGAATCTATAATGTCATTGGCACCCTCAAAGGAGCTGTGGAACCAGGTAAATGGAGTATGTGTTTTGCAAATATCGGTGAATCAAATGTCATGTACCACTGCTGCCTGAGAGAAGCTCATCCAAAAACAAGTAAGACATTCCAATTATAGTGTATTTTCATCACATGTGTTTTAAGAACAGAAACAGGAAGGTATGGGAACAAGTGAGAGTGATACGCTGCTTTATTTGTTTGCTTGTTTATTGTTGAAAACTGTTTTGTACATTATGTTCTAATCTACACACGTTCCCATCCCCTATTTCCTAGCAGAACCTTCCTACCTTCCTATCCACAAATCTCCATGCTTTACGTCTTTCTGTCTTTATAAAACAAATAGGCATGCAAACAAACAAGTAAAATAAAAACAGAATGAAACAAAATTTAAAAGAAGAGAGAGAGAAAAGAATTGAGTAGTATATACACAAACATAAAACCCATAAAAAGAAAAAAAATCAGAAAACATTCATAAACAAAAGATCAGAAAGGTTGAAAATTGCCCAAATAAAGCAATATGAGACAAAATAATCTCCAACAGTACTGCTAATTTCATTTTCTGTTGGCTATTTACTGCTGAGCATGGTACTTTTCGTAAGTGTGGTTGGGATACATTGTGAGACTCAGTTGGATAATTATGCATATTTTATTATATCTTTCGATTCTTTAGGATTTAGGACTGGATTCCTTATGACTTACTTGATTATTATTAGTTTTAACATAAATAGTACAATTTAATTACATATATTTCTTACAAACATATGTTGCTTATTTGGTTTTCTGAGACAAGTTCTCATGTAATTGGACTCAATTTTACATTATTTCCTTTCAAATGTGGAAATTGTTATGTGGAGTACTGTAAGAAGAATAAACGATCTCTTTCTTAGGAATTAATAGTTTTATAAAATTAATGCTTATATGTACTAAACTATATTTGTGTTTTACATACACATATAAACTATATGCACATTAAAGTTACATGTGTTTTATATTCACATATATAGTTAATTTATGCATATATGTATATATACATTTAGTTTATGCATATGTGTATATATTATGCACATATACAGATTAGTAATATATGAGTATACACATATGTATATGAACAAGTGACTTATTGAATATTACAAGATGACTATTTTGTAAAGGGCCTGTGACAAACATTGGAATTGGGGGAGCATAGAAACACTCATAAACTAAGGTTGAGGTGATCATGATTAAAGGGAAGAGTTTGACATTTAAGAGTAATAATACCTAAACAAATGTGAAAAGATTGTTCCCCAAACTTTAAGCCCAATCAGACTTTTCTTCCTATAATAGACAGAAATGGTTATAGACAGTTAGTGACTGGCATACGTAATAGGTCCAAGAAGGTAAATGCTGTGTTCTCTGTGAAAATGATGGTGACAAACTGGCAACAGGTTTAGAAAAGTGTGAGGAGCTAGGCAGATAATTTCTTATGTTTCTGTTATTCATATGCTTATAACTTCAATAATACATTTAACTAATTTTTAAGTCACATTCATACTTTCATCAGATAAATGAAACCAATAACCAAACAAATCACCAATGGGCATGATCCTTAGGAACCTGAATATTTTTTCTCAAAGTTGTAAAATCTATTGAGTTACTTGTGTGTTCCTCTGTCTGAGATCCATGATCTGTTGATTTGTAGACAGATATGTCATTCTTGGAGGCCACCGAGATGCTTGGGTATTTGGTGGCATTGACCCTCAGAGTGGAGCAGCTGTTGTTCATGAAATTGTGAGGAGCTTTGGAACCCTGAAGAAGAAAGGTAAGAGAAAGGGTGAGTGGAAAAACAACTTCTGGGAACTTCAGCTTAATCTTTTGCAAAGTGAGTGTGAAAGCACTATCTCAAGGTGTGGGAAGTAGATGAGTGTTAGACCATGTGCCTTGGGTGACAAAAGCACTTCCCTAGGTCTCTGGTACACAGTAGAAAACCAAATATAGAAATGCCACTCAATCTCATCAATAAAAAAGAAGCAATATAGTGTTGGTTAACTATATTTGTATTATTTTCATTAGATTATAAAGTTTATAGAATATTCATCATAAACTGACAGTCTGAAATAAACAATTGTGAATTTCAGAGAGGATTCAAACTCCTGCTGTCAGTTGTGGCAGCAAGTACCTTTACAAGCAGAAACATCTAGTAGCTCTTAGCTATAAATCAACAATAATAATATATGTTTACTTTGCACACTGAGAAATTGTTTTCTACATGTGTATTCTGTTTAGATGTCATAGCAACTCTTGAGACATTTTATGAGTTCTGTTCCCATTTTATATATATTAGTCAAGTAATATGTGACAGAGTTCAAAATACTGGTTGGGACATGGCCAACTCATGTTATCTCAGTTCAAAATAAGACAGAGGTGCACCACTTACATTTTAACAAACAAATTTGCCAGAAAAGTATGTACATTGTTCATGAACTTGGTTTTATTTAATCTTATCACAAAAGGTTTCATGATTTCACAAAAACATTTTACATTGAATGAAAACCTGCATTGTTATAAATAAGAAGTGTACTCAGAGAATGAAGTAGTAAGGTATGAGTGGATAGGAAATTTAAATGATACATAATATGTTATACAGAAAAAAACATTGAATTCAATAGTTAAAGGAAATAGGAAATATTCTCTCTCTCTGTCTCTCTCTGTCTCTCTCTCTCTCTGTCTCTGTCTCTCTCTCTCTTTCTCTCTCTCTCTCTCTCTCTCTCTCTCTCTCTCTGTCATGCATATGCATGCTAACTCTCACTTTCTCTTTTGGTTTGTTTGAGCAAAGGTTTCTCTGTGTAACAACTTTGAATGTTCTGATACTCACTCTGTAGACCAAGCTGGTCTCAAACTCAGAGATCAGCCTAACTCTGCTACCCAAAAAGCTAGGAATAACGGTGAACACTACCACTGCTCAACTGCTCAGCTTTCACTTTCTGACACACCAGCAGAGGACATCAGATCCCATTGCAGATGGTAGTAAACCACCATGTGGTTGCTGGGAATTGAACTCAGAACCTGTGGAAGAGCAGACACTGCTCTTACCTGCTAAGCCATCTCTCCAGCCCCTCAACAATATTTAATAAGTATATTTGAAGTATTTACAAGGACTTTCTAACACTTACTAAGTGCTCCTGAAATAGTATTCCACTTAATGCTCCTGATAATCAAATGGTATCTACTCCTTATTCTGCTATTGAGTTTCTTAGATGAAGACATGAAGACTTAGTCAGCTTGTATGACACAGTCTTACTAGCAGCCAGGAAGTGTGAGAATATGAGCTATATTGTTCTTCAATTCCAAGGTCACTGCTAGTTACTTCAGATACCTACTTATCAAAGTATAAGGTTTTCACTATCATTGGATACTGCTATCTAAAAGTGAGCCCTTGATAACTATCACAGAAGATGATCATGCTATTTCAGAACAACATGAAAATTTCTAAATAGTTTCCCACATTTATGTGTGCCACAGCAGCACTGACTCTGCCAGTGGTTTTTCCCTCTGTTTTTAGGCATCTGTAGATCAGAGGGCTTTCTTGCTCATGGACAATTGTAAAACATAAAATATCTTATGACTTCATGAGACATTCACCATCTACATTCTTCCTTTTGCAATACAACTATACTATTTGACTCTAGCAAGTTCTATTTTAAAAGCATACAAAATGAATTTGTTGAACTAAGGGTGAGAGCAACACTTCCTACTTTTACAACAACAAAAAAAACCTCAGCATTTTGTGATTTCCCATCTTGGAGACATCTCTGTGTCTTAGGTGCTATGTATTTTTCAAGAATTTATATGATATTCAAATGTATTTTAGGATGGAGGCCTAGAAGAACAATTTTGTTTGCAAGCTGGGATGCAGAAGAATTTGGCCTTCTAGGTTCTACTGAGTGGGCAGAGGTTGGTTGACAAATTTTTTCTATGTACATTTTTTGAAGTGACCAAAGAATTGGGACTTTACTATGAAGCCTGAGAAAATGTCAAGTGTATCCAATCAGACAATGCTTTGACTTTTTCTACAATGTCTTGGATGTGTGTTCAACCTTTTCCTATTACATAATGTTCTATATACAAAATCCAAGTTTTGGTCTCACACATCAAGTTACTTTATAAACGACCAGATAAAAATCATCTAATCATGTTTTAACCATGTTTACAATGTTGTGTTGGACTACATTCTTACTTATACTTGAATACATGTGGCCCATGGGTACATTATGTCTAATTATCCAAAAAGATTGTATCATTGTTAAAAATCTACAAGAGAACAATAATATGACTCAGCTAGTTAAGCCACATGCTGCCAAACCTGATGATTTGACTATAATTATTGCAACCTAGATGGTAGCAGGAGAGAACTGATAGCTGCATTCTTTCCTCTGACCACCACATATGTGACATGACATGCATTCTCACATAACACACATACAAGCGCTAAATACATAAATACATGAAGAAAAATATATATTAAAAAATCAAAAAAAATCTCATTTGAAGAATTTGTCTTTGTTCAAATTTAGAAACACCTCATGTCAATTATTGAAATTTAATTTTGTTTTTGACAATGCAATATAGTTAATAAATCAAGTACAAGCACAAAAAGAAACCAAAACGAGCAAAAAAACTGTCAATTTCTTTTTTAAGTTAAATTTATTAATGCAATCATTTTATATGCTAATATCAGTTCCCCCTCTCTTCGCAGTACCCCCTCATACAGAACTTCCCCTTATTACTCCCCTTCCTTCTCCTTTAAGAAGGAGGAGCCTCCTTTAGTTATAAACCCCGCCCACCCGCAGCACATTAAGTCATTATAGCACTAGGCACATCCTTTCCTATTAAGACCAGAAAAGGTGGCCCATTTAGGGAATGAGATCCATATGCAGTCAGACAACAGATTCAGGGAAAGTCCCTTCTCCTGTTGTTGAGGGCCCTACATGAAGATCAAGTTGCTCATCTGCTACATATATGCAGGGACCCTACTTACAGCCCATGTTCGCTTTTCAGTTGATGATTCAATCTTTGGGAGCTAATAGGGTCTAACTTAGTTGACTCTGTTGGTCTTCCTGTGGAGTCCTTGTCCTTTTCCAGTTCCTCATTCCTTCCTCCAACTTTTTCATAAGAATCCCAGAACTCCATCTGTTTGACTGTGGGTCTCTACATTTTTTTTCATTGGTAGCACAATGGGGCCTCCCAGAGGACAGTTATGTTTGACTTTTATCTTCAAGCATATCAAAGTATTATTAATAGTGTCAGGGATTTTTTTTCTTACCCAAGAGATGAGTCTCATGTTGGGGCAGTCATTGGTTGGCTATGCCCTCAGTATCTGCTCTATCTTTGTCTCTGCACATCTCGTAGGCAGGACACATTTTGAGTTGAAGCCTTTGTGGATAGGTTGCTGTCTTTATCCCTCCACTGGTGATTCTGCCTGGCTACAGGAAGTAGTTCAAAATTTATATCTGCCACTGCTAGGCGTCTCATCTAGTGTTGCCCCATAGACCTCCAGGACCTTGCCCATTTCAAGTCTCTGTCACAATCTAGAGTCTCCTTGCTGCTAGTTTCCCTTCTCTCTCCCACTCTCCCTGCATCTGATCCCCTATACCTGACCTGCTCCACTCCCCATTCCCTCTCCCACCAAGTTTCCTCCTATCCAACTCAGATTTCTCTTCTATGTCTCCTTCTGAGAAATATTCACCCATTATTCCTCCTGCCCTCCTTGTTATTTGGATTGTTTGGGTCTGTTGTATAGCGTGATTATCCTGTACTTTATTGCTAACATCCTCTTATATGTGAGTATTATAAGTGAGTACATGCCATGCATATCCTTTTGTGTTTGGCTTACCTCACTATTGCTAATATCTATTTATAAGTGAGAATACACCATGTATGACTTATGGATAAAATATCACCTCACTCAGGATGATCTTTTCTACTTCCATACATTTACCTAAAAAAATTATAATGTCCTTGTTTATAATAGCTGGGTAACATTGTATTGTGTAAATGAACCACATTTTCTTTATTCTTTCTTCTGTGGAAAGATAGGTAGATTGTTTCCAGTTTCCAGATATTACAAATAAAGCTGCTATGAAAATAGTTGAACAAGTGTTTTTATAGGATGATGGAGCATCTTTTGGGTATATGCCCTCGAGTGGTATAACTGGGTCAACTTCAGGTGGAATTATTTCCAATTTTTTCAGAAACTGCCAAATTTATTTCCATAATGGATGTATAAGTTTGTAATTCCACCACCAATGAAGGAGTGTATCCCTTGCTCTAGTACCTCACCAGCATGTGCCTACCCTTCAGGTTTTGACCTTAGCCATTCTGATGCGTGTAAGAAAGAATCTCAGGGTGGTTTTCATTTCATTTCCCTGATGACTAAGGATATTGATTTTTTTTTAGTGCATCTCAGACATTCGAGATTCCTATGTTGAGAATTTTCTGTTTAGCTCTGCATCAGATTTTTAAATTTAGTTATTTGTTATATTGTTTTCTGACTACTTGTGCTCTTTACATATTTGGGATATTAGCTCTCTATCAGATATATGGTTGGTGAAGATCTTTTCCCAATCTGTAGGCTCTCATTTTGTCCTAGTGATAGTATTTTTCACATTACAGAAGCTTTTCCATTTCATGATTAATGGTTAATCTTAGTGCCTGCGTCGTTGGTGTTCTGTGAAGGAAGTTCAAGGCTATTCCCCAGTTTCTGTTCTATTAGATTTGGTGTATCTTGTTTTAGGTTGAGGCCTTAGATCCATATGGACTTGAGTTTTGTTCAAGATAATAAACATGGATCTCTCTGCACTCTTCTGTGTGCAGACATCCAGTTAGACAAGCACCATTTGTTAAAGATGCTTTTGTTTTTTTCCATCTGGCTTCTCTGTTAAAAAGCAAGTTTCCATTGGTATGTGGGTTTATTTCTGGGTTTACAATTTGATTCCATATATCCACCTACCTGTTTCTACCAACACCATGGGGGTTTTATTACCATTGCTCTAAAGTACAGCTTGAAGTCAGGGATACTTGTATCTCCGGAAGTCCTTTCATTGTTCAGAATTGTTTTAGGTATACTGGGTGTTATACTATTACATATAAAGTTGAAATATTGTTCTGTAAAAAATTTTAATTAAATTTTGATTGAAATGGATTGCTTTTAGTAAGAAGACCATTTTCACTGTGTTAATCCTACCAATCTAGGAGCATGGAAGATCTATCTTCTGATATATTCCTCAATTTCTTTGAGGAGAATTGGCATTAGATCTTCATTCAAAGTCTGGTAGAATTCTATACTGAAACCATCTAGTCAAAAGCTTTTTTTTCCCCTTTGGTTGGGAGACACTTAATGATCATATTTGTTTCTTTAAAGGTTACAGGACTACTCAAGTAATTTACATAATCTTAATTTACCTTTGGTAATTGGTATCAGTATAGAAAATAATCCATTTCATTTAGATTATCAATTTTGTTGAGTACAGGCTTTTGACATAAGACCTTTGGATTCTTTGAATTTCCTCAGTGTCTATGCTTGTGTATCTCTTTTCATTTCTGATACTTATTTTTAAATTGCATATTGTATCTCTTCATTTTAGTTAGTTTGGCTAAGGGATTGTCTATCTTGTTGATTTTTCCAAAGAACCAGCTCTTGGTTTTGTTGATTTTTTGTATTGTTCTCTTTGATTCTAATTGATGTTTTTTTAGCCCTAAGTTTGATTATTACCTGGCATCTACTCCTCTTCAGTGGGTTTGCTTCTGTTTTTTTCCTAGAGTTTTCATGTGTACTTTTTAATTTTTTAGTATAAGAACTCTCCAGTTTCTTTATGAAAACATTTAGTATTATAAACTTTCCTCTTAGCACTGGTACCATAGTGTCCCAAAAGTTTAGAAATTTTGTGCCCTCATTTTTACCTAATTCTAGAAAGTCTTTAGTTTCTTTCTGTATTTTTTCTCTGAATCAGTGATCATGGAGTTTAGTTTGCATGAGTATGTGGGCCTTCTGTTGTTTCTTGTAGCAGTGAATTGTTGATTCTAGCCAGTCTCCAGCTCTCTGGATTCGAGAATGAAACACACGCACACACACACACACACACACACACACACACACACACACTACCTTAATTTTTAATATGCCTAACTAGCTCAATGTCTTTGGTGTTTTGTAATCTTCTTGTACATTTATAGGTGTGTCTTCCTTTACATTAGGGAAAATTTCTTCTATGATTTTGTTGGAGATGTTTTCTGGGCTTTTGAGCTGTGAATCTTCTTCTATTCCTATTGTTCTTAGGCTTGATTTCATCATAGTATCCTGAGTTTCTCATCATTTTGTGCCATGATTTTTTTTAGATCTTACATTTTCTTTGAACGATATATATATTTCTTCTATCATATCTTATATGTCTGAGATTCTCTCTTGCATCTTTAGTATTCTGTTGGTGTCTGAAATTTCTATTCTCTTTCCTAATTTTTCCATCTTTTATTTCCCTTTTCAGGACTTGGATAGTTTTATCCATAGCCTTCAACCATTTGATTATATTTTCCCTGTATTTCTTTATATTTATTTGCTTCCTCCTTTAACTACCTCTACTTGTTTTAATATATTTTCCTGTATTTCTTCATTAAATTAATTATTTCATCTTTAAAGGTATCCATCATCCTTATAACGTTTGATTTAAGGTTATCTTCTTGTGCTTCACTTTTTTAGAATATACAGAGTTTGCAGTAGTAGGATAGTTGGGCTCTGGTGGTGCCATATTGCCCTGAGTCTTGATAGTGTTTTTGTATTGTCCTTTAGGCACCTGATTTTCTCTGGTGAGGGCTGAATTATACTGATGACATGGGGAGCTGTGGGTCAGACAGCGCAAGTCAGGTTACCTGACTGTGCTGGCTGTGCCTCAGGTGAACCCCTCTGGCAAGGGATCAGTAAGACAATGTTCCAAGCTTGTAGATCTTGAGGGCCCCTCCCCCACAGACCACCACAGTGAAGCAGGATGCTCTTGGGTTTCTGCAAGTCTTCTCAGAACTGAAGGTCAAACCCAGAACTATACAATAAAGGTCAGGGGACCATAAGCAACTCATCTCTTTAGTCTGTGCCCCTGGCAGACCCTACTGGGAAGGGATTGTTGGGGCCTGGTTTCAAGCTGGTTATTCCTGGGGCCCACAGTCTTCAAATGGGAAGCAGGATACTCTTGGAGTCCCTCAAGTGTCCTCAGAACTAAAGGACAAGCCAGATGTACACAACAAAGGTGAGAGAACCACGCAACTCAAAACATGTCAATTTCTAATATGATTCTTACATACCACCCAAATCAACTCTACATACTAGTCACATTGAGCTTCCAATTTCCAGAGTAATGCCTGATGTGTACTTACTTATCTCAGTGGTCTCATCACTGTTATATACAGCAGAATGTAAAGCAGAAGGAATATTTATCAGGCAACCTGAATAGTAATTCCATTCAAATGTATATCAGCTTGGTGTGACAGAGAAATAAACATATGGAATTTTGATATCTGTTTCACCAGCTTCCTACAATGCTGTTAATGCTCATGTAATTCTGGATAAACATAGATATTACAGGTTTCTTCAAATAGCTGCAGTATTATTGTTGATCAAGATGAAGTTTTCTTCCACAGCAAAGTCTCATCCTCGTGGCAAAAAAATCCATGATTATTTTAGAAAGTAATTTTTAGTTTAGAATTATTATTAATTATATTTGCTATTATTATCATTATTTTCAGACAGTATCTTTATTTAGCTCAAACTGTCCTGCAACGCCTACAATTCTACTGCCTCAGCCCCTTGAGCAACTCTACAGTGATCAATATTTTTTTTATCATTCAAATACTTTCCTGATTTTTCTCTTACAATCAAAATTCTTAGAAAATTCAGTGTTTTGGAGACCAAAACGTTCTAGGGACCTTTGTTACACCTCTTAGTTCTAAAAATGTGCAATCAGCTATAATTACCAGTAGGTGATAATATCCTACAAGGGAAATTGTCCCCAAGGTCAGGTTTTCTTTGTAAATTTTCTGACCAGTAAATTGCCCATTTCCTGTAAATCAAGGAAATCATTTCTGCTTACATTATGACAGGATCTGTAAATGTTTATTTTTACTGAAAAAAATCTCATAAAAATATGTTCACTTAAAAAAATGTGATTGACACTTGTGCATGTTAAAATTCCCTATTCCCTTTCATCTTCTGAGACTGAACTGTTCATCCTCTCAAATGTAATATGGAACAATGTGCTTTTGTTTCTCATTGTCACACACATTTTTTGAGACTTTATATGCTAAACTTGTGGAAATTATGATGCAATTTCATTCAAATATCTACATTAAAGAATGGCAGATGTACCTTGTGTGGGAGTTAAATTTAAGCTTATAGTTTATTAAATTTCTTGTTATAGGAACATTCAAGACTCCTACAAGAACGTGGTGTGGCTTATATTAATGCTGATTCTTCCATAGAAGGTGAATATTTTTGGCCTCATTAGAGAACAGTGATTATTCTGGAGGTAACAATTTAGTCAAAGAATTTCATCCTAGCACAGAATGAAGCCCATTAAAATTGAAATTAGGATACTTATGGTTGGTTTCCCATTTTTCCTTTGATTCAGGGCTGACTTCATGAGTACATAAGAGGCATTTCCCCTACTGTACATCAGTGCTAATTCAGGAAGACTGCATTCATTAACATACCTCTTCTACCAGATTCTCTTAAATATGGTTATAATTACCTGTTGAATGTCTTATTCTCAAACCTGAAGAATCTTTTGTTTTTGAATGGCATATATGACATTTATCTACATTAACTGGTGAAATGGATAACCCATCAAAGGCAATTTGAGAGAAGCCTAGCAAACTCTGATGTATCCTAGGAACCTATTTAAAGATTAACTGTGAGAACTGACTCCAAAAAGTTGTATTTTGACTTCCATGTGTACATGGTACACAAACACACACACACACACACACACACACACACAAATTTCATATGTGATAGTGACCATTTTTAAATCATATGATTTGGGAGCTGGAGGTATAGCTAAATGATGTTATTATTATTGATAATTTTAAACCTTTGATTTATCCAACATTTTAGCACATCAGTGGGCTTAGATAATTATGCCATATCTGGACCTGGACCATAAGTTTTAAGATTAAGAACAAGTACAGATAGGCTCAATGTGATTAAGTTATATAACCCTCAATTCATATTCCATTTTTTGATTAAATGTTCACTTCTCAAGGGATATATAAAACACATATTTGTGAATTAATGTTAAAATATTAATGTATACATAACAAAAAAACTAATGTGATAATTTTATTTATTTACAAGTTTTTTGTAAATAATAAAGTTTGTAAAATTATAAAATATTAAAAGGTTTGCTCAAATCACCCTTAATATCCTCTCAAAAAGATGTGTTCTTATTGAACACATTCTCTTTTATTCATACAGTGAATAAAAAAAGTCATGGAAATAACCTTATGTTGTGGGAATATGTAATGGCTAATCCTGGTTGTCATCTTGACTATATCTGGAGTGAACTACAATCCAGAATTGGAGGGCTCACGGGTCCAGATCTTGCGTGATGTGAAAAACAGACCAAAGACAAGAAAAGAGAATAGAATCTATGGAGTGAAAGCCATGTGTACTGTTACATCCAGGAGTCAGTGAGATCCCTCTGAAAATTTAACATGAGACCAAAGGGTGAAGAAGTCATACAGATATGATGCAGAACACTGATTCAAGCTGAGGGAAGAGTATTTAAAAGGGGCTTAAGGAAAAGCTCTTGAGTAGATAGGAAGTAAAGATTTGGAGAGATGGCCTGTTGAGCTCTTTCCCTAATCTTCAGGACAAGCTTCAGTGGTCAGTGTCATAAAAGTTTGTTTTTATAGCTTAAGATTGAGAACATTAGAGGGCTTTTTATAAAGTGCATTTTTGAAAGAATAATTCTATGTAGAGTTTAGCAATGGTCTTTAAATAAATTAATAACATAAATAAAACAAATAAATCAGCCAATTCTTTCTGTTTCAGGGAACTACACTCTAAGGGTTGATTGCACACCACTGATGCACAGCTTAGTGTACAACATCACAAAAGAGGTAAACAGATGGAAAAATCTTTGCAGAAACTCTGCAAATGACATTTTGGATGCAATTATGATTTTAAATATTTATATTATTTATAGCTAACTTTCTTTTCTCATGAAAAATATTCTTTCCTGAACTTTTACAGCTAGCCAATTGTTTCTCCATATACTATATGCCATCTCCCCCACCTCTGTGAGTCAGCCTATAGGCTGCATTCTGTCTATCATCTGTACTTTGAAAATGAATAAACAGACCTTAGAAAGCAGTCACCGGAGTCACATAGTAGCTGAAACTACTGTTTAATTCCTTTACTTATTTATGTCCTCTTGTATGGTAAAATTAGCTAACTCATGATGCAAGAATGACTGAATGACTTAAATGAAAATACACCCATTTGTGGACAAAAATTAGATGATCCCTTCTTAATTTTTGCCTAGCACTCCTATCTTTGGCTCTATCACAAGGGCCTGACCTTCCTTCTAGCTCTCTTCGCAGCAATAGATACTAAAGCTGGTTGGAGGCACCATCTACACTTATATGTGAAAGGCTTTTCAAGAGTGGGTTTTGATAGGTAGTCATGATCTGTCTGGACGTGAGTGAGACCCAGATCTTCCTGTGTCAGCCTCCACATTATCAGAGTTGCAGGAATGTGCCATCATTCTAGCTGCATGACAAACTTTTGAGACTGACCTAGAAATTACTGCAAAAACCAAACAAGCCACAAAACCTGATCATTGAACATATTTACCAATTCAAATGCATTTCTATGAAAATAACAATTGCTTCACATAGAAATTATAAATAAATATTTGTGTATTTAAAACATGGAATTAAATCAGGTAATATGATTCCTTTTACAAGTATAAGAAATAAATGAATAAGATTTAGCATCTAGTTATTTAAGATCTGTATCATTTAAATGCAGTTTTATCAGTTACTATGTAGCATGTGAAACTTAAATGCCTCAAAAGTAGTGTTTCAGACAAATCTCACTGCTCAATTATTTAAGGCAAATTATGAGGAAGCTTGACTATTTTGTTCATCTCCTGAATTAGCGATCTTCTGCTACAGCTGTAAAAACACTGCTGGGTTAGTCTTAATATATGTAATTCGTAAAACTTTTCTTTGTTTTTTGTTTGTTTCTCTTTTTGTTTGTTTCTTTTTTTCCTTCATTCTTTCTATCTTTGTTTGGAGAGAGTCTTTGCAATTATTTAAATATGTTTATTTGAAAGACAGATAATTTAAATAATTTAGTATTATACTTATAAATTTATATTTTTTAAGAAACTGGGATGTGAGTTTATAAATGTGAGTAAAATAATTTTGTTTCTTTATTCATGTTTTATAGGTTAAGATACAGATATGTATTCTAATTTTCTTCTAATACTAGGTAAATCTAGCTTGTGTGCATATAATTATTAATGGAGATATTTGTTACAATATATAGTATGTGGACCTCCACATTTTTGTATACAAACTGATAAATAGTGTAAGTGTTCAATAAATTTTTAAATTAACCTTGTTGAGAACTATTACACTTGACAGTTATTAAGTACAAACATTCTAAAGATTCTTCTTAAATAACTATGGAAGCAACTATGGAAACTCAGTGATACTCAACTTACTAAATACTCCTGGTACAACTTCATATATTCTAATTCTAAAATTCAATAATATTGATTTGTTTTACTTCTTTTTCTTTTTGCCCATAAAACCAGACAATGATTTTAAACCATGGTGTTTAGCACAATTACAAAATCAATCAATTATTTTAAAAATATCATTATATTCCCTTATATATGTTATATAATAACTTCATAATGTATCATGTAAGACTTCTGCAGTCCTACCAATAAGAGGCAGTAGTAAAGGAATATTTTCTTTAGAAGGAGAAGTATATGGTTTGAGAATAGCTTTTTTTGATCTGGTAAAATCGGCCTGTGATTGCTTCTCCACAGACAAAGATTTGCTAATTTGTTGAATTCTTTTCTATACATACTATATCTTCACACTTGCAACTACACAGGTACAAACATTTTCTCTTCAGAACTTTTTATTGTAACTCTCTAATTTCTTTGCTTTTTATTGATCCCAAAGCCAAGCGTATACCAAGGAAGCACCACACAGCAGCCACACAATTCACAACTTCTAATATAGAGATTGTATCTCTTATTATGCTGAAATGTAGTGTAACTCTTCATTTTCTTATTAATGGACATTTAAGTTTATGCATTGGATTTGTGTGTCTTCTCTTGTTTATAATTTGTATAGCTGCAAAGCCCGGATGAAGGCTTTGAAGGCAAATCTCTTTTTGACAGTTGGACACAAAAGAGTCCTTCACCCGACTTCATTGGAATGCCCAGGTACAGCAACAACCCAGCCATTCTACCAAGTTTGGTTATTGAGTGAATGTTTTGGATATAAAAGAGTATATTAGCTTCAATTTTTTTTCATTAGAAGTAACTTTCAAAGTACTCTAATATCTAACAAAGAAATATTTGTCTTTAAAATAAAACATTTTGTTTAAAATAAAATATTATCCTGTGTTTTGACATTATATCTGAGTGTTTTAAAATTTATTTTGAGCAAGCTATATGCAAGAGGCAGCATCCAAGTATCAAAGAACAAATCTGACATTTAATGTAAACTGAGGTGAGATGTAGAATGGGTTAATGTAGAATTTATTAGGAGCTGCAAAACTATCTCCTTGGGGGCTGGCTAAAAACCAGAAAAAAAATTTCTTCAGAGGAAGCAAGAAAAATTCTTTGTGGGTCGATGAAGAAGAAAATAAAAAAGATAGTCTTTCTCTCTCTCTCTCTCTCTCTCTCTTTCTCTCTCTCTCTCTCTCTCTCTCCCTCTCCCCCCCCCTCTCTTTCTCTCTCTTTCTCTTTCTTTCTCTCTCCTCCTCCTCCTCTTCCCCAAGTGCATGCACATGTGCGCGTGCGCGCGCGCGCGCGCACACACACACACACACACACACACACACACACACACACACAAGCACTCAATAGAAAAAGCAGCTTCAGCTAGTTCTAAGAATGTTTTTTCTCCTACAGCTTATACATCCCAGCAAAATCTTTCAAGGAGCATAAAAATGATAATGCAGCTACATTCTAGTTTTTCTTTTAGTGAATGATTATTTTTGAAATGTATGTTCCTCAATATCTTTACATTAAAAAAATTAATGTATTGCAAGTGAACAAATAGCAAATCATTCCCAAAAAAGTTCATACATTTATAACTAAGCAACTTGTTATAAATTAACATAAGTTTAAGAAAGCAAGTTAATTTTCTTAGCAGGTTGTCTTCACTGACAGGCTACAGTTTCTGATTACAAAGAAAGAATCTTAGTAATTATATTAAAAAGAAAGCATATAAATTTTTTTTAAAAATCACAAATATAAACTTTTATTTAAAAAAACATTCATTTCTATTTTAAATCTTCAGGGTTCATAACTACTCAATAATAGTTTTTATTAAACCTTATCAAGAAGCTGAGGACAAAAATGGGAATAAGAAATTAATTATCACGTTGATCACTAGCCGAGCTTCAGCAAAAGTCATGTAAACCAGTGCTATTTGAGCTGCCATTGTTCTTATTCCCTGAGCTTAAAAAGTCCCTAGTTCAACTATTAAGAATATGCCTTTCTGAACTTTGGTTTGTTTTGTAAGATTTTCTACATCAGAGCCATTGACAAAAACATCTTAATAATCTTCTCAAAATTCTTTCTAAGAGTGGTGGTCATTGCTAACAATTTGCGTTTCTAAGTTCTTTCCAATGATGATGATTCAATCATTAATGTGTTCTAGAAGCAATGCTTGAAAAATCATCTAGCACTATTATCTTGACTGCCAGTGACATGGCCCAGTGGACAGCTGGAGCCCCCTTAGACTCTTCACCCAACACACAGATCATGAAGGATGTGAAGACCACAAGAGCAATGAGGGGAGAGATGCTTGAAACAGCATCAAATACTCAGGACACTTAGTGCTTGGGTCTCTGCCTTTCTGAAGAATACCCATCTACTTAGTACTAACTGGTGGCCTGCACTCTATAAGTTCTTAAGCTGTTTTTTGTTCCTGTTTCAGCAGCCTTGACAGCCAAGCTTCTAATGTCAAGAGCCCTTCAAATTATACTGTAAGAAATAAGTAATATTTTTTAAAGGAAAGAGAGAACTATGGTGCCTTTTAGGATACCAGACATTTGTACATAGCACATGTAAATGGTCCCAATGGAGAAAATGGAACACAATTCCTGTCAAACATTTGTCACATCAATCTATACCTATTCCTTTTTATGAATGCCATGCATTTAACAAATATTTTGCTTACTCTGATAACATTGTAACTATGACTTAGTGATTGTATCTTAACATACACGAAAAGGGAAATAAGTATCTCAATAGCTTGTATAGGTAGAGTTCTACAGTGTGAAATCTGACTGAATTTATATCCTAATCTGAAAATGGCTGTTTCCATTCACTAGACAACAGTCAGAGATGAAGCAAATATTTTGAGCAAAAGTATTTTCCAACCTCTGAAATCTTTAAATAAATTGTGCCCCCCTATAAAATAGTATTGAAGAGGAAGTACATTTTTCAGTACCAGAGAAAATATCTTATTTCAACTGTATGTCTAATGCTCTCACATTTAAAATAATATAACTAGAATTTAGTAATTGACCTTTGATCTTTTAGAATGAACAGAGTACTCTGAACTAATTATGCTAATTTTTGTCTCTCAGAATTAGCAAGCTGGGGTCTGGCAATGATTTTGAAGTGTTTTTCCAAAGACTTGGAATTGCTTCAGGCAGAGCCCGATATACTAAAAATTGGGTAAGTCTAAATTAGAGAATCCTTACAGGTTAAGTATGGGTATATTTTAACTAAATTAATAAGTTTTACTTTAAGAAGTACCTCGAGCATTAGAGGAAGAGGGGAATGGAATGCCTCATAGAGATGTCTCATTGGTTCGTTGTCCTGCTTTTGTTACCCTGAGCCTGTATTCACATTCAAGGTGCACTCATACTGCTTTCTGCAGACCTATGCACAATGATTTCCCTTAAATCATCAGTTCTCAGCCTGTGTGACCTGACCACTTGTGGGTCAAATGACCCTTTTAAAGGGGTCACATATCAGATATCCTTCTTATCAGATATTTATATTATGATACATAAAAAAACAAGGCTACAGCTATAAAGTAGCAACAAAAATAGTTTTATGAGAGACTCTATTAAAGGGTTTCAGCATTAGAAAGGCTGAGACACACTGTCTTAAATGTACTCTGTTTTACTGATTCATTGATTCACTTCATCATTTAAGTCCCTAACGATTGTGTTGGGCTTGTCTTACTCCACTTTCACTCCAAATACATCAAAACCAGCAAGACATGACAATAGTTGAACTTTTGTCTTTATTGTAGCTCAGATCATCAAACTCAGATCATTAAATCACTGAATAAAACGTTAACATAAAGAAACAAAACCATAAATCATTTTTTATTTCTTTTATTTAGTGATTGATAAATCTTTAGTAAGTTTTAAAAATGTATACTTTATGAAATCTGAATTAGTTCTGTGAAAGCTTCTTCCTAGAAATTTATGTTCTTATGTCTAAAACACCCTTGTTTTCTGTTTTATAGTGAGGTTTTTCTTTTTAATTTTATACTAATTTTAATTTAATCTTAGTTTTAAATTTGTAAGTAATATCTTATACATATACTTTTATTTTTTTAATATATGTTATTAAAGAAAAAAGAAATAGTTATTGTCTTACTTAGGTTTATCAATGCTGCGATGGCACACCATGACTAAAGCAGCTTGGGAATGAAAGATTTATTAAGATCACACTTCCATGTCACTGATTATTATCACAGGAAATCAGGGAATAATCCTATAGGCACAGAGCTGATGCAGAAT
The DNA here is from genome assembly GCA_030674055.1 of Rhabdomys pumilio. Classification (NCBI taxonomy): domain Eukaryota; kingdom Metazoa; phylum Chordata; class Mammalia; order Rodentia; family Muridae; genus Rhabdomys; species Rhabdomys pumilio. Next base: position 78,864,507 of record JANHMN010000003.1, on the reverse strand, counting down.
GCATGGAGAAATGCTGCTTACTGGCTTGCTTATTGTGACTTGTTCAGCCTGGTTTATTATAGAACACGGGATCACCAGCCCAGTGATGGCACCATCCATAATAATTTTGGTACTTTCTCCAGCAATCACTAATTAATAAAAGTCCCTACAGGCTGGTATACAGCATGATCTTATGGAGGCATTATCTCAATTGAGGGTCCCTCCTTTCAGATAACTCTACCTTGTGTCAAGTTGATATAAAACTAGCCTGCCCAATTATTAAAATGATAATTCAATTCATTCAAAATGATTGAAAGGAAGAATATAGTCACAGGGAAAAATATTGGACTCAGCTCTAAATTCTCATTGTGCTTATATCCTAAAGTCAGATGGGAATATTCAAACAGCAGTGAATCTTTGTATATCTTTTCTCTTGATCAAATTACTTGACCCCAGCCAGGGATCTTTGGGGGTAGAAAGTTGTATGCGTTTTTATGGGAGTTTTGATGAGAATAGATACATTTGACATAGATGAAACTAAACCAATCAAATTCCAAGGGATTGCCAAATGTCCTTGATAATCAATTTTGAATTCAGAATTAAACTCATCCATCATTAATAATGTCCAAGTCTCTGTCTCTTCAGAATTATACTAAAGTGTTCTTTATATCAGTAATGAAAGAACATAGTGAGAAAAAAATGACAACACATTGTCAGCAGTGCGTTGTGAGAAAAGTTCTTGGTCTCCCCATATGAACCTTCCTTGTGCCTGTTTGCCAGGGAAATGTTAGTGGTCCCCAAAAAAAACAGACAAGAGCCAATCCAATGCACTTCATATCAGAGTCTTTATTCTATTCGAGTTAGCTTGCCCCCGCCCCATGCACAGCCATCATGCAGGATGGTTTTAACGGTGGGGGAGCCCTGAATGTCTATTGGGCCAAGGCATTAAAGTAAGCAGCAATTAGGGAGAAAGTGTGCAAGCATCTAATTGGAAAGCTACTTTGGCCTTTAGTGTAATTGCCTGGTGCTGGGAGTCATATCATAAACTTAATTTCTGCTCTCCTCTGCATTGATGGTGGTTACGTAGGGGGTGGCCTTATAAATTGGGGGTGCAAGTTTGTTGGGGGAATAACCTGGAGACACTGGTCTTTTTGAGGGTGTAGCCTGGAAAAGCTGGTCTTGTTGGGGCATCATTTCTCTCTCCTTAGAAAGATCCCCAAGTTCACTACTAGGGTCCTCCCTGCTTATTTCCTTAATGGTCAGTATGCTGCCTCTCAGAGTTTTCTCTGTGCAATTTTCAGTGATACATTGTTCTACTTCATAATCTTGCTTCACTGGTGTTTAATAATTCCTCAGCTCTCTCCTTAAATGATTGCTTTTCTACTGCATATTCCTCTCTTTGGCTTCTCAACAAACTTCTGCATCTCAGATATTTTGGTTGACAACTATTTGGAGTGTTTCCCAAGTAACGTTTTCATCTTGTTTTGCAGCATGTGTATGTGTGTATTTGTCTGTACAGGCCTAGAGTAGTCCTCTACTAAGTTCTAAAAATCTAAGTTTACATAATCCCATTCTGTCAGTGTTCAAGTCACCTTAATAACACACAATAAATATCATGCTATAGGGCTTATCATAAGCTATCTTAAAGAGATACATTTTGTTGTTTTTTTTTTCTCCTAGAAAACTAACAAAGTCAGCAGCTATCCTCTCTATCACAGTGTCTATGAAACATATGAGGTGGTAGAAAAATTTTATGATCCAACATTTAAATATCACCTCACTGTGGCCCAGGTTCGAGGAGCGATGGTATTTGAACTGGCCAATTCTGTAGTGCTTCCCTTTGACTGTCAAAGTTATGCTGTAGCTCTGAAGAAGCATGCTGAAACTATCTACAATATTTCAATGAAGCATCCACAAGAGATGAAGGCCTACATGATATCATTTGGTATGTTGCAATTTACCTTTCAAATTGACTCCTGTGAGTCAAATAGTTTCTTATTGTTATTTCTATTGTTCTAGATCAAATATTCTTTTCTCTTGAGACTTTTCTAAATTACATAGGTGCTCAAAATATATAACTATGTCATAAAATACTTTTCTACATTTTTTTCCACATCATTATCTGTATGTATAAAGACCATTAAAAACCATGGGGCTTTGTTTCTTTTACTGAAATGAGTTTGCAAATCTTACACTGACTGGTTTTAAACTCCTGGGCTGTAGTGATCATCCTGTTTTGGCTTCCAAAGTTATGAGACTGCAGGCATGCCCCCCCCCCCCGCCGCCCACATGGCCTACTTTAGAAACTATGTTCTTAAAGCTTTTGATAATTTGGATTTCTGTTTCAGATTCACTGTTTTCTGCAGTTGATAATTTTACAAATGTTGCATCCAACTTCAATCTGAGACTGCAAGACTTAGACAAAAGCAAGTATGTCCTAAATCAATCAATTAATCAATCAATTAAAAATATAATTATGTATGTATATATATACATTTTATATTTATATATATATATATACAATATATATATATAATCATTAATTCACCTTTATATTACTGACATATCTTGGGAAATTGTTTTGTATTTCTGTCTTAACTATAAAGCATCCTGTTCAGCATTACCTGTTACTCAGATCTTATTTCTGACAGGAGTTGCAACTAGCTATCAGTGCCTTCCTCCTGCCAGATGCTGAGATATATGTTAGCAACTTTAGTGTTGGCTCATATATGTTTTGGCTTCACTTCTTGTTACCTTTCACTCTCTGTGTATCGTTCTCCATCTGGTTTCCTTTATTTTTGGAGGGTGCCTATAAACCTCTACTTGAAGTCATTATGTCTACGTACAGACCTTCCTATCCACCACTAGTAAATATTATAAAAAGAAGAAGAAGAAGAAGAAGAAGAAGGAGAAGGGGAAGGGGAAGGGGAAGGGGAAGGGGAAGGGGAAGGGGAAGGAGAAGGAGAAGGAGAAGGAGAAGGAGAAGGAGAAAGAAGGAGAAGGAGAAGGAGAAGGAGAAGGAGAAGGAGAAGGAGA
>JANHMN010000003.1:78773838-78861392 GCA_030674055.1 Rhabdomys pumilio | reverse complement strand
AGAAGGAGAAGGAGAAGGAGAAGGAGAAGGAGAAGGAGAAGGAGAAGGAGAAGGAGAAGGAGAAGGAGAAGGAGAAGGAGAAGGAGAAGGAGAAGGAGAAGGAGAAAGAAGGAGAAAGAGAAGGAGAAGGAGAAGGAGAAGAAGAAGAAGAAGAAGAAGAAGAAGAAGAAGAAGAAGAAGAAGAAGAAGAAGAAGAAGAAGAAATACTGTGAAGTCGATATTCGTAGAATTGCTGAACAAATTGTATTAATTTTGTGTAAAACCAAACCATAAGAAGAATTTGAAAATGTTACAATACTGATGCTGTTTCACTGCAAAAATGTAAACTGGCAAATTGATCCTTAGTTTGCAAAATGAAGTTATAATCATGTATAATGTGCAGGGTTATTCTAAATTTAAAATTTATTATAAAAGCATTAACAAGAGTAAGGGTCGCTTTCATGCTGTAATCAAAAGTAATATAAAATGAAAATATAGATAAACTAATGGAGAAAACAATACTATTTATTAATGTGTGTGGGGCCTGACATGAGGTCTAATCTCCATTCCACCTTCACCCTTAAGTCACATACACAGGTGAAGGGTGTGATGAACAGCCCCCAGGCCCTTAGAGAGATTTACATACTAATGAGGTAACTAAAGGCCAGAGGGTGGAGCCAACTAAGCATTCCTCCCCAGCCCCTCCCCCTTATTCCCCTCCCTATTTAACTCAGGTCTGCCCTGGGTTTTGGGGGTTGTGCATCCAGATCCATCCACCATTCACCATGCCAATAAACTGGTTTTGGAAACCCAAGAACTTCCTTGTGTGTTGGGGCCACACCATGAGGAACCATGGTAAACAGGCAGGCCTAACTTTCAGGTGGAGGAACCCAGGGCACTCTCAGCCAACTACACACAGTGTGGCATGAGAGACCCTGTGGTTCCCCGGCCTGTTTTTTCTTTTTCTACAAATGTGATAATTTTTAGTAATTGTATCATGGCATAATTGAAGTACTAAATTCAGTTGAGCTATCCAGGGATTGTTGATGGATTCTTAGTTGCATTGATTCATTTTTATTTACAATTACAACCTCCTCCTTAACAATACACTGTCCCTTAGTGATTTGAAATCTGTAAGAGGGTTTGGTGTGTGATATTTGAATGCTGATAAAAACATAAAGTAAGGACCATATATTTGACAACTGTTCTTTGGTAGAAAGAATATTATACCATGTCACCTGTTAAATATTTGTAGTCTGCATAAACTTAATAGAAATTAATAGTTTCTCATTTCAATTTTGATGAAGATCTTTAATCTTGACAGTAATTATAAACCCAGGCTAATTAAGTCTCATTTCTATATGCATTAAAGTTATTATCACATTTCTCACCAGCATGTTACTGTTTTATGGTTCATTTTTTCATTGAATAATATTTTATGGGTATCCTGACATGGCAAGTATACATGCTGTTATTTGTTTTTAATTTATTACTTTAACTTTTGAGATTATAATACAATTAGATTATCTTTACCTTTACATCCCTTCAAACTTTCCACACCCCCTTTGTTCTTTCTATAAATCAGGACCTCATTTATTATTAAAGTAGATATAATAGTTTGAAATTCATAAGTACAACCTGTTCAACATTACGTTTCCTGTAATATTACTGATATTCTTTTTCCCCATGAGTTTATTTATTCATTTACTTTACATCCCAATCACAGCCTGCCAATTCCCAGTCCTCCCCCTTACAAGGACCCTCTCCCACTACCTCTTCTCTTCACATCTGAGAAGAAGACGTCCTTGGGTACCTTTGGGGTTTTTAAAATTCATTACCTCATTTTTATGAATTATTATTATTATAAATATTTCTAAATGTATAAATAGAACATGTTCAATTTCTATGTTACTGATTTTCTTAATTGGCATGGTATAATTTTTTGGTTTGTTTTGTTACTTTTTTCTCTTTTTCTTTTACACTACAGATTTTATTCCCCTCTCAGTCCATCCTCCAACTGTTTCACATCCCATATCTTCTCCCTGTCCCCCTGTCTCCATGAGAATGGCCCCACCTCCCATTCCATCTGAGCTCTAACCTTCCTGAGGCTTCCAGTCTTTTGAGGGTTAGGTGCATCTTTTCTGACTGAACCCAGACCCAGCAGTCCACTGCTGTGTATGTGTTCGGGGCCTCATATCAGCTCATGTATGCTGCCTGTTTGTTGACTGAGTGGCTTGAGAGATCTTGGGCGTCCAGGTTAATTGAGACTGCTGGTCTTTCTACAGGGTTGCATCCTCCTAAGCTTCTTCCAGCTTTCCCCTAATTCAAGCACAGGGATCAGCAGCTTCTGTCCATCGGCTGGGTGCAAATATCTGCATCTGACTCTTTCAGCTGCTTGTTGAATCTTTTCAGATGGCAGTCATAATACATCCTTTTTTGTTAGCGTTCCATAGCCTCAATAATAGTGTCAGGCCTCGGGGCCTCCCCTTGAGCTCAATCCCACTTCGGGCCAGTCGCTGAACCTTCTTTTCCTCATGTTCTTCGTTATTTCCATCCCCGCAGTTCTTTTAGACAGGAACAATTATGTGTCAGAATTTTGACTGTAGGATAGTAACCCCATCCCTCCCTTGATGCTCTGTCTTTATGTTGGATGTGGGCTCTACAAGTTCCCTCTCCCCACTGTAGGGCATTTCATCTAAGAATAGAAACAGTCAACCTCATGAGGTAGGAAGTTGGGAGAACTCTCCAGAATATATCAAAGGTTTAAAGTTTTAAAATGCACCAATGAGGTTTATTTTGTTATAAACTTTTATTTTGCCAAGCAATATTCATATCTTCATAAAGATATAACTTTATTAATTTCACTTTTAGCCCCATATTACTGAGGATTATGAATGACCAGCTAATGTATCTGGAACGTGCATTCATTGATCCTTTAGGCTTACCAGGGAGGCCCTTCTACAGGTAAGGAAAGATGATTAATGCTGTTTTACAATGTATAAAAATATTGCAGTATGTTTATTCTTAATATTTTTAATTCTTAATATTCATAATATTAATTCTTAATAGAATTTCTTAAAACTATTTTAAGAAATAAACTCACTGTGCATAGAGAATTATGTTTTACATAAATGTTTTCTTTGGCACATAACATGTAAGTTGTCCTCCATCACAGTTTTATTCACTACCCTCAGCATGTCTTCCCTTGTCCCAGGCCTACTGCACTCCTTCATTCCTCTGTGTCTCATATGATATTCAAGGGTCTTTTAGGATTCTAGAAAGTGCAAGTTAAAGAAAACATGTATTTATCCTTCTGCATATTGCTTCTTTTATTTAGCATGATGATTTCTAGTTTCATCTATTCTTTTAGCAAACAGCATAATTTAATTCTTCTTTGTGATTGGATAAAATTCCATTGGTCATATTTACCACCTCCTTTTCTATTAATTCATTGACTAATATCTAGAGTGGTTCCATAACTTGCCTTCAATGAATAGTGCGACAATAAGCACAGCTAAGCAGCTATCTCTATCATATGTAGAGAGCCCTTCAGGAATGCATCCAGAAGTGGTGTAGCTGAGTTATATGGTAGTTGTGTTAACAGATTTCTTGAAGTACCTTTATATTGATTCCCATAGTAAATAGACTAAATGTACCCCAACTATTATTGTATAGGTTTCCTCATCTTCACCAGACTTTTTTCTTGTTTGGTAATTACTGGAGAAAGAAAAACATCCCAAGCTGGTTTTGATTGAAATTTCCCTGATTATTCACACATTGAACACATTTTTATGTTTATTGAAAATTTGTTGTTAATCTTTGGAGAAGTGTATGTTTATTTCATTTGCCGGTGTTTGGTTATTTAATAAATGTGCTATTTGTATATTCTAGATTTCAATGCTCTGGCAGATGTTTAATTAGTAAAGATTTTTCTCAAATTTCATTGGCATTTCCTTCATTTGATTTCTTTTCCTTCCCTTCCTTCATTTCCTTCTCTTCCTTCCCAATACTGTTAAAATTTCATTAAATTGCTTTTGATAATTCTTGGCACTATTTGTTAGCAATTGGAGTCCTTTTCCAAAAGTCCTTGTCTATATCAAATTCTACATCTTGGAAAGTTCTCTCTTTATTTTCTATAGGGTTATTAGAGATTTAGGTCATATTGTCTTATATTTATTATGAAATTGGTAATTCTACACAATGAGACAGGGATGTGATTGCATTCATTTATCTAATTTACCCAGCACCGCTTTTTGAAGAGGCTTCTTTTCCCTCAATGAATATTGTTTTTGACATTTTTGTAAATGTGAAGGTCTATTTCTAAGTCATCACTTCTGTTTTCGTCTACTTATGAGTTGTTTTGTGCCTTTTTTTTTTTTTTTTTTTTTTTTTGGTACAGGGCTCTGTACTGTGCCTAGAAATCAAGTTCTATGATAGCCTTATTCCTTTTCTTTCAAATCATTTTAAATTGTTGGACACTCTGATGATTAATCTTGTAGTCAACTTGATGACATTTATAATCAAGAAGCAAACTTCTGGGTGTGAGTTCATTTATTTTTAGCCAACATTTTTAACAAAATTAGGGTCTCACACACTAGGTGCATGTAGCATGAAGGAATGGACCACCAGGAATGGACCCCTAACATTCATTTCTCTGCTGTACGACCATGAATGCAATATGCTTAGCTTCCTCACACTTTTGTTGCCATGCCTCTTCCACCATAGTAGTCTGTACCCCTTAAAGTGTGAGAGAAAAATACTCCTCAGTCCTGTTAATTTTGGAAGGTGTACTGTCATAGCAAGAAAAAAGTCATACAGAAAACTTGTGCTGATAGGGGACTGTTGCTATGATAATCTCACTATGGCTCATAATTTTTGGAACAAGTTTGTTGGTGGAATGTGGAAGAATAAAGCCTTAAAATAGGGTAAGCAGTCCTTGTTCAGCCCCATCTGTTTGTTAAGAGTTAGGATGACTAATGAAATAGAGAACAGATGTTCATCTCACCAGTTTCAAAAGAGTACAAAAGCTCTCCTAGAAACTGGGCTAGAGGTCTTTGTGTTTTATTCTAATAAAGAATATATGCAGTGGAGGAAGGCCTTGTCAGGCATTAGTAGGAGAGGTCCTTTGTCCCATGAAAGTGGAATGCACCAGTGTTGAAGAATTCGAGGGGGGAGGAGTGGGTGGATTACTGGGGGCACATCTTCATAGAAGCAGAGGGAGGGGGGATGGAATAGGAAGTTCCTAGGAGGTAATGGGGAAAGAGGATAACATCTGAATTGTAAATAAGTAGAATATCTAATAAAAATAAATTTAAAAAAAAGAATATAAAAGTCTGACTTAATGATGCTAGGCTAGTGGTTTTCAAACTGTAGGTCAGTCACTCCTTTAGGGGTCAAAAGACTATTTCACAGACGTCACACACTAGATTTTCTGCATATCATATATTTGCATTATGATTAAGATCATTACAAAACTTACAGTTATGAAGTAGCCACAAAATAATTTTATGGTTGGGGTTCACCACAGCATGAAGTAGTTTATTAAACAGTCTCAGTAGTAGGAATGTTGAGACTACATACTAACCTTTACAAACTTGAATGAGGTTGAATTAAGATAATGAATCAAGTTGTTTAGTATAAGACTCATTACGAATCTTGCTATTCCTGAGTCAGTATATGAAGTTTCATGGCCACTTCAGAAATAGTCATATAACCTAGGTCATGAAGAAGACTAAAATTTGATTTGTAATGATGTGTGACGAATTAAGTTAACTATAAGTAAATTATGAATATATCTTTTTCAAAGAATAAAAATGTTTTATATTACTACACAGTAGGCTTGATATACATACAATTTCATGATCACACTATGTCTCAGCGGGGAGTATGATATAAACAGCATCACTTAATGCAAATGTGATTAAGAATAATTAGTTTTTCACTTTTCCTCTCAGAACAATTGTCTCTGTAGACAGCATGAATATCAACATTATAGAGTTTATTTTTAGTATCTACAAAAAATTTAAATCACCTTTTTAACTACTAAGTATATTCAGGTTTACTGTCCTTAATGTTATTTTTATAAGTCTGAACCACTTTGAGTTATTCATTAAAACAAAAATTATGTGTATTAATGTGCCTAGATATTATTGCATTTCAAGTTCAAATAACAAGTCAGAAAATCAGGAATATGATGTTCATGTATAATGCTTTTGTTCTCTTGTATATTGCTTGTGCAATTAATGGACAGAGATATGTTTTATCAACAGGCATATCATCTATGCTCCAAGCAGCCACAACAAGTATGCAGGAGAATCATTCCCGGGGATTTATGATGCTCTTTTTGATATTAATAGCAAAGTCAATGCTTCTAAAGCCTGGAACGAAGTGAAAAGACAGATTTCTATTGCAGCCTTCACAGTGCAAGCTGCAGCAGGGACTCTAAGAGAAGTAGCCTAAGTGTACATGAGATAATCCATGTGGAGCTGAATATATATATATATATATATATATATATATATATATTACTTGTGGATAAAAAAAAAGTTGAGAATTTCTATTTTATAATTTCAGCCTGTATTTCTAAATTTTATAATCCAAGTAAGTATTAAAACTAACATGAAGTCTAACAAAATGGCACATTTGACAGTATCAGATAATTATTATAAATCTAATACAGCCTTTCCAGATCTATACTGTCCTTTCAATGTAAACAAGTATCACCTTTATATGGAACTGTATCAGTGTAGGTTGGAAGGATCACTGTAGCCACACTACCTGATGAGTTCTAATATATTCTCACTTCTTGTAAGCCTCATCACTCTGTATTATAAAGTTTAATTATTTAGACTTAAAATAAATGTCATTTTATGAAAACTATAAAATATAAATGAAGAACTAATAACTAACATTTGTAGTCTCAGTAACTATGCACTTTGAAACAGCTGCATCATTTATATCAAATATGACTATTTGCATCTATTGTATTGCTAGTTCCTCAACCTAGATCTGACCTTAATACTTGCATGTAATCTAAATGGCATAAAAGCACAAAACGAGGAGGAGGTATGGGATAAGGGATTAATGGGAGGAGGGATAGGGAAAGGGGATAACTGAATCTGGATCTGAAATATAAATAAATAAAATACCAAATAAAAAATATAATCATGGTCTTGAATTTTATGTTTATCATTTCCTTTTTTAATATAGAATTCATCTCACTTGGCCATATTCATTACATGTCTTGAATGTATATGTAATTTTGTATTTTTCAATGTCATCTTTTCTGTTTGCCTTTGAGACACTCTTGTAATTTAACAGATTTTGTGTGACACTACACTGACATGAGTAAACATTAGATTTTCTCAGAGTTGAACAAAGGAGAGAAATCACATAGTGTGATGAAAAAGCAGAAACATCAGAAAAATGACAAGTTATACCAGCATTAGTAATTTTTATTGTTGAAATCGAGAAAGGAAAAAAAATTTAGGTATATAAAAGGTACAAGGATAGGTTGCCGTACTGACAGTCTATATCCACCAAGAGCCCTGTTACCTTCCTACCTATCCAACTTTATGCATACTCTCTCTGACAAAATAAAATCAAAATAAACAAAAAAGACCAGTAAGATAAAAATTTCAAATCTTGCAAATTCAAATCTTGTAATTCAAATCATGCGAAAGGCCTACTACACAGGTTCAAGGCAAATGGATCTTAGAACTAAAAAGGGAAAGAAGATAAAAAGTTCCACCTCTAAATAAGGAGGTATTTGAAATTGATTCATGCTGGAAAAGAGAAAAGCAGATTATTCTAGTGGACTGTCACAGAGTATATCAACCATATTCCAGGGCATGCCCCAAGAGCAGGAATAGTTAGTCAGCACAACTATTTTGGTTTTTGTTTGTTTTTATTTTCATTTTCATTTCTTTTTCCATTTAAAGCAGTCATATATATATATATACATATATATATATTAATAATATTGCTATATGTATTGATATATATTATGTGAATCTATATTATGCATATAATTACATATATGCATAATAATATAATATAATTATATATTATAATAAGTATACATACATATATATGTATGTATTTACATGTATATATATGAGAGAGATGTCATACTTAACAGCATACTTGAAAGCACAACAACAAAAAATAGTCTGTCCTGGGATTGAAATAGAAACAGAATAAAAGAATGCAAATAATCAAAGAGTTCATTCATTGAGACAATCAATAGATTGACAAACCTTCCTTAAATCACAAATTAAAAGTCAGAGGGAGAATATCCAAGTTCACACAATTAGAAATGAAAAGCAGGACATAATGTTGGACATTAAGAAATTCTGAGGGACTGGAGAGATGACTCAGCGGTTAAGAGCACTGGCTGTTCTTACACAGGTGGTGAGTTCAATTCCCAGCACCCACATGATGGCTCACAACCATCTATAAAGTGATCTGATGCTCTCTTTGGGCATGCAGATATACATGCAGGAGAACACATATATACATAAAATAAATAAATAAATATTTAAAAAAAGAAATTCTGAAGAATTATGAGAACATACTTTAAAAAACCCGCATTTCTTCAATCTGAAAAATCTAAAAGGAATGAATAATTTTCATGATAGTTACCAATTACTGGAGTTAAATAATGATCAGATAAGCAATTTAAATATATCAGTTCTCATTTTTTTTAATAAGGACAGAGTCAACAAAGAAAGAGAATTACAGACCAATTTCCCTTACAAACATATATGCAAAAATTCTCAATAAAATATTTGCAAAGTAAATGTAGGTAAACATCAAAAAGATCATCTATCATAATCAAATAAGTTTTGTCTCAGAGGTACTGGGGTGCTTCAACATATCTAAATCGATACATGAAATCTATCATGTCAGCAGACTATAAGACAAAATGCACATGATGATGATATTAAATGTAGAAAAGGCTTTTGACAAAATCCAGTGTTCCTTCATGATGAAAGTCATGGATACAAGGTTATACACAACATACTAAAGGCAGTATTCAAATCTATAACCAACATCAAATTAAAAGGAGAAAAACCAAAAAACAATTTGCAAATTAGGAACAAGAAAAGGTTGTCCATTCCCATACCTATGTAATTTAGTACTTTAAGTCTTATCCAGATCAATAAGAGTACTGAAAGACATCAAGTGCATAGAAATTGGAAAGGAAGAATTAAGCATCTTTATTTGCAGATGATATGATGGTATACATAAGTGACCTTAAGGTTTCCACTAGAAAACTCATATAGCTCATTAGCACTTCAGTACAGTAGCTGGATACGAAATTGACTCACAAAATTTAGTAGTCTTTCTCTATAATAACAGCAAACAGACTGAGAAACAAACCAAGGACGCAACATCTTCACTGTGTTCTTAAATAATATAAAATATCTTGGAGTAACCTCAACCAACCAAGTGAAAGATTTGTGCTGTGGTTTGAATAAGACTGGCCTTGATAGGCTAATATATTTGAATGCTTAGTCATATGGGTGTGGCACTACTTGAGAAGGATTTGGACATTTGTCCTTGGCTGAGTAAGTGTTCTTGTCAGAGGAAGTATGTCACTGTAGATACAATGATGTTTCAAAAATCCAAGACAGGCCCAATATTTCTTCTCTTCTTGATGCCAATAGAATTGAATGTAAAACTTTAAGCTACTTCCCCAGAGCCATGTCTGCTGGGATGCTGTTGTATTCTCCACTCTGATGATGATATACTAAATCTTTGAAGAAGTAGGCAATCTCAGATTAAATGCTGTCTTTTATAAGAGTTTCAATAGTCATGGAGTCTCTTCGTAGCAAAAGAATACTAGGACAACTTGTTTGACAAAAGCTTTAAGATATTGATGAAAGAAAAGTGAAGAAGGTATCAGAAGATGGAAGGATCTCTCATTCTCGTAGAGTGGTAGAATTAATATAGTAAAATCAGCAATCTTACCAACAGCTATCTACAGTGAAATTCCCATAAAAATTGCAATACAACTCTTCACAGATACTGAAAGAACCATTTTCAGCTTAATATGGAAACACAAACAAACTCCCACATACAACTATAACCCAAACAAAGCAAAGTGTGGATAGCTAAAATAACCCTAAATAATAAAACAGATGCAAGAGATATCACCACTGATGATTTATAATATGCTACAGAAAATGGTACTACCACTAAAAATATGGGATCCAGGTGTAAATCCACACACCTATGAAACACCTATAAACAACTGATCTTTGATAAAGAAGCCAGAAATACACATTGGAAAAAAAAGAAAGCATCTTCAACAAATGGTGCTGAAAAAACTGGATGGCTGCAGTGAGAAGAAGAATCTAAATTGATCTACATAAATGTTCATGGACTGTGCAGAACTGGACCCATCTCTTAAGGGCTGGGGCAGTCTAGAGAGCTGGCCCACCTCTGACAGGTAGCAGCACTAGGGAGAACAGGCTCTGTGCCTTGCCCAGGCACAACAGTGAAGCTGGTCCTGGTGGCTAGTCTGTGGTGAGTCAGTACTATCACAGGGTGATAGCTCGGAGAGATGGCCCTCCTACTCGCCTGTGGTGAGGTGGTCTGGATGTGAAGATGATGCTGTCCCCTGTCCCCCATTTGCCACCTGTGGTAGTTGGGAGAACAGCCTTTGGGGGCATGGGAGCCTGAGAGGTAGCCCTGCCCCCTCACTGTCTGTAGCACTTGGGAGAGGGGCCCTGTACTTTACCTGGGCATTACAGTGGAGCTGGCTTTGATGGCAAAGGCACAGATGAACCAGATTTGTAGTTATCAGAACAAGTAAGATGGCCCATCCCTTAAAGGCTTCAACACTTAAGAGAGTAGGCTCTCTGCCTTAACTGGCAAGCACTATTGGCCTTCCTCTGAAGATGTGTGTGCTCTGTGCCCACAGATAAAATGGCCCTGAGGGCAGGAGAGCAGGAGAGCAGGAGAGCAGGAGAGCAGGAGAGCAGGAGAGCAGGAGAGCAGGAGAGCTGACCCTGCCACACTCTGATAGCTGGAGCAGTGCTGGAGAACTTGCCCTTGTAGAAAGGAAGAGGCAGCTCACTGACCAGCTCAGGTACCAGCAGGCCCGGATCCAAGGCTGAGTTCAATCACCACTAAATCTATATCTTTTGGGAATGATTGGTAAAGTGCCAATCCTGATGATCCAAAGCTGCAGGATCTCCATGACACAGGGTAACAACAGGAAAACCAGGTGGAATCTTAGTGAGGATGCAATATTGATGGTGTCACAGAAGCCAGAGACCTTGAACCACACCAATGACTCATTGCAATGAACGTTTACAGGTGAACATGTGTGAAAATAAAGGAATATAGTGTTGGACACACTGTGACATGCTACAGTTTCCATGGTTATATTTTTATTTTTTATATATACATATATGTGTATAAATGTGTGTGTGTGCATAGTGTGTGTGTGTGTGTGTGTGTGTGTGTGTGTGTGTGTGTTATTTGGGGAAGTTATTTGGGGAAGTACAGTGCAAGACTGAAGGCCAATTATGAGGTGATGGGGAGAGGAGTGGGACTTTAGTGAATACTGTGAAATTCACAAAGAATCCAAGTTTTTTTTATAAAGAAACTTCTTGAAACTAAGAAGTTCCTGTATACCAAATAAAAACATCATTCAAAGTGGCAGCCTAGAGATGGGGAAAATATTTTTAACAACTCCACATCAAATAGAAGGCTAATAATATATAAAGAATATATAAAGAATATATAAAGATATATAAAGAACTCAAAAAACTAGATATTAAGAAAACAAATAACGCAGGTTAAAAAAAATGAAACATATTTCTAAACAGAAAATCTTCAAAGGTGAAAGCTCAAATGGCTGAAAAACATTTAAATACATATCCAGTATGCTTCATCATTAGGCAAATACAAATCAAATCTATTGCTGGTTGGTATGGAGATGTGTAGCCCCTACGGAAAACAGTTTAGCATTTCTTCAGGAAAATGAGAACCAGTTTATCTCAAGATCCAGCTATACTGTTCTGGAACATATACCTGGGTGTCACTTTACCCTACCATAGAGACAAATGCTCAACAATGCTCATGGCTGTTTGATTTATAATATTCAGAAATTTGAAACAATTTAGGGATTTCTTTATTGAAGAATGGATAAAGAAAATGTGGTACATTTACACAATGGGATATCAATCATTTATTTTAAAAAATAACTTCTAGCAATGTGAGCAGAGGTGTCTCTACATCTTTTTCCTGTTTGAGGAACCCTTTTCCTCTTACTGGGTTTGCATTATCTAGCCTTGACATGAGGATACATGCCTAGAGTTTTTGTGTCTTGTTATGCCAAGTTCAGGTGAATTCACTTAGACACTTGCTATTTTCTTAGGAGAAATTGAGAGGAGAGTTGATTTGGAGGAGAAATTAGGTAGAAATACTAGGAGAAGGGGAGGGAGAGGAGGTGGCAGTTAGGATGTATGAGAGAACAATAAATAAAATTTAAAATCATGAAATCAAGAAATGCCACAGGTATACTGATGGAACTAGGAAAAAAAATCATCCTGAGTGAAGTAACCCAGACCCAGATAGACAAATATGGTATGTATTAACTTATTTGTAAATATTAGCCTTTCAGTCAATGATAACCAGTCTACAATCTGCAGAACCAAAGAAATTGGTTTTAGAGTCAGGAAGTAGGTAAGGACAGATAGATATCATTTGAAAATTGAAAAAGAATAAATTGGTATAGGAAGATGTGCAGACCCAAATGGGAGAATTAAGTAGTGTTGAGGGAGAGAAGAAAGGGATGAGGAAGGGAATGTAGAAAGAGACAGCTCACAAGGACTTGTTACAAGAGTATTACAGAAACAAAATGAAGTAGAAGCTTTTCAAAACATAAATACACATGAAGACAATCCACAATGAACTGCAAAATAGTGGAGAAGACACACTCCCAGCTGGCCATCATCAAAGGAATCCCTCAGTACCAGGATGGGTTGTGTTAAATTGAATTGTTAGATAAAGGGATTTCATGGTGATAACCAAAACAACTCATTCACTGGCATATCTGTGGATTGTTCTCCGTACACTGACAATAAGGCCCACTGCTAAAAACAAACCTACACTTCTCCACTGAACATGGAGATGCCAACCTGGTGCCTACAGTGTGCCTTTACTCCTATATTTAGTGTATTTTCTACATAATACTTTGCACACTACCAAAGCAGATATTTAAACCCAGAAATAAAATCTTTGATCTACAATGGTGCCCAGCCTTCAGGATACACTAGTGCAATGGTGACACAAGATTTGTGGGAGTAACCGACCAATGTCTGATTTGACTTTAGGTTTATGCCCTGAGACAGAACCCCTACTCACCACTGCTGTGATGAACCTGAGACTTTATAGCCACAGGACATAGGGTAATAGCAAATACTACCTTTCTAAAAGGTTTAAATTAAATTAAAATCTAAAACTCAGCAGTAAAATGACTCTTGATGACAATCCACTATGGTCATAAATTAGTGCCTTGCTCAGTCATCATCAGAGAAACTTCCTCTTGCAGCAGATAAGAACAAATACAAAGACCCACGTCCAGATGTTATGAAAGATTGAGAGAACTTGGAACAATCATCTTTAAATGGTGGGTTTCCTATATCAAATGTTTCTCAACTGGGACCAGCAAGCATAGTGCAAGAGGAAGCAGAAGTAGTATTTGAGCCAGAGAGGATGGAGGACACAAAGAAAACAAAGATTTCTAAATTAACATTATCTTTGCACATGTATGTTTACACATGTATGCAGCATACATGCATGAGCATACACAGGTCTGACCAGATGGGCTTCTTGAGTTGAAATGAGAAGTAGACACATGTCACTATCCTCAACCCAGAAAAAAAAAACTTTAATTGATAAGTAGTTTTAAGGGTAAATGTAGTTTCCTCCAAGGCAGACTCACTGGGTAAATAAGTTACAATTAAGGGTAGCCTGCATGCCCAGCAGTAGATGGCCAAAAGAAAACAAACTCAACGGTAACATTAGAGGTTATTGTCACATTATATGTCTTCAAAGCATCTTCTTTTTTCTTTAATCTTATTTTTTTTAATTTTTACTATGTATATATGGGAGGAGATGGGTTGGAGGATAAGGTTGGGAGGACCGGTGAGGAGGAAGAAACTAGGATGAATCAAGGGAGAAAAAATTATAAGCAGTATATATAATGTTAAAAATAACTGTCCGACAAATGGCTTTAAAATGCTTTGATATATATGTGTGTGTATTTATATATCCATATTTTTCATAATTTAATTCATCTATGAAAAATTCTGAATATTACTTTCTTCACAGCCTTCTTTATCTGTTTGTTTCTAAGACTATAGATTATAGGGTTTAAGAATGGTGGAACAATAGTATAAAATACAGAAAGAGTCATATCCTTCATCATATCTGAGATTGCTGGAGGTCTTAGATATGCATAGGCCCCAGAACTAAGAAACACACACACCACAATAATGTGAGGGACACAGGTGGAAAAGGCTTTCCCTCACTCTCCTTTGACAGGAACCTTTAAGACAGTTGATAATATACGAACATATGATATGGTAATGAAGGTAAAGCAGCTACCACTGAGCCCAATGGCCGACAGAAGAAGTAAGAGTTGGTTGATAAAGGTGTCAGAGCAAGAAAGCCTCAGCAAAGAGGGGATATCACAGAAGAACTGAGGGACTATATTAGAGTGACAGAAGGACAGTTGGAAGGTTTTGAAAGTGTGCACACTTGCAAGGATAAGAGAGCTAAGTATGGAAGCCAGTGTCATCTGAACACAGAACTGGTAATTCATGATCACAGGGTACAGAAGAGGCTTGCAGATGGCCACATAGCGGTCCTGGGCCATGATGGTGAGAAATTGAATCTCTACACAAGCACAAAAGAAGAACAAAAAGATCTGTGCTGCACACCCACCCATAGAAATGTTCCTGTGATCAGTGAGAGAGTTGATACAAGCATTGGGCACAGTAACAGAAACGTAGCCCATGTCTAAGATGGACAGATTCCTGAGGAAGAAGTACATGGGTGTGTTCAGGGTCTGGTCAATTGTAGTAACAATGATGATGATAAGATTCCCTAACAGGCTGCCCAGGTACACCAGCAGGAACAGCACACTGAGTAGGATCCTGAGCTCCCAAGTCTCAGCAAAAACTTCCAGGAGGAACTCAGTCACCAGAGTGAAGTTGGCCATACTCCCAAAATAAAGGTCTATCTGAAAGAGAAAAGCAGCAACTGAGAATAAATTAAATTAATTGATAAAAATCACTAACATATCTCTTGATACTGTTTTGTTGTTGTTGAAGTCATTGTTGTTGTTCTCTAAAACTGGCCTTTATGTGTAAAAAATCAAGTAATTTTTCTTTGGTATTCCTATGTTTTTATTGTGCATAGTTGTGAATACACATATATGTCTCTGTCAAATAGTTTGGTATGATGTTAAGTATTTAGAATTGATTTCCATAATAATAGCTGTCTCACAAATACTATTATATTCATAAATAGAAAGTTGTTTAATATAAAGTTACATAATATGGTAAATTCCTCTTCTAGATAAGGTACCTGCAACAGTTAGAAATGCCCAGAAACATTTAACATGTAGAATATATATTTAAAACTGTGTATGTATTTATTACCATACATATGAAATGCATTAATGTTGTATGATTATTTCAGATACACACACACACACACACACACACACATATATATATATATATATGTGTGTGTATATATATATATATATATATATATATATATATATATATATACACATATACATACAGGGAAGGATGGGGGAAAGGCGTGTAAGAGACATAGACATAAAAAGACAGATTGGGAAAGAGGTCAAGGTATGATCAAGGTAGAAGTGAGTGTGTAAGACTTTCAAATAGGCCATTTGCCTGAAAACCTAGGCAGAGTTAACTAACTACACATGCTTGAAGAAGAATTTTCTCGTTTGTGAGAAACCTTGGGAATTCTAGAAATTCACTCATATTGTAGATAATGATTTAAATTTCTTAAAATCAATTACTTGGATATATGAACAGTATATTCATACATATCCACAGTAACACTGGAAATATGGCTTTGCTAGCTGAATCCTGGAACAAAGACAACATTATACATAAAGCTAAACATGATAGCTTTCATGTTTTTACCAGTTTGACTCAAGTGTAGATGATGTCAAAGTACACTATGGAACCCTATACCATGTTTCCTAGTGGTGATCAACTGTCAAGTTTCATGAATAATGCATAGTATAAAAACACTAAGTTCTAAAATTTATGATCAAGAATAGGAGTATTAATGTGACAAGTTCAAATGCATGAAATTAATGGTAAATTCCCATTAGCTTAATGAAATTAGATAATACTTTTTATCAAATCCTCATGGCAACAGTTAATGTTTCTACATGTCATAATACATTAATGATATACAATTTTATATATTGTAAATGTTATAAAATGTGAGAAATTAATTAGAAAAAACAGGTTAAGAGTTGAGCAAGGGAGCTATGAAACAGAGAGGCAAGTAACAAAGCGATGGCAAGTGATGAAATAAAAACAGTTACTCTTTTTTGTTGAAAGAGTCACGTGTATTTAATAATTTATTTTGGAATCTTCAAAATTCTAACAGAATGAAATTCACAAAGGGTAAAGAAAGCATTACTTAGGGATATTAGCTCATGAACATTAAGCAATGTAATTTTTATTTGAATACATTATTTTATCTTAATTTGGTAATAAAATATTTTGTCAAATGGCACCTATTCAATAGATCATCATATCTGTACTATACTATATTTGACATATATCCATCAAGATCACAGTCTAAAATGCCCACAAGTTAGTTGAGATTTATGGTAAAATGAGCAGTATAATTAAAATGTAAATCTAGATTAAAGAATACAACACCTAACACATTTCTGGTTGTAGTACAAGAGATACTGAATCTAGGTTTTATCAATGGATGAATTGCCTTGGAAGTGTTTAGAAGCCTGGTGATATGTTCTGAGTCACCTGTAGGAGTGTGTAGGATGACAATTTGTAATAAATAACTGGATCAGGAATCAGCATCTACCACATTTTAATTATACCTGTAATACACTACAGAAAAAGAAGAGTGGTCGTCACCTACAAATAGAATCCTTTCACAAAGGTCCGGGATGGCCATGTCAGGATGATTATGCAACACCAGTCTTTGGACAAAGTATAGGGTGGTATTGTGTTTAAACCCAACAGATTATTGAACAGCTAGATCTAGCTACTTTTAGAAGACATCGCCTGAATAAATATTGTAAATTTTCAATAACTATGCAAAGGTTTTAAAAACTACCAATTACTTCCAATATAAAAATTATGTTGGAAGTTAAATGAAAATACAGAAAGCAGAAAGTATGTATAAAGTGGCTTTACATTAGGTCTTTGAGAGGTTTCTACCACATCTATAAAGAAATTATTCAAACGTAGCTGAGGTAAGTGGCCACTAAGAGTCTGAGTAGGTTTATAATATTGTTGTGCTTGGGAGATGCTTTACAATTGCTCTAAGACCATATAGAACTTAAGTTAAAAAGCCATTACTAGAGTTGAAGATCATTACCAAGCAACAAGGCACCAAAGGAACTAATTAATATTATAGATACCTCTGCTTTCAACATCTGAAAAACTGATTATAAAAACAGACAGATTTTAAATAAATATACCAATGAAAATATTTAAAATATTTTTATATTCATCCTTCAGTCATACTGAAATTTAATTTAAAATTCATAAATGTAAACACCACATACCAATAGAATCTAAAAGAAATATATGAAGATTTTTCCTAAAAAGTATCAGAATAAATGCACATAAAGTATTTCCTACCAATAAAATTCATCAGTTGTTTAACCTGGGAATCACCAGTTGTGAAGACACCTACATTCAATCTTTCATCCATCTGCAGCAGTATGGATAGTCCTGGACAATATTATACTGAGTGAAACAAGTCTGGTTTATCATATGTAGAGGCAAAATAATTCTTAAGTTAAATATGAATTAAATTACTCCTTATTCCTTTTCCAACTCCAAAATTAATTAGAAATCAATGGCAGAATAGAAAATACCATGGACGTCTATAAATTACATTTTAAAGATAGATTAAACAAGAAATAAAAAAACAACTTAGAAAATACATCAAAAGGAGTATATAGTATGACAATTATTTTAGTCAGCAAGTAAATCACTAAAAGACAGTTAATAATAATAAACAACTACTGTTAAATAATAATGTTAGAGAAGAAACACAAAGAACAAATTTTATAAAAATTGGAATGTCAATAAGCCAATATAAAATAATGAAAAACATGTAAGTTATATAAATAGAATTATTTAAAATATTAAATTGATTTTATAGAAACTAATGACTATTGAGAGCAAGAGCACTAGCTGCTTCCAAGATGAACCTCTAGGGAACTAAATAAACACAAATGAACAAAATATATGGATTCTTCAGGTTGTATTTGTATATTTTTGCATATGTGTGTGTGAGTGTGTGTGTGTATGTGTTTGTGCATATATGTGTATTTGTGTGTTGTTGTTGTTGTATGTAATAATAAAGAAAATAGGGCACCAATTTGAGAGTAGGAGGGTATACTAGGTGTTGGAGTGAGGGAACATAGAAATGCCTACAAAGACAAAAGGGAAATAGGAAAATGATGTAATAATATTTTAAGTTAAATTTATTAAAAGAATAATCAAAATGATAGCACAGAAATAAAAAGAAGTAAGATTAATGTATATGTGCCAACAAATTCAATAATCAGATGTGAATTGATTTCCAGAATTATGCAGCTTATATAGACTTACCTTTTTTCAGACAGTAGAATGATACATTAGTTTCAGAGAACATAAGTAACAAATAAGGACATTGGCTAAGAATTTATTGCCCTAAAATATTTAAAGATTACATAGTTTCAAGAATAAATTCAATAAAATTGAGGAAAATTTTATTTCTATAATGATAAAAGCTCATAAAGTAATATTGATAATTTTATAAACACTTAGATACCAAAGCAAGAAAATTTCACCAAATAAAATGAATGCAAGTGAATAGCTGTGATGAATTTGAAAATATTAAACAATTATATACAGATCTTATATTTAGTGCATTAAATATATCAAACTTGTTCATCAGATATAATTTATCCTTGCATTAGAGAAAATTTCAACATAAGCAGTCAATGATCTTCACATACTAATAGAAGTGATGATAAAAAATATGCTAATTTCAACAAATGCAGAAAAATATTGTACAATATTCAATACCATTAATTTAGGAAGATTTTAATTTTCTATGAAAGGGATTATTTGTAGTGTGAAAGTAAAATCTTCTCCTAAAGTTTGATACAAGTCAAAAATGATACTCTTGTTTTTACCACCTCCACTGAATGTAATATTGGGAACTTTTTCCAGAGCAAGCACAGTCACAATAAATAAATAAATGAATAAAATTAAGGTACCTGCAGTACCCCATTGGGCTTCTCTGTGATTTGTTGTTGTGGTGGTTTCTTTGTTAAATTTTGTTTTTAGATTACATTATAGCTATATTTCTTCCTTCTAACCCTCCCGTAAATACCATCCTACTCTTTTTCATATCCACAGGTCCTATTTTCAAATTGTTGTTGAATGAATAACTTATTTGTATCCACATATATATTCTTATTAAGTTTGTACAGTCTGTATATTTTTTGTAGATAGGTTCTCAGGAATAGGCATTTGGCATTAGAAAACCAATGTCATAATTTTACTATGTCTTTTTGAAAACCAGTTAGCATTAATAAAATTCAAATATTACAATTTTAATTGGTAAAATTAAATATCCATGTATAAAAACAAGCTGGCACTATTTTAATTCCTGTAGAAATATGTAAGTAAGCTGGGCAGTGGTGGTGCACGCCTTTAATCCCAGCGCTTGGAAGGCAGAGGCAGGCAGATTTCTGCGTTCAAGGCCAGCCTGGTCTACAGAGTGACTTCCAGGACAGCCAGGGCTACACGGAGAAACACTGTCTTGAAAAACCGTAAAACAAAAACAAAAAAAATAAAGAAAAGAAAAAAGAAATATGTAAGTAAAGTTATTATATTCTGATGGTCTGAATGTTTCCTTTAATGATGGATATTGATAGTTGCATACTTTAGGACTGGTATCAATACAGATGCATTTAACATTTTTATTTAAACTATTAAAAACTTGAAAAAAATATACAAAAATATGCATCAACATCATGGGTAGTAGCAAATGATGGAGGAAACACTGATTGTAAAAGACAAATATCTACTTTTAATGAAACAAGTCAAGTTGTTTATAAGCCTAGAGAAAAAAATTAATTCTCTGGGAGAAGTAAAATATTCTAACCCTTTATTTTTTTCTGCCTTTCCACTTAGATTCATAACACACAAGATCTTGAGCAAATTGAGATATGTATTGTTTGACATTCCTTTAATTAATCAAACAATTCTAGGGTTATAAGTTTGCTTTGCCAATATTATTTTGGTACTTCTACTTATATTGACAAATAGATCATTGATATAAATGTTCACAAGTAGATTAATTGCATTTCTTGATAAGTTAGGGAGTACTTGAATGAATTGACTAGGAAATGACTTGAACAATTCAAGACTGATGTTGGTATTTGAAGAAATATATACTTAGAGATACTGAAAATCATTTTTAAAATCTTAGACACCATTGCATGCCCAGTACTATATCTGTTTTCAGATAAACCAAACTCAAAGTGGCTGCATAAAAATCTGACACCTAGTCATGAGTTTCTATGGAGAAATCTTTAGAATAGTGGGCAGAACTTTTTTTTTTTTTGTATAACTAGTGCATTTCAAAGCTTTTCCTAAAATTCCTAAAAACGTAAGTTGCATATCATATTTACTAACACTTCTTAAATTCAAAATTAGACACATTTAAAACAAGATATCATTCCATCTATAAAAGTAATTTTTAAACTTATAGTGCAATCTAGAAATAAGTTTTAAAGATTTATTTTATTTACTTATTTCATGTATGTGAGTACACTGTTGCTGTCTTCAGACACACCAGGAGAGGGCATCAGGTCCCATTACAGATGGTTGTGAGCCACCATGTGGTTGCTGGGATTTGAACTCTGGACCTCTGGAAGAGCAGTCTGTGCTCTTAACAACTGAGCCATCTCTCCAGCCCTAGTGATAAGATTTAAATCATTCTTAAAGATGATCATTTCATGTTTATAAATAATAAAATTAAAATTTATAAATGGGTTTTGTCAATGTATTTTAAATTTTATTACATTTATTCTAAAATATTAAGTAAAACCATACTTGGTTTTCTGGTGAAAGCTATGTATCATATATGTATGTATGGAATTTTAAAAAGGTGAATTTAAAAAGAATGAACATTCACTTTTTCAGTATTTATAAGAGTAATTTTTATACTAGAAACATTAAACACCATTTATCTCTTTAAAAATGAACTGTATATTATTTTCATATATTAAATATATATTTCTAGTAAAATAAAATATTAAAATACACTCAGGAAAGTCTTCATGATTCAGCTCCCAGCCAAAAAAAAAAAAAAAAATCTTTACAGTCATTGGGATAGGAAACAGAGAGGTAGCTCAGTAGTTAGGGACACTTACTGGCCATGCAGAGGAACTGGATTCAGATTTCAGCATGCACATAGTGAACTAATGGCACTGCATAAAAGTGGTATGCACACATCCATGCCAGAAAAACACCCATACATATGTGTTAGGAGTGTGTGTGTGTGTGTGTGTGTGTGTGTGTGTGTGTGTGTGTGAATAAAACATCTATTAATGAAAAAAGAGATTATGAAATTGAAAGTCAGCAAGGGACAGATTGGAGGTAAAAAAAGAAAATCTATAAAAGCATACTTTTATTATAACTTCAAAAACTTAAACAAATAAATAATTTTTTTTAAATGTTGTAAAAGCAAGTTTACATAATTTTTATACAAGGCAATATGTATCTACTTTATGTGTGCAATATATATAAATAAATTAATATTATATAATATACATTTAAATATAAATAACAAATTTGTTTACTTAATGCTATACACATTTTGTAACTATGGAGTAAAACCAGGAATTTGTAAGTATGAAGTGTTCATCAAGTGGCATAGAAACACAATGATCAGCTTTTACAATTTATGTACGACCCTGTGGTTTGCCATACTCCATAATAATGCTGTCTCACTTAAAATGAAACTTCAGTAAAATAGCAAGATTTTTTTTTCTGTAATTGCATTTCTCTTAAAATAATAGACTTTGTCCTCTCACATTCCCTAAAGGAAATTACTGGTAGTATCTCGGGTGAAAAATATGACATGTACATTTTCCTAAAAATGTCATACTTGTAGATGGAATTTTTGGTTATTTCCTTCTTAAACCTTTCAAACTGAAGCAAGGGGTTGCTGGGATAATAAATAAAATAATTAATAAATTTATTTAATAATTAATAAATAAGAGGGGAAGGTGAAGGTAACAACCATGGTCTCAGTACACTTACCCAGGAATAGTTCTTTACTCAAAAATGAGAATGAAGCTCTGTGTTGTTCATTTAAAAATATTTAGAATCTTACAGATACTTCCATCAAATATTCTTATCTATAATGGATTATACAAGTCATCATTTCAGCTAAATACCAGTCTTGCCTTTTAAAAAATCACTAGTCTTGTTCTCTTTTATCTAAGTCATTGTCATACTCCTGAGTACAAAGACACTTAGAACACAGTCCTTAATTGGAACAGGATGCCAAGATGTAATTTATATAGATAATGGTTTTCATAGAACTGGAAAGAATGGACCCAATTAAAATTCATCATTAGACACAGGCTGAAGGACCAGAGAGTGTGTCACCTGAGTCATCTGAAATTGTGAAGATGATAGTGAAGATAATGAAACACTGCATGAAATATGCAGATACTCTCCATCATGGGAAGTAATATGTCTGGCACCTGTATTGAGCTCAGGACTAAATCATCTATAGTTTGCACAACCCAAACAAAGCAGGTATTCAATCTCTCATTCTCTCTTCTCTTCAAGATGTTCAAGATGATACAGTAATCTATGAGACATCAAAAACAGTAACTATCCCCTTTAAAAACAAAAAAAAAGTAAAATTTGATTCCAAAGGATTGAAAGAAAGATGCAAGACTGAGTATTCATTAATGATCACAACATAGAGAACTATAGCAACAAGCTCTCTTTAATACTTATATACAAATACAAATTTCACCTTTTAGTTTCATGAGTTTATAAAATATATTTAAGTCTTTCAATTCCTTTTCTTTATGTTTGCAGTTTTATAAAAAATTATGTCAAAATATAAATTAAAAATCACACTCAAATATTTTTAAAAATGCAAAATATTCCACAACATGGTACCTCCCTATTTTAACGGACATAGAAAAATCCTTCACAAGTTGGTTTCAGTGGCTCAAACAAGGGGAAATGAGTGATGGACTTGGCTGTTGGCTGAGTCTCTTGAATAGTCAAGTGAATAGCCTCCATGGAAGACTGGAGGACCTGTAGTGGTGTAAGAAAGGGATGATTGAAGAGTTCTGCCAAATTCATGTCTCTGGGTGATGAAAGGAATGAAGGTCTTACATCATAAAATCTTAGTGGGCAAATTCATCCCTATATGAAGCACATCAGGCAGGAAGCAAAGCAAAGGAAGGAGGTCTATTTGTCCTTTACTAGACTCTAATAATAGGTCTTCCAAAATTCTGAGAATTGTATACACAATGAAATTTTTTTATCTATGCCTAAATATTTACTTACTAATTGATAAGTTTGGGCTATGAACATCAGGTTGTTGGACCCCATTGTAGGGAGATGCTGAGTGAGGAGACCAAATCCTGGAGAAGTTTTTAGGCTACTGTTTGAGAATTACAGTCCATGTTGTAACTACTTCTACATATCTGGAAAATGTTTATAAAGACTGTCAAATATTCGCATCCTTCCTTGGCAGGTTGTACCACAGTAAGTGTAGTTTACCCACATTCTCTGGAGTGTTGATCTCTTTCAGACCCATGCATGGGTAAGGGATCTCTGTTTTGGTAGTCTTGAGGATAAACCTGGCATCTGACTAAGACATAAAATGTCAGCCAATTTACTTATTTCATTGATTGTAGTGATTATTTTCTATAACCCTATTCTAGGGATGACATCTAATTATATATTGGAAATTTGAAATTTCCCTGTTTTTCTGTAACTCACTTAACTAGTATTTCCATAAACATATTTGGAAACATGCTTTGATTTGCAACTGTAATTTCTTCTGTAACTATATAACTTTATGAAATGGCTTATATATTTGAGAAAACCTGATTCCATGTTTCAAGACCATGAATGTTCATATTTGACTGAAGTATATGTTGTTTATTGCCTTTGATATTAGGACTGCATTCTCTGTTGACTCATTTGTACAAACAATACCAAGTGAAATGTGGTTATGTTTGCCATTTGTATATATTTATATAACTTCCTAATTAAAATTTATTTTAAATACAACATTAGAGTATATTCTTCTGTTTTGTACTGTGGTGGCTTGAATATGTTTGGCCCATGGGAAGCAAAACTATTCAAATGTATGGGCCTGGTTTGAGTAGCTTTGGCCTTGTTGAAGAAAGTGTGTCACTGTGGCCATAAGTTTTGAGGTCCTATGCTCAAGCTCTGCCCAGTGTAGGGGAGACCCTTTTTCTATCTGATGGTGGATAACAGACTTCTTCTTGCTGCCTTTGGATCAAAATATAGAATTCTTTGCTCCTCCAGCATCATGTCTGCCTGAATGCTGCCATGCTTCACATCATGATGACAATGGATTGAACCTCTGACACTGTAAACCAACCCCAATGAAATATGTACTTTTATAAGAGTTGCCTTGGAGGGCTGGAGTGACAGCTTATCAGTTAAAAGCACTGATTACTCTTACAGAAGTCCTGAGTTCAATTTCCAACAACCATAAGATGGCTTGCAACCATCTGTAATGGGATATGATACCCTCTTCTGGTGTCTGAAAACAGCTACAATGTACTCATATACATAAAATAAATATTTTTTAAAAAGCCAAACATTGGATTGAGTGAGGGAACCCCAATGGAGAAGTTAGGGCAAGGACTGAAGGAGCTGAAGAGGTTTGTAATCTTATAGAAAGAACAAAAATATCAACCACCAGATCCCCCAAAGCTCCCAAGGACTAAACCATCAACCAAAGAGTACACATGGGGGGAAGCATGGCTCCAGCTAGATATGTAGCAGAGAATTTCCTTATTGGACATCACTAAGAGTGGAGACACTTGGTCCTGTGGAGGCTTGATGACCCAGGGTAGGGGAATGCTAGGGCACTGAGGCAGGAGTTGGTGGGTGGGTAGGGGAACACCCTCATAGAGGCAGGTGGAGGGGAAAAACGATAGGGGATTGTGCAGGGAAAACTGGGAAAGAGGATAACATTCAAAATGCAAATGAATAAAATAATCAATTTTAAAAAAATTCCCAAACTTCTTAACTTTATCTTCTTCCCCTAATATTTAATAAAATATTAACACATATAATCATAATATATAATTCATATATATATATATTTTACAGAATTACAAAAAAAAGAGTTGCTTTGGTCATGATGTCTCTTCACAGCAAAGGAAACCCTAATTAAGACATGTACATTTGCTAAAATCAGTAATACCATTTATATTTTGGGTAATACATGTGTTGTCATGTAATTTTTGAAGCAGTGGTGTACTGAATTTCAATTTAAACTTATGCCAATACCCCCAATTGTATTCTTGGATCTTGAATTGTGTGCTATACAAAGTAGATTTCTAAACTTATGTTTTTCTATCCCCGTAAGAAAAATAAAACTACCTCATTCTTATTATTATCATTGAATCACTATTGGTACACAAGAAAAAATAATTCTGATTTTACTACCATATTCTTTTCTATATCTTCATTATTATAAGAATGCTAGAATCTGAACTTTTCATGTCTACAATTTAGGTAACATAACATTGCCCTCAGGGGTGAGTTTTTTCCTCTAGAATCTTTTTGCAAAGTGTCTTCTGCACCATAAGAAAGACTATTTCATACTGTCAATCAAAACATATTTCTATCCTCATTTAAAGTTCAAACATCTTTATTTTTTGTAATAATGTAAGCCAAAATTCTGTTTATGACCTAAAAAATCTGTGTGATAAAAAATCAGATATGTCATTAGGACCACCACCACTACTACTGCTCCTACTACTACTATTACTAAAACAACAACTGCTACTACCACTACTATTGTTTCAAACAAAATTCTTCCATTGTAGCCAAGGCTATCCTAGAACTCTCTGTATAACCCAAGGTGGTAATTATCCTACCTCAGCTTCCCAGGTGATATACTTATAGGTGCAAACCACCACACTATGCTTTTTTCTTCTTTCACCTAATTAAATTTGCTCTTGAGTATCCTGTCATCATGTACTGGTCATGTCTTTATCC
Organism: Rhabdomys pumilio; assembly: GCA_030674055.1. NCBI lineage: Eukaryota > Metazoa > Chordata > Mammalia > Rodentia > Muridae > Rhabdomys > Rhabdomys pumilio. The sequence goes on along the minus strand of JANHMN010000003.1, from coordinate 78,834,825 downwards.
ATACTAGTCATTGCCCATGCTGCCCATGCTTATGGGAAAAACCCTCTCTTCTTCCATGAATGCATAAGAGCTCTGATGCACTTCTTTGAGGATCACCACTCAGATGTCAGTTTCCTAAATAGCCCCTTCCATCAAAGGAATGCTCAAAACTCCAATCACTTGTGTGTGAACACCAGGTACTAGCCAGTTAATTTGTACACTTAAATAATTCATATTTGTCAGATGATTAGATGGTTGTTCATTTTAATCATCTGAAATTGTGATCAATGGACAGTTTATGTAGGAAAGAATTATAAGCAAGGTAAAAGTTTTAGATAAATGTGGTAAAGACAAATAGTCTGTAATTTCTAAATAAATGAGTCTAACTAAGAAAGTAGGACAAGCTTCAAATCAGACAAGAAGATTGATCCCATAACAAAACAGTTCTATCAAAGTCTCCAAATTATTTAAATGCAAACTCATTTCAAATGTAACTAAAAGTAGGAATGCTAGTGGGTTCCTCTGCTCACATGTACCCATCCAGAAAAGAGTTTGCAAAAGGTTATCATCAATACCCTAGAGTAGTACCTTAACTGTCATCTTAGAGTGTTGGCTACATCATGAGTACATGTTAGGCTATCTTGGAAGACTTAGCAATGTGGAACTGGTTTTGCAGTAAGGAAATATTCTATAGTGAAGGGGATATAGAGGCTAGCATCAAAGTTCCTGCAGGCTGCTGAGGCTAGAGAATGTGTGAACAGTAAAATTACCCATAAGAGGCCCCAGGTCATTGCATGTAATTAGGAAATGAATCCTAAGTTGCAATGGAAACCTTATAATGTTGATAATGCAAGGACTCTGGAATATCTACCAAAGAAAACTGTCAGTGCAGAGATGGTTCAGCTTCAATAAGGATGACAGTGAGGGGGTGGCAAAGGTAAAGCTGTAGAGTTTCCTAAGGCTATTGAAGTCCACATGATACCTTCATAAGTCCCAAACATCAGATATGGAGCTGCAGCATTTGTTCTTTCTTTGATGTTTTAGTTAGGTTTCAAACTAGTGTGTGTGTGTGTGTGTGTGTGTGTGTGTGTGTGTGTGTGTGTGTGTTTGCTATGTACTGCCATCCCTTCCAGCTTTGCAGTGGTAATGCTTATACTGTGCCATTTTGTATTTAAAATTTGTCATTTATATTTTGATTTTATACAGGCACACAGTTCATGGGTCAACTTAAGTTTCAAATGAAATTTGAAGAGAAGACTCCTGAAGAATAATGGTGCTGTTAAAATTTTGTGAACCTTAAAAGACAAAGTGAATTTTGCATTGTGAAATGAATATGAAAATTTAGACAAAAGGGGTGGTATGATATTGTGTAAACTACATACCTTTGGATATCAAGTTGGCAAAAAATAAAACTATCATGATTTACAGTAATTTTCAACTGCATGTAATGTAGAATGATATTAGAAAGAAACTTCTTGACATATTCTTAATGGTCTTTCAAATACGAGTGAATGTCCTGGGAAGTACACTTTGAGTGTAAGTTTACCATTCAGTTGAATTTAGACCTTAACTGAATAAAGAGGAAAGAGTGAGCAGAGCATCAGGATTGTCTTGGCATGTGTCTTCTCTGCTTCATAATTACAGGCTGAATGTGACCCTTACTACAGATATGTCTTCTTTTTCCATGCTTTGTACATGATTCCTATTCTCAAATCATAAGCCAAATAACATGTATTTAGTTTAATATAATATTGGGAAAAGTGTGAGCCAATTTCTTCATGACTTTACTACGTATTTTCTGGGGAAAGATCAGTCTCTCCTATAGAAAGTGCCAATTATCGTAAGACTAATTGTCTTAAGAGAAAAGATAATAATAAGGAAAGCTATTAAGAAAGATTTTCCTTTGGGGAGTATTAAGGTTTTAGCCAAAGGCCTTAAAAAGGTCATGTAGAGACCATTGGATAACATATTGTTTCAAAGGAAATCTAAATGTAATTTACAACATGGTAATTGATTTCTTGTTTGTATTTGATTTATTCTATATTAAGAAATGATTAAAGTTTGGCACCTATGTTTGAGTCTTATCAGAGACCAAAACTGTAACTAATGTCATGATTACAGAGTTTATAAACTTTTATGTGATTCTTCAATAATCTGAACGTTAATGTGCATGAAATTTGTTCCAATTTAACTGGATCTGATGGAAGTCCTTTCTACAGATGTCTGATGACTAATCCATGTTTCAGTATTTGAGAATTCTGAATTAATTTAAAATATATATTTCAAATTTCTGTTGATCAAAAACTATAATACTGTATTCCAAAACAAAAATTTTAAGTTAAATATATTATATATATATATTATTCATTTATTTTTATTAGATATTATATTTATTTACAATACAGATGCAATCCACTTTCCCAATTTCTCCTCCCTAAAACCCCCTATAATATACCCCCTCTTTCTTTATGCTTTTATACCATTTTGATTATATGCATGTATTAAGGTCAGATATAGATTGAGGGTCTAGAAATACAATAGATGCAAATAGTTGAGGAACAAGCAATACAATAAACACAATTAGTCAAAAAAAAAAGGCAAGGCATTAAAACCAGTTATGTGAACACTCCTGTGATCACTGTTTCTAAAGGCTTATCAGGATGACAAAAGTATCTGAGCCTACTTCCCTATCCTAGCTCAAGGTCATTTTCATGTCTGAAGCCTAGTTCCTTTTTCTAGCCTAAAATTTAGATTCCTGTCTGAAATAACTTCTTTGTTCTGGTCTAATATTTAGATTCCTGCCTGAGATTACCTCTTTGTTGTGGTCTACTATTTAGATTCCTGCCTCAGATTACTTCTTTGTTGTAGCCTACAATTTAGACTCCTACCTGAAATTACTTCTTGTTCTAGTCTAATGTCATATTCTTGCTTGAACCCTACTTCCTTGTCCTTGGCCGATGTCATATTCCTGCCAAGCAGCCCATTTTCTTGTCCTTGTCCCATGTCAGCTTCTTGCCAAGCAGCCCCAAAGACTCTCCACCTCTCCCCCTTTTTTATTTTGTTAACAAGACTGAGCCTGTCTTAGATTGGTCTGACAATGCCTTCCTTACCCATCATGGAATATGCATTACCAAAGGCAATGAATTTATGTCTTATGTTGATAAGGGTCTGCAGAATCTTACCTGTCCTTGGCTTGCCAGCCTGTTAATTTAACAACTGTGTTTGGGCATCCATTTTCAGGTTTAATCCATGTACTTTGGCTGCCAACATGTTGATGTTGTCAAAGATAAACTTTAACACAATGGGCAGAAATAAAAGTATTCCCAGGATAACAAGGGCTAGCCTGATCAAGCTATATATGCCATTCCTGAAATTTGTCCAAAATGGAAATACTGAGCTCAGGCCATGGATAATTTTATTGGCATTATCTGTAGCATCAAAAGTCAACAGACCAGTATTCTTTAAATTAGTAATCTCACTATGCAAAGTTAATGCACCCAGAGAGGTGGTAGGATTATGCCAAATATCCTACAGGTGTCTTTAAACTTATTTCTAATTATAATGACAATCATTGTGAATTTCAAAAGTAACACTACTCCAATAATATTTGTCATGACACTTGGGATGGTTCCTAACTCTTGCACCCTGAACCTCCTTCAGATAATTTGAATGGGTTATAGAGCATCATTTGTTGTCCCAGATACCAATATAAATCCTTTTGTATACTCAATACACTAGTAACATTTTTTTTGCTACATGGTTAACAAAAATAGTTGTCTTAACTCCTTGTGTCAATGCTATTGAAGAAGCAGTGGTCCTAGCAATTAATGGAATTAAAGCTGTTATACCAGCAATAATCAAGCCTGCTACCCTCTTGCTTCTGCTTAAAGCCTAACTCATCCTTTCCAGCACTTTCAAGCTTTTTTCAGAGAATCAAATTTTTCTAATACTCATGGTAGTGAGACAAAAGCTGGTTGATACACCCCCCATAAGAAACATTCAGCACACTAACATAATTGGAAATTATACAATCAATGAAATTTAGAATAAATGCTGCAGAAGAGGCAAAACCAATTTTAGCTTGACAATTTAAAGAGCCTTAAAACATGCACTAACCATTGTTTGAAATCCAGATTCTGTCCCAACTTTGTCTCTTGCTATCCTAACATCATAGCAAGCTACAGCTAGTTTCTAAATATGTCTCTGACAAAGTCCAGATCTAGCCTTCCAAAAGTTGACTGTTATTTCCCATATTGGATAGATTTCTAGACCAGTACATGATTGAGTTCTAATAGCTGGGCACTTTTTAAGAAGAATACAAGAGACATAATTTCTCTTTTTGATTCTCTATCCAACAAGTTCTAGAATCTTGAGGCAAGGCAACTTGTCTCATCTGGGATATAGTAAAGCAAAGGTGGGCCAGGAACATATGTCCAATACAGCTCCTCAGTCACCCTCGTCAGGGCACTCAGCAAGCTCACAGGTTGGCGTCATTCTTTGTCACAGCAACAGTATGTCTCACCAATCTTTTTAAAGATCCATGGGCCTCTTCCATAATACCTTTTCCTTGAGGATTATACAAAATCCCAGTAATAAATTGTTGACAAAACGTCTCAGCAGCTCGACTACAATTACCAGACCCATTATCTGTTTTTTTTTTTCAATTGGACATTTTATTTATTTACCTTCCAATGTTATCTCCTCTTTCATTCCCCACAAAACCCCTTATTCCATTCCCCTTCCTCCTATTTCTATGAGGGTGTACTCCCACCATCCTCCCATTCCTGCCTCCCTACTCTCAAATTTTCCAACACTAGGAAATCCAAACTTTCAGGCACCAAGTTCCTTCACTTCACTGATGCCTGACAAAGCCACCCTCAACTACCTATACAGGTGGAGCCATGAGACTCTCCCTTTGTGTTCTCAGGGTTTCCAGCCTTTTACTCTAAGGTAGTGTCTGTCTTTGTCACTGAGGTGGGTTTCCTGTATGCAACAAAATGCTGGGTCCTGTTTAAATATCCAGTCCATTATCCTATGTCTTATTATTGGGGAATTGAGTCCATTGATGTTAAGAGATATTAAGGAGACGAGATTGTTGCTTCCTGTTATTTTTGGTTTTAGTGGTGGCATTGTTTGTATGGCTATCTTTTTGTGAATTTGTTGGAAGAGGATTACTCTCTTGCTCTTTCTAGGATATAATTTCCTTCCTTGTATTGGAGCTTTCCTGCTATTATCCTTTGTAGTGCTGGGTTTGTGGAAAGATATTGTGTAAATTTGGTTTTGTCATGGGATATCTTGTCTTCTCCATCTATGGTAATTGAGACTTTTGCCGGGTATAGTAGCCAGGGCTGGCATTTGTGTCCTCTTAGGGTCTGTATGACATCTGTCCAGGATCTTCTCACTTTTATAGTATCTGGTGAGAAGTCTAGTGTAATTCTGATAGGTCTGTCTTTATATGTTACTTGGCCTTTTTCCCTTACTGCATTTAATATTCTTCCTTTGTTTTGTGCATTTGGTGTTTTGATTATTATGTGATGGGAGGTATTTCTATTCTGGTCTAGTCTATTTGGCATTCTGTAGGCTTCTTGTATGTTTATGGGCATCTTGTTCTTTAGGTTAGGGAAGGTTTTTTCAATAATTTTGTTGAAGATATTTATTGGCCCTTTAAGTTGGAAATCTTCACTCTCTTCTATACCTATTATCCTTTAGGTTTGGTTTTCTCATTGTGTTCTGGACTTCCTGGATATTTGAGGTTAAGAACTTTTGCATTTTGCATTTTCTTTGACAGTTGTGTCAATATTTTCTATGGTACCTTCTGCACCTGAGATTATCTCTTCTATCTCTTGTATTTTGTTGGTGATGCTTGTGTCTATGACTCCTGGTTTCTTTCCTAGGTTTTCTATTTCCAGGGTAGTCTTCCTTTGTTATTTCTTTATTGTTTCTACTTTCATTTTTATGTCCTAGATGGTTTTGTTCAGTTCCTTCACCTGTTTGATTGTGTTCTCTTGTACTTCTTTGAGAGTTTTTTGTGTTTCCTCTTTAAGGGCTTCTACCTGTTTACCTGTATTCTCCTCAATTTCTTTGTGAGTGTTATTTATGTCCATCTTAAAGTCCTCTATCATCAGTATTAGAAGTGATTTTAAATCTAAATCTTGCTTTCCTGTTGATATGGGAAATTCAGGACTTTCTAATGTGGAAGAACTAGGCTCTGATGATGCCAAGTACCCTGGGTTGCTGTTGCTTATGTTCTTGCACTTGTCTTTTGCCATCTGGGTCTCCTTAGTGTTACCTACCTGCCCTGTTTCTGACCTGAGCCTGTCTTTTCTATTATCTTGGTTGTTTCAGAACTGTGTGAGGTGGGTGTTGCTATGGGGGTTAGAGCTAAGGCCCAAGATCTGCTCAGTGCTTGATCCCAGACCTGAAGGAACCAGTGCTCTGGGCCAGGAGTGAATTCCTGGGTCCCAGTGGGTCCAGAGTGTCCCAGTTATTCCCTGTTTGTGGCAGGTGTTTCTGTCTCCTTACCTAAGATGCTGCTGGGGTTAGAGCTCCTGGGTTCCTATGGGTTTTGTGAGGTTGGGTGCACCCGCGATCTGCTCAATGCTTGGGCCCAGACCAGAAGGAACTAGTCCATTGTACTCATTTTCAATAAGGAGTAAATCCTTACCTAAATGCAGTAACCATTGATTTACTTACAGATAGAGCTTGAATGTACACAGGATATCAGCACATGTTGTATCTTACTAATAAGTGATCATAGTATGATATGCTAAAAAGACATATGAAAGAATAATTGCATAAAGTATTTTGATATAGTGGTCTCTTAAGATTCCTTTATAAAGAAAATACAAGGAAATCCTGATATGTCCATAGTACAAATGTATATATATATATATAAATGACTCAATGACTCAAAAATATTTCCTAATTTAGTTTTTTTCTTTCTTTAAGACTTATTTCTTATTTTAATTTCATGTGTGTTTGTGTTTTTATGCATTTATGTTTGTGTACATTGTACATGCCTCATGCCTATAAAAGCCACAAATATGTGTTAGAACCCTTGGAACTGGAGTCACAAACAAATGTAAGCCACCGTGTAGCTTTTGGAAAATGAACTCATATTGTCTCCAAGAGCAACAAGTGTTTTCATCTTCAGAGCCATGGCTCCAGACACTAGTCTTTAGTTTTTCCTTTTTTCTTTTTTGCTTTTAAAAAACATTTTTACACATATGATTTAATTATCCTCCACTCATTTACATCACTCTACCCCCCACCCTACATATCTGTCCTCTCTCTTTCAAAGACAGCACCTCTTTTCTGTTGTTGTTTTGGTTTATATATGCATGTATGTGTATATGTGTACATGTATACAAATGCAGAGAGAATCTTTCATAAATATCACCTGCTCTCCCCCCCAAAAAAGTGACCTGAGACAGAAAATAGGAAATGGGACACTGGCAGGAAGACAGAAGATTTTGAGAATTGGTGAGAAAATAAAAGGAGATGCAAAGAGATTTGATAAATTCAAAGGAGATGCTGGAGGAGACCCTGAGAAAGATTCTCAGGAAGAAGGCTGGTACTGAGGGAGAGGTAAATAACTAAGTGGTAAACACAGAATAGTTTGAGTAGGTTAAATAAACTATGAGTTAGCCAGGGAATGAGCCAAAGCATATGGCCTAGGCATTGTATAATAAATAATATGTCACAGAGTCATCCTGGAAACAGAAGCTAGAAGGAGAAATAGATTTAATATTTTTACACACACACACACACACACACACACACAGAGAGAGAGAGAGAGAGAGAGAGAGAGAGAGAGAGAGAGAGAAAGATGCTCTTTACTGGTGAAGTCCAACTTTTAGCAAACTCATTGATATCTTCAATATTTAGAATTGTATGAATTTAAGGTGCTATGAATGTTAAACAACAAATCTATGCTTATTTTACCTTGTTTTTGTTCATGACAGAGATATTTATTTGTATATGTTAATATATTTAATATAACATAACTGAGAGTTATTACAACACATGCCTATTTACACATAAATTTAATGTGTGAACTTCCCACATATCTAACAACACCTGAAGCAAGGGCTGTCCTTGAATCTGTTTCCTGTCTGTGAATGAATCTTGTTCTGCTAACTGGGCTGCCTTGTCTGGCATCAATGGGAGAGGAAGTGCTAGTCCTGCAGTGACTTTATGTACTAGAGTGGAATAATACCAATGAGGAGGATCTCCTTCCCAGGAAAGAAGGGGAGGCAGGACTGAGAGGAGGAACTGTGTTTGGAGGGGGCAGTGGGAGGAGTTGGATGCTGATATCGGTATGTAAAGTGAATGAATAAATAAATAAATTAATAAAAACATGTCCTAATTTTGAAAAATACCTTTCTAAAAGTATTGATCATATTTCATGGTAAGATTTCACATCAGGTCATTTGATAGCTTATTTGGCTTACCTACAAAATGAATAAATATAAAATAACTACTTATCTGCTGTTTTATAAAAAAGAAAGCACACAATTCAGATGGGGAAAGCCTGTGAAAAGTCATGATAAATTCTCATATTGTTTCTCGTGTAGCAGGTGTTATAGAATCTATTGTTTCAACTCTAAGACTCAAAAAAGACAGGACAGCCATAAAAACTCACCACATCATTCCATGTGTTGCTATATATCTAGATGTTTTATTTTCTTCTCCTTGAGCTTTAGAGTTACTTTTGCAGAAATTACCAAAATTAGTAACATTTAGTAAATAGATTAGGGAAACTCTAAATCTGCATCTTCCCAGAAGCGAAGTCCCACTCATTTGGAAGCTTCCTTCTCCACATGGAATAGCAACCTAATATCTCAGCCACACCAGTCATCACTCCTTACTTTTGTCTATGCTCCTTCTGTGGATTCCTCTTCACACTTTGCCCTTTATCTTCATCTTTTAATTATTTATTTAAAATCCATGTAAACAGAAACCTAATTTAGAAAGGTGTTTCTTATTCCATTCACTAAATTAACCACTCTTTTGTACCTGGTCTTTCTACATTTTTGTAATAGAGTATTGATAGAGTATTCTGTTTTGAATTATAGGTTGTTGTATATTTTTTTTCTTCTGAGTGACTTAAACTCTTTCTTGGAAAGATTGTATTGTAATGGGTGTGTCATATTGTGTAGAACGGACTACATTAATCACAGTGAAGAATAAACACGTAGGTATTTATGAAATCAAAACAAATGAATTGTGTCATGTAAGTTTTAAAATTTAGTATTATTTATATGCATTCATTTACCATAACTATTATTTGTCAAATTCTAAGGAAGTTTCAAAATGAATCGATGTTTTCTCATATTTTCATGGTCTGATATTTTAATATTTCAGTTTTTTATATTCCCAGACTTTTTTCCTGAAGGAGGGACTGATCTAAGTAAATTAATTCATCAGTAACAGTTTTAAACTAAAACATTTATTATCCATGTTTGTGTTTCTTTGATCATTGTTAGACTTTTTTTTATAACTGTTCTATTCTGTCTATTTGCCATTCTGTTCTGTCTAATTCATTATTCCTATGTTCTTTGGATACAAAGACTGTGAGTAGTTCAGTCACTATCTTTCTTACGTTATTCTTATGTGTGTATACATGTATATATGTATGTGTTTATATATTTTAATAAATTTTCTCTTTACCCTTTATATTCAAATGCTATATCAATTAACATATATTTGTCAAATATAAAATTCACAACACATTATTTACATAATTTCATTTATGTCCTGGAACTTTTGGCATTCTGTTGTGTTTTGAGTGAGGATCACACCTGCTAGTCATGTAGAAATACCTCTTCATATTATTTGCAGTCTCCATTTGAATATTTAATTTTGTGCTTGTGTGTATGTAATGTAGGCATATGTGTATATTTTTTGTGTGTTTGTGTATGTATGTTTAATTCTTTTTCTGCACATGAACTTATGGAGACCAGAGGTTATCTATGGGTGTCTACTCTGTGGTTTCCCACATTTTTGTTTTAAATCAAGTTGACTCACTGATCCTGAAATGCATTCATTTGATATTTGAAGATCCTGGATGCACATCATGCCCCAGAAACCAACTTTCTTCTTCTCCCACATTAATTGGGTAATAAACATGCCGTCACACTCAGCTTTCATAGCAGTTTTACAGGTCTACATGGACATTCTTATGCTTATACAGAAAACATTTACCAACCAAGGCATCTCTCCAGCCCATTTTATATTTTTAGTGGAAAATAAGTCAATTACATTTTACATTACTTGAAATTCTGTTTATTAGCCAAATTAACTAATGAGAGAGGGAAAAAAGAAAGGGTTGATTTACTTTTACATAGACCTGTGACAACACATAACACTTTTGAGTATTTTCTAAAAGGAGATAGTCTTAATGATTTGTATTTTTTATTGACTGAGAATTTCATATATGCATACTCTTTGTTTTGGTGAAATTCAAACCCCATTTTTTTCCTCCTCAGCCTCTCTTCTATCTTACCACCTTGATTTCTTCCCACCTCATGTATTCTTTTGTTCTTTTTTCTTAACCCCTTAGAGTTCACTCAAGGCTGTCTGTCAGTATATAGCTTATAGGAACACAAATAGTCTCTTTGAAAAAACATTCCTCAAAAACCTACTCTACCTCTCTCAGTAGCTACAAATTGCAACAGTGCTGCAAATTTTCACTCATTCTCCTGGCTATCTAGTTTTCTCTCCTGTCTTCCCCCATACCTGATCCTACCCACCTTTTCCCTCCCTCTCCACTCTGCCACCCTGGTCCCTCCCTTCCTCTGCTTTCTGGGATTATTTTGTTTCCCCTTCTAAGTAGGATTGAAGTATCCATACTTGAGCCTTCCTCAGACAGCTTAACTCAGCCTCATGTGTTTTTGTTTTGTCCCAAAGACTCCTTAGTGAAGATGGGTACATCAAAGATAGAAAAACTGTTAGAGTCCACAGCCCATTCAGGAGGGTGTTCATAAACTCAGAGCAGAATTCCTCTTTCTTTATTTTGTTTACTTGGATCTTCTTTCAGACCTTGTGGGCCTCTCGCTGCTTGTACAATTACTGCTCCTTCAAGTATTGCTGTTTCTTCTTCCACACCTCATCAATGTACTGCTGCTTCTCTGTTGCCTGCAGCTTGCTCCACAAATGCTCAGCATTTTGACTGATCTCTGGAATGAGCAGGTGTGAGTAGTGGGTGTGAATCTTATTTCACCCGTCATTAAGGAAGGGAACATAGCCTGGAATTCCAGACTTAAACTTATCAGGGAGAATCTTCTTTTCTTGCGTTTGGGCCAGCCTCTTTTCTTCATCTCCTAAGATTCCTGCTTTCAGGCATGGAGACCTTAGCTGCCCACCTGTTTCATAGTCACTGCAAAGGCCCTGTGTCTTGCCTCCTGCAGGTATGGTGGTTACAGTTGACTGCTAGGGATCTGGAAACAATGGCTCCCTGGGTTAAACCTCTGGGGAAAAAAAATCTTTCAGGGACTTGGGATGTGGTGCCAATTCAACCAAGTGCCAAAAAATATTTTACACAGAATATTCTTTTATTTCTATTATTTTATTTTCCCATTAATCTCTTTACATCTCAATCACAGCCCCCTCTTTCCTCCCAGTCTCCCCTTCACCTGAGTCCCCAAACCCACTCCACCTCACCTATGATAAAGCAAAGGTCCTTCTTGGTTGACCAACCCACCTTGACACCTCAAGTCAATGCAGGACTAGCTACATCCTCTCCCACTGAGGCCAGACAAGACAACCCAGTTAGGGGAACAGGATCCACAAACAGGTAAACAGAGTCAGGGTAAGCCATCACTGCAGTTGTTGGGGTACCCTCATGAAAATCAGGCTGGACATCTGCTATATATGTATTGGGGATACAGTAAGGAGGACTAAGTCCAGCCCATGTATGGTCTGTGGTTGGTGGTTCAGTCTCAGGGAGCCTCCAAGGTTTCAGGTTAGTTTCAGGTTAGTCTCTGCATCTTTTTTCTTTTTTCTTTTTTCTTTTCTTTTCTTTTCTTTTTTTTTCAGCTTCAGGATGGAAGACAAATATGCTAAGCTCCTGTGTGTGAATCTAGGTTGACATACACAAACATGGCCTGAGGCTCCAAGGTAGTCAAAGGAGGAAGGCAGGCCAGCCATGTGCCCACATAGAACTTCTGAAGACAGCTGGGCACATTTACCCCTATATTGGCAGGGGTTGCTACTGCATTCATTTGTCTCTCTCACACAGGGAACCTGTGTATCCAGACCAGCAATGATAAATACATTCTAATCAATTATCCCCTCCCTCATTTCCTACAGTAGTCTCTGCACCTTCCTATCTATACAAAACATCTCTTCCTTCTCCCTCTCCTTAGAAAACAAACAGGCAGCAAACCGCGCGGCTCGCAGCCCCCAAGGCCAGCCGCAGCGTGATGTGCACGGCTTGGCCCGTGACCCCAGAGCCATCCCTGTCTCCGGGCCCCAGCCGTTATCTGCGCCCAGATCCGGGATCCTCCTCATGGGGCTGCGCCGCTGGCTGCGGAGCACCTGATTGCTGTTGCCCGTACCGGTGCCTGGAGGAGCCTGCGCGACCCGAGAAAGAGCTGCTGGTCAGTGATAACAATCCATATTCCTCTTTTGAAGCAGTTCTGGAGAGGGATGATGAAAAGAATTTATGGAGCATGTCTCATGATGTGTCTCACACAGAGGCAGATGACGGACAGGATTTTATATAATCTGGTAGTCACTCATAATCAACAGACCAAAGACTCAGAGGAGTGGCAAAGACTCAGCTATGATATCTACACCTTGCAGCAGATACGCAGGGAACTGAGGAATAGATGAAGGAATTTTCTAAGATTCGGGCTTTCAAAGGGAAGCTGACTCTTTGTTGTCAGTGACCAAACTCAGTACCATGAGTGATTCTAAAACCACGAGGAAAGCCCAAGAGATGCTCTTTAAACTGGTTGAAGAGACCTCTATCTTCCCAGCCAGCTGGGAGCTCTCTGAGAGGTATCTCTTGATTGTGGACAGGCTCATTGCTCTCGATTCTGCTGAAGACTTTAAGATTGCTAGTGAAATGTACCCCAAGAAACGTGCAGTCCCATACCTGGTAGCCGGCCAGAGAAAACTGCACTACCTTCCATTTCCAAGTCCCTAAAGGGAGGCTCAGAAGAGCAGAGTTCTTTTACCAAGACACAGGAATTTACCAAAGTTGCACAGCTGCCTGCGGTTTCGAGTGAGTCAGTCAAGCACTATTGTGAATCCTACAAAACATAAAGTCTTTCTCAGGTCCTTCACCTAAGGATGCTCTGGCTGCATGAAAACATCTAGTGGCCACCATACTTATTCTCTACTTCATGTTGTTTAAAATTAGCCTGCAAATGTTTTCAGTCACTTCGGTGGGCTATTAGAAGATAAATAATAAACAAAAGATCTTATAAAAAAGAAAACAAACAGGCAAACAAGCAAATAAAAACTGAATAAAACAAAATAAACAGGTTAAAACACACACACACTGATTCTGAACACAGCTTCCTCTTTCCTCTCAGTCTCCCCCTCATTATAAAACACATACATATGCATAAAAACACAAAATCAGAAAGCATAGTATAGAAGGCAATGATCAGGAAGGTTAACAAATGCCAGAAACAGCCTCAGCATAGAGAGCGGTTCTGAGAGAAGGCTATAATGGGAGCAACAAAAGATTTGACTCGAAGTCAAATCCTGGATCCAAGCTGGTAACCTGTGTTCTGCTTGAAATACCTTTTCCAGTATGCTTCTCTCTGTGTTCTGCTATCTCTCTGGAAATTCTCTGTTTGTATTCTGCTTGCTGGCCATTCTAAAAGATATATCTCTGTCCATGTACTGCTTCCTTCTATGTGTGAGTGTGAGAGTATTCCTGTCTATCTGTGTGTATCTGTCGGTCTGTGCCTGCCTGCCTGTCTGTCTGTCTGTCTGTCTGTCTGTCTGTGTCTGACTGACTGTTTCTGTCCATTCTGTGTCTGTGCCTCTGTCTGTTCCCCAAGTTCTCTTTTTATCCTAAAAAATTCTTTGAATAGACCATTTCCTTCAGAATACAGGTCTATTCTTCTATTTTACGTATCAGTCAGTCATTTACTCCAATTCTTAGGAGACAGTAAGAATACATTTTTTCTTAGCATTGCAAAAGAATCAGAAAGAATTCTGTCTGCCTTTGTTAAGCACAAACTGTAAGTTAGTTGAGTGGGACCCTGCCCTGAAATTACTATTTCTATCACACCTGGGCTTCACCTCCTAACTCTGTCATATCTGACCTTGAATTCAGGAATCTGCCTGCCTTTGTATCTTTCTGATAAACTGGCTCAAAATGTAACTGTCTTTGTTCCTTTAGATGCATGAAGCCCCTCATAATTCATATTGCATCTTTTTGTTCTACATAGCTGAGAAATTAGATTAGATATATTTTGAACTCATGTATTTAGAGCTCTTTTCTATAGCCTTAAGGGCTGTCCTGAGGTCCTAGTGTTTACCATTTTACTGAGACATTAGCCACACCTTCTGCTCCTGGACTCATGCTGTCTGATTATCACGGAGTCATTAACATTAACAGAGAGGACATTCCTCAGAGAAATGTGAAAAGATGTACATTATTACACAAAGAAGACTTATACACACAGCAGCCATTAACACTAGTGGAGGCTCACACTGGGGTCCTGTCCCAGAGGCAGAAACCATATCACTCTGTCTCCAGCAGGGCTACGCTGGGCTTAGCAATAAATTAAATAGCCTAAACAAAGCAATTTGAGACAAAACAATCCCCAAAACGCTACTGAGTTCTTTTTCTGTGGTGTTCTACTCCTGGGCATGGGACTTCCTTAAGTGTGGTTTTTATACATTGTAAGAATCAGAGAATTATTAATATTTTATGAAACCTTTTTGTTCTTTAGGATTTAGGTTTTGCACTTCATGGGGTATACTTGATTATTATTTTTTTTAAATTAAATAGAACAATAAAATCACATGTGTTTTTTACAAACATGATTTGCTTGTTTTTCTGAGACAAGATTTCATGTGGAGTTGGCTAGGCTTAGCCTCTATTTTATATTATTTGCTTGCAAATGCTGAAATTGCAGTTATGTGCTGTAGCATGCCAAGAATAGACATAATCTCTTAAGTATTATAAAATTAATGTATATAAGAACTAAATTATATATACAAACAAATGAATTATTGAATCTTACTAGTTGATCATTTTATTCAGGGTCTGTGTTAAACATTGGAATTGGGTAGGGGTTAAAAAACTTATAAACTAGTTTCAAGGTGATCATGATTTAATAGAAGAGCTTGGCATTTAAAAGTGATAAATACATAAAAAAAATATATAAAAATACTGTCATCAAAACTTTCAGTCCAAAAGAATCTCCTCTTTCTACAGTATACAGAAAAGATCATTGTAAAAAAGGTCTGGTTCGACTTCCCATACCAATGCTCCCAGAAATAGATTCAGACTCAAAATATATTTACAAATACCCATATAGCTAGGATCTTCTGTGACTACAGTCATAACTTAAGATAACCCATTTATTTTAATCAACATTCTGACACATGGCAGTGGTCAGGTACCATGTGTCAGTCTCTTCACATCTTCTTGAGCAGATCCCTGCCTATCTTTATCCCAGAGTTCCTTCTCCTGCTGGATATTCTACCTTCTATTTCCTGCCGATGTCATAGACCATAGGCTACAGGCATTTTAATTGACAGATGATTCATGCATAAAATCCACAAGATATTCTCTCTATAGTTGATAGAAAAAGAACATTGAGTGGGCTATTGAATAGGACTTGGAAGTAAAAAGCTATATTTTCTCTGAAAATGATCCTCTAATCTTTTATATTTTTACATTTATGTATTTATTTATGCATTTATTTTCATCCCAAAAGCTATCCACTTGTGGTCCCCCTCAGAGAATCTCTTCCTTTACCTTCCCTCCCCTTGATCCCCAGAGGATAGTGCCCCTTGTGTATTCTTCCATCCTGGCACATCAAGTCTCTGCAGAATTAGGCACATCCTTTCCCACTGAGGCCAGACAAGGCAGCCCTGCTATATATGTGGGATTGTAAATCAAGTCTTTCTATCTCCTGTGCCCAGTTTGCAGAGTCTCTAATACTCATGACAATACCACTGTCTAGACTGTAACTAGGTTTCCAGGCACTGAAATCAGCATCTAAATACACAATGCACAAGAACCTCTTCCTACACTCAGCAGCTTGTTTTCCTAGTCTCAGGCTGGGCCACTTTAACTATATCTGCTACTGTCTTGGTAGGAGTACCATGGTACAAGTATTATCAAATATACAAGTATTTTTTTTTTTCCTGCAACTGAGATGCACCTTGATCAATAGCCTCACCAGGCATTTTTAAGAAACCTTGTACCTTCTACATGGTACCAGGTCTCCACTTCTCTCCATGACACTTATTTATAATCCTAGGGCTTTTATTGTAACTAAGGCTGTATCTTTACCAGTGTTTTTTTCCTGGTTTTTCATAATGTCAAGTCTCAGAAGCTGTCCTAATTTCTCATAAGGCTAAGCCTTGGTGCTATCCTTGACCCTATTTATAACTTTAAAACTAGTATCACTTGGAACACATCATTTTTCGCCTCTTCTGGACCACAGTTTTTGCATACTGACCCTGAAGAAACCCTTCACAGAAATTTTGCCTCAGTGATACTGGCTTCTTCTTAAGCAAACCAGCTAAACATTTGCAACTGACAAAACAAAATGTTTTAAATTTAAAATATTGATTTCTCTAATAGAGTAATTTAAGGATTCTTGGGTCTTCCTAAGCAACTTAACAAGCCAGGCCTCCAGGATGCACATTGCTGTCTACATCACCATATATGTTCTCATAATCACTCACTAATCTCAAAACACTCAAAGGACTTTCCTAGCCCAAAATTCTAAAGTCCTTTTCATCAACATTTCCAAAAGAACAAAACAATGTTTTATGAACATTATACCATTTTTTGCCTTATTTAAGGTATCTCTCATTGTGATAAAACACTATGAAACCAAGCAATTCGGGAAGGAAAGGGTTTATTTCAATTAACAAGACACAGATCTCACTCTATCACTGATGGAAGTCAGGGCAGGAACTCAGACCAGGTTCCTGGAGATAGGAATTGAAGTAGAGATTACTGTGTCTTCTGCCTATTGATTTGTATTTTATGGCTTTCTTAATATGCTTTCTTACATCATCCAAGACCACTGTTCAGGAATGGCACTAAGATTCTGTTTTTCTAGATATGTCTAGGTTTATGTTAAGTTAATAAAAACAAAGCAGTACAATATACTTTAAAATACTCACAATTCTTGTATTTTAATAACAATTTAAGAAAAAAAAAATGAGATCAGAGACAAACAGGTAAGTGACCTCCCTGGGAGTTAAATTGTCCCACTCTCTAGACGTTTCTAATTTTCAAGATCCAATTTACTTTATTTCCAATTCTACCTTACTACCAGTCCCATGGCCAAGTATCTGCCCCCAATTCTGGCAGACTCCAGCTGCTGAGGTTCAGGTCATAACAATCAGAAAGACAGAGACCCCTTGCCAAAAGTCAAGCCCCAAACTAGGTCAGAGAATCCCCAGTACCTTAGAGCTTAAGCAAGCTTTTGGGTATCCAGGCTATAAAATCTATAAGGTTAAAAAAAAAAAAAAGGAAAGAGAAACTAAGGAACAAAACACCCATCTGACAAACTCAGAAAATAGCACTAGGTCTATAATCATCCCAAACTCAGATACCTAAATGTCAAGGTAAGAACACAATCAATCATAGCATGGTAGTATGGCACTACCAGAGACAAGCTATCTAATGTCAAAAGACCTGAATATCCCAATGAAACTGAAGTAGAAGAAAATAACCTTAAAACAAAATTTATAAAGAAATAAAGGTTTTTGAAGGAAAAAAAAAACCTCTTTAAAAATTCTTTAAAAATCTCTTTAAAAAATTCAAGGAAAAGACAGACAAAACAACTAAAGGAAATTAATAAATTCCTTGAAGAATGCCAAGGAAGCTGGATGACGGAGGAGAGAAACAGATGAAGAAAACTGTTCAAGACCCAGAAATTGAAATAAAAGTAATAAAGAAAACAAAAAACTGTGGGAATTCTAAAAATGGAAATCTAGGTAAGCAAACAAGAACTACATATACAAGCATTATCAACAGAATAAAAGAGATGAAAGAAAGAATCTCAGGGGTTGAAGATATGCTAGAAGAAATTGTTCATCTGTGAAAGAAAATGTTAACTCTATAAAGCTCCTGACAAAAATCATCCAGAATATCTGGGATACTATGCAAAGACCAAAACTAAGAATAATTAAAATAGAGGAAGAAGATTCATAGCTTACAGGCCAAGAAAATATTTTCAACAAAATTATAGAAGTAAAAGTCCCAAAAATAAAGAAAGAGCTGCATATAAATAAACAAGCAGCTCCTAGAACATCAAATACATTAGACCAGAAAAGAAAGTTCCATACCACATAATAATCAAAACAATCAAACTGCTAAATGTATGGAGGAAAAAAAAATATTAAAAGATGCAAGGGGAAAAGGCAAGTTACATATAAGTGCAGACCTATTAGAAATATACCCAACTTCTCATTAGAGACTCTAAAGGCCAGAAGAGCCTAGATAAATATCTTGAGGTCCCTAAAAAACCACAAATGCCAGGCCAGGCTACTTTACCCAGCAAAATTTTCAATCATCATTGAAAGGCCTAAGACTTCCCAGAAGGGGACCCCAGGTGACCCCACTCGAGTCTCAGGACTGCACGCACCCAAGAACACAAGACCGACTTGTTGCAAGCACATGAGGCGGTTTAATGACAGAGCGCTCTGGGCCACCCAACACGTCTCGTGCAAGAGACAGAGGGAACGACCCCAAGGCTCCAGGTTTCAGAGCTTTTATAAGGATGAAATGGGGAGAAAGGGGGAACCTTTGCACGGGTACACACAATTGGCTGCTTTACATCAGCAGCTGTACAGTCTAGGGGGCAGAGGGCAGTTCCTGCAGGCATAAGCTTATCTAAGTTACCATAGTGTCTAGTCTAGTTAAACTTAAATTGCAGTTTCTTGGACCTTGAGAGGACTGCAAGTGGGGGAAAGGGTTTGGAGGAACACCAGATGGCCCATTATTCATTTAGATATACTCCGGGGCACATCCCTATTCTCTATTTAAAAGAGTCCTTGCATACTGTTTTTTATCTGTATGTCCGACCAAGTCCTTGGAAGGCTTAACAGGCCTTTGTCCTTGGTCTTAAAACTCTACATTTTTAGTAACTAATCAACTAGGCCTCCAGCTAGCAAACCTTGCAGGCAGCAGTTTCAGCTACTTAGGTTTGGGAGAAAGAATCTACAGGGCCCTGCTACTTTACTAGTTTGGGACTCCCTAAAATTTTTTTTTTACCATAAGTGGAGAAAACAGGTATTCCATGACAAAAGCAAATTTATACAATATCTATCCACAAATACAACCCTACAGAAGATACTAGAAGCAAAATTCAAATAGAAGGAGATTAACTCCACTCAAACAAAACCAGCAGAAATAAATAATTCCATACCAGAAAAACCAAAGGAAGGAAAGTAAACACAAACACACATAAACACACATGCATACACAACTACTACTACTAGTAGTAGTACTATTACTAGGTCACAAATATCAAAATAGCAAGAATTAACAATTAGTTTTCTCTCAACAATAATGGACTTAACATCCTATTAAAAAGACATAGGGATTCAGGAATGGTTCAACCTCACTATTAAATAATGCAAAAGTGAGGCAGACAGTATTTACCAGACACCCTAAATAGTAAGTCCATGGGACTGTATTTCAAGTTGGTACAATAAAGAAGTAAATGTATAGGACATTAATATCTGCTCTATTAGCTTTCCATGATGCTGCAGATGCTCATGTTAGTCCTGTCAAATATAGGTACTATAGATTTCTCTGAAACCTGCCATATTATTGGTCAAAGTGAAGTCTTTCCTCCACAAGTAAGTTTAATCCAGATGTCAGGAAAATCCTGAATATTTCAAAGAGCAATTTGTCTCTATGGAATTATAATTGATATTATTATTATTTTATTGATTTTCAGACAAAATCTCTTTATTTAGCTCAGGGTTCCCTGAAGCTACTACAATCCTCCTGCCTCGTTTCTATAAACCATTACACAGTGATAGCACAACCCTCAATTTATATTGCAATTATCAAGGTGTATAATATATATAGAGACCATATATTTATGAATTATGTTCAAAATAAACATATACCTAAAACAAGAGAAAACAAAGTGATAATTTTATTTATTGGCAAATATTTTTAGAAATAATAAAATTTCTGAAGTAAAAAATTAAAAGCTATACACAAAACACTCTTAATATCTTCTCCAAAAGAATGGTTGTCCTCAATTTCTATCATGTAGACTCTATTTACCTTACATATGTACCAGAATTGTTTCTGATGCCCTTTTAATCATGCCTCATCTAATGTTGATGAGATGTAGCTATCACTTGGTCTAAACACTTATTTCACCTTTTTATACAGAAGAGAAAGCTAGCTGTGACTCAGTAAGATCAAATAATTTCCTACAGGTCACATGCTAGTGAGGCTGAGCTCAGTGCCCTCCTTATGATTTCGTACCTCCTGTTAGATCTGACGGGACTTTGGCATTATATTACACATAGATAGTTCTAGATTCACATTCTTAGTCAAAATACATTATATAAAATGTTCTATATGGTGAATATATATTAACTTAGTTTACTTATATATTATAGTAACAACCAGAGCAATCCTCAAACAAAACCCCAAAATAACATCAGTAAAGCAATAGAGGAACTTCTGTAGCACATTCAACAGAATAATTACACATTAGTTCTCTTTCTGTTGTTATGAAAAATGTCATTTTTTATTTATGCACTATTCTTTATGAAGTTTGAGATGATTAGCCAGAAGCATAATACTTTGCTTCCAGGATATGTGCATATCAAGAGGATCTGACATTCCTCTTAGCTCTATTAGCAACAACAGATATTCACCTACTCTTATGGGAAAATCTCTTTTAAGAAAGTGTCTTGATAGGTAGACCAGATGCTTTGAGCTTCATATCTTCCTGTCTTGCCTTCAGATTCCTGGAGTTATAGAAGCTAACTATTTAGCTGCATGACAGCTTTGGAGACTGACCTGGAATTTACTGCACAAATCAACCATAAGTGATAAACAAAAACAAAACAAAAACTCATAATTGGCTATATTTATTAATGCATATGCCTTTCAATGAAAATTACAATAATGTTACATAGAAATTATTAACAAACCCACTAATATTTGTATTTTAAACATGAAATTCAATCATAAAACATATTTCATCTAGAGGTATAAGAAATGTATTAATTACATTTTAACCAGTTATTTAAGATCTCCATCATTTAAATGAAGTTTTATTGATTACTATCCAGTATACAAAATTTTAGTGCCTTAACCTAACATTTAAGAGAAATCTCACTGTTAAGTAATTTAAAGGAAATGCTGAGGAAACAAAGCAGTTTATTTTGTTCATCTCCTAAATCAGTGGCCTCCTGGTGGAGCTATAAAACACTGCAGGGCTAGATGTAACATATAGGATGCTTGAAATGTTTTCTGGCTCAAGCCATGTACTTGGCTGCCAACATGTTGATGTTGTTGAAAAAAAAGCTTTAACAGAATGGGCAGGAATAAAAATATTCCGTGGACAAAAAGGGCTAGCATGATCAACCTATATATGCCATTTTTGAAGCTTGACCAAAATAGAAATACCTCAGGCCATGGGTAATTTTATCTGCAGTATCTACCACATCAATGCTCAGCAGAATAGCATTCTGGAAATTCATAAGCTCTGTATGCATCCTTAAAACATCCTGAGAGGTGTTAGAATTATGCCAAATATACTGTAGTGTCATTAAACTTCTTCCTCTTTATAATGAGTACCACTGTAAATTGTAGAACTAACATGAATCCAATGGTATTTGGCGTGACACTCAAGATGGCTCCTTACCCTTAAATTCTAAACCTCCTTTCACTAATTTCAATAGAATAAACATCAATCTATTCTTCCAAATGCCTATCTAAATCCTCTGGTATATTCAACACTTTAGTAACATTTTTTTGCTAAATGATTAACAAAAGTAGCTGTCTTAACTTCTTATGTCACAGCAATTGCAGAAGCAGTGGCGCTAGCAATTAATGTAATTAAAGCTTTTATACCAGTAATAATCAAGCCCACTACTCTCTTGTTTCTGCTCAAAGCCTGACTCATTTCTTCCAATACTTGCAAGCTATTTTTAGAATACCAAGATTCTGTGATACTCATGGTGCTAAAACAAATGCTGGCTGATAGACCTCCATAACTGACATTCCAGATTTCAAAACACAAACACAATTAAAAGGTGTACAATCAATGCAATTTACATTAAATACTGTAGAAGAAACAAAAGTATTTTTAACTTGACAGTTAAAAAAGCCTTAACACATGTGCTAACACCTGTTTGAAATCCAGATCCTGCTACAACTTTATCTTTCGCTAACATAACATCATAGAGAACTGCAGCTAATTTCCATATATGTCTCTGAAAATGTTCAGAACCAGACTTCCAAATAAAGACTGTTATTTCCAATATTGGATTGATTTCTAGACCAGTCCATGATTGAGTCTGAATAACTGGTCACATTTAATAACAATTCAAGAGGCATTATAACTTCTCTTTTTGATTCTCTGATCCACAAGGTCTAAGAACTTGAGGCAAGGCAGCTTGTCTCATCAGGGGCACAGGCAAGTAATGGTAAGTTGGGAAATTATGTCCAATAAAGCTTTCCAGTAACCATTGTCAGGGCACTCAGCAAGCTCACAGGTCAGCATCATTCTTTGTCCTGGCATCAGCTTGTCTTACCCATTGCTCTGGCAGCAACTATGCTCCTTCAGCATTCTGCAGAAAAAAACACAAACAGGCCCTCTTCCCCATATTTAATACCTGATCGAGATCATGCCTTATGGCAGTAAGTGGATCCTTCTCTTTCACATAAGCATAAGTATGGATAGTTGTAGAGCACCATAGACACTCAGCAGAAATTTCCTTGGCATTCAAATTTAAAAAAATTAAATAAAAAATAAAAAATATGATTTAAATAAATTTGTGGTGTACAGGGGGTGTATCTGCCCCTTTTTTATTTTATGAAGACATTGTTTTAAAGTTCTATGGACCAGTCCCACAGTCTCTTGTCCTTGACAGTTTATAAGGAATCACCATAATATGGGTAATGTTAAATTGCTGCTAAAGAGTCTCAAATGTTCAACTGCCATAGCCAGTTCCATTATTTGTTTGTTTGTTTTCTTTTTTTAATTATTGTGTACTTTATTTATCTACATTTCAGATGTTATTTTCTTTTATGTGAACACTACCTTGATCACTGTTTCTAAGGGCTTATCAGGATGACCAAAGTATCTGAGCCTACTTCCCTGTCCTAGCCCAAGGTCATTTTCATGTCTGAAGCCTACTTCCTTGTTCTAGCCTAAACATCCAAACCATTCTACTCAGTTTAGTGGTTGTGTAGATGTTTTGGTTTTTTTTCAATTTGCAGTGAAAAGTAACTTTCAAAATGCTCTGACATCTGATAAATAAAGCCTGTGCAATTAAAATATTGCTCTGTTTTTTTGTAAATTAACTGTGGTTAGCAAAACTGATTTTTGAGCAAGCTGTATGCAAAAGGTGGCAGCCAATCTTCAAATGTCAAGACCCTTCAAAATACACTGTGAGAAATAACTAATAATTTTTACAAAAAAGAAAGAACAATGATGCCCTTAGGATACATGATGCTTGTTCATGATACACATAAAAAGTCACAATAGAGAAAATGGAACATAAGTCCTATCAAATATCTGTCACATATTTGTCTATAGCTACTCATTAACCTGAAAATCATGTATTGAACAAATATTTTGGTTACTCTGGCAAAATAACTATTACTCTGAGGTTATACATTTACATTCAAGAGAAGGGGAATAATTAGCTCAATAGCTTCTCAATGTAGACATATGCTATATGAATAACTTCAAATTATCTAACAGCATTTATATTTTAATTATCTGAAAATGGATGATTCCTTTTATTAACATATAAAATAGACACAAATGAAACAAATAATTTGTCAGTCAGTATTTTCCAACCTATGAATCTTTAAATAAATCTGTGATTCATGAAAGTACCACTCCATAGAATTATTATAGAGGAAGTTCATTTTTTGGTACTAGAAGCAATATCTTATTTTATGCATGTCTCAGGCTATCATGTATGTAAGAGTTTACCTAGAATTTAATAATTGACTTTTGAGACTTAGGAAAGAAACTGGTTACTCTCAACCAGGTCTACTAAGTTTATCTCTCAAATTATTAATAAGCTGAGGTGTGACAATAATTTTGATGTATTTTTCCAAAGATTTGGAATTGCTTAAAGTAGAACATGATATACTAAAAATTGAATATGCCTAAATTAGTTAGTTCTTAAGGATTAAGTATATTTTAACTGAATTCAGAAGTTTCACTTCAAAAATTACATCAGGCATTAGAAGAAGTAAACAATTATAGAACCCAAACAAGAACAGCCTGTTATCCCAGAGAGATCTTCATTTTCCTGTCACTTATTCTCCCACCTTCATCAGACTTGCTGAGCCTGAATAACACAGGTAAGCCTACCTTCCCCAACCTATCTTCCCTGCTTGCTGAGTTTTCTGGGGCAAGCCAGGCTGCCATGAGCAGCCTGCTATCCCAGAAGGACCTCCACTTTCCAGCCACCTCTTTTTGACCTCTATCAGATTTCTGAACCATATATGTAAGATTCCCTTCCCCCACCCATTTTTTTCTGCTCTTAGAGCTCTCTTGTCCAAGCCAATCTGCCATAAACACCCTACAAGCCCAGGAAGACATCTATTCTTGTGCCTCATTTTTGCCCATCTTCATCAGACCTGAGTCTACTGAGATATACAGAACTGAAAATTTGGAACTATACAGCCAAAGAAGGCATGCCACACCAGGACCACTGAGGTTCATCTACCTCCCAAATACCTACTACAACAAGAATACCTAGGGACACAAACAATCCAAATGACTAAAGGCCCTCAACAGAACAGAATCTACAAAATGACACATCCAAAGCAAAGCTACCACACATAATAATTAAAACACCAAATGCACAGAACAAAGAAAGAATATTAAAAACAGTAAAGAAAAAAGATCAAGTAACTTGTAAAGGGAAACCAATCAGAATTACACCAGACTTCTCAACAGATTGTAAAAGCTTGAAGATCTTTGGCATATATCACACAGACCCTAAGAGAATGAAAATGCCAGCCCAGGCTACCATACCCAGCAAAACTCTCAATTACAATAGAGGGAAAAACCAAGACATTCCATGACAATACCAAATTTAATATCTTTCCACCAATCCAGCCCTATAGTGGACAACTGAAGGAAAAATCCAACACAAGGAAGGAGGCTACACCAAAGAGAGATCAGGAATTCAGTGTCCATAACTAAATATAATAAAAGTAATATACAACAAACCAATAGCCAACATCAACTAAATTGGGAGAACCTTGAAGCAATCACACTAAAATCAGGGACTAAATAAGGCTGCCCACTCTGCACCTGTGTATTCAATATAGTACTTGAAGTTCTAGCCAGAACAATTAGAAAAAAAAGGGAGATCAAAAGGAAACAGATTGGAAAGTAGAAAGTTAAGATACCACGATTTTTGGATAATATGATAGTATACATAAGTGATCCAAAAAATCTACTAGAGAACTCCTACAGCTGATAACCTCAGCAAAGTGGCTGGATACAAAATTACCTCAAACAAATCAGTAGTTTTTCTGGGCTAAAAATAACCATGAATAATAAAAGAGGCACTAAAAGTATCACCATTGATGACTTCAAAATGCACTACAGAAATACAGAAAAATAAAAGCATGTCACTGCCATTAAACAAACACATTAATCAATAAAATCAACTTGACAATCCAGGCACAAATCCATACACCCACTAACACCCAGCTTTTGATGAAGAAGCCAGAAATATGCAGTGGAAAGAAGACACCATCTTCCACAAATGGCGCTGCTCCTGTATCTGGATAGATACATGTAGAAGAGAAATAAATAGATGCACATCTCTTTAAATAAGACTCAACTACAAATGTATAAAAGACCTAAACATAAACATGGATATATTGGAACTTGAATCAGAGAAAGTGAGGAATTACCTTGAATTCACTGGCAAAGTGACCAAGCCAGCACAGTCAGTCATCAGGGTCTCAAAGGAGTGAGTGAGGATTAACAAAATAAAATACAATTAGAGAACACTATAGCATGACTCCATCTAGTGCTGAAGCAGGTTTATTTTTTCCCAGTATGCTTTTAACCATTCTAGGTACTTGCAAAGGAGAGGGTCAGTTCTTAGATCAAAGACAAAGTAATCAAACAAGGCAATAAACAAAGACACATAGTCACTGTGTCTAGGGACTTATCAGAATGACCAAGATAAAAGGAATACCATATATTCCTCCACTGTATTTACCTTTAGCCTCTCATTAATTCAAATGTAAATATTCTTATTTGAGCCTAGACCCCTGTCTTCCCAACCCACTATAAATACACTTGCCAATATCCTAGAAGCAGGATCAAGGGCTTTCCACAGCAAAGAAGACTTTCTTAACAGACCACCATTGAGACATAATCTAAAATCAAGAAGTAATAAATGGTCCTTCATAAAACATAGAAGCTTCTATTGTTATACCCAAGTTTCAGATATCCAAATAACACCAAGGAGTCAATTCCTATGTAAAATACATAAGGGTTTTTATTATGATCTCTAGAGAAAGGTCTCTCACCATCCCCTTCACAGTGGATTAGAGTGAGAGCCAAACTGAAAAGTGGATATAAGTATCTCTAACTTGGCAACAATCTCTAATTGATAATCATTTTCAAGTATTAGATTTGGTTCCTACAAGGGAGTCTGACTGGGTAAACAAATTACTCTTAAAGGAAGGATGCATGCCTATCAGTAAATGGCAAGCAGAAAACAAACTTACAGGTATCCTTAGAGATTACTTACCTATTTCTTGTCAGAGTTTTTATTGTTTTACCATATATAAAAATGTATGTATATATATATATATATATATATATATATATATATATATATATATATATGTGTGTGTGTGTGTGTGTGTGTGTGTGTGTGTGTGTGTATGTATGTATATGTGTGTGTGTGTGTGTGTTTATTTCTATCTTATCTCTCTATGTCATATGGATATGTATTACTGCTTTTATTTTAGTGCTTTTATGAGCTTCTTCAGTGTTTGAGCAAGTAGGACTGATTCTATACCTCCTGTGTGCATGCATGTGTGTTTGTGCAGAAATATTTCTTTTTATTTTCTCAGTTCTCATCCTCTAGAAAACTCTTACAAGTACTCATTCCTTTTATATTCAAGTATGAAAGTAATTCTTAATATTACTTTATTCACAGACTCTTTAATCTGTTTGTTTCTAAGACTATAGATGATAGGATTTAAGAATGGTGGAACAATGGTATAAAACACAGAAAGAGTCATCTCCTTATCTACTTCTAATGTTACTACTGGAGGTCTTAGATACACATAGGCAGCAGAACTAAGAAACACAGACACCACAATAATGTGAGGTATGCAGGTAGACAAGGCCTTCCCTCGCTCTCTTTTGACAGGAACCTTCAACACAGCTGATAATATGCGAACATATGATACAGCAATGAATGTAAAGCAGCTACCACTGAGCCCAGTGGCAGTCAGGAAAAGTAAGAGTTTGTTGATAAAGGTGTCAGAGCAAGAAAGCCTCAGCAATGAGGGGATATCACAGAAGAATTGAGGGACCACACTAGAGTGACAGAAGGACAGCTGGAAAGTTTTGAAAGTGTGCACACTTGCAAGGACAAGAGAACTAAGTAGGGAAAGCAGTGTCATCTGAACACAGAACTGGTAATTCATGATCACTGGGTAGAGAAGAGGCTTGCAGATGGCCACATAGCGGTCCTGGGCCATGATGGTGAGAAACTGAATCTCTACACAGGCACAAAAGAAGAATAAAAAGATCTGTGCTGCACACCCAGGAATAGAAATGTTCCTATGATCAGTGAGAGAGTTGATACAAGCATTGGGCACAGTAACAGAAACGTAGCCCATGTCTAAAATGGACAGATTCCTGAGGAAGAAATACATGGGTGTATTCAGGGTCAGGTCAACTGTAGTAACAATGATGATGATAAGATTCCCTAACAGGCTGCCCAGGTACACCAGCAGAAACAGCACACTGAGTAGGATCCTGCGCTCCAGAGACTTAGCAAAAACTTCCAGGAGGAATGAAGTCACCAAGGTGGAGTTGGCCATACTCTCAAAATACAAGTTTATCTGAAACAGAAAAGAACCAACTGAGAATAACTTAAATTGTTTGATAGATCACTATCATTTCTCTTGAAACTATTCATTGATGTTCTCTAAAGCTGAACATTATGTGTGAAAAATCAAGTATATTTTTGGTTTGCATATGATTTTATTATGCTTAATTGTTAATATGTGGCTTTTTTGTCAAATTGTATGGTATGATAAGCACCTGGAATTAATTTCCATAATAATAGCTGTCACTTGAATACTATTATCTTAATAAATATTAAGTCATTTACTATAATGTTAAGTAATATGGTAAGTTCCTCTTCTAGATAATCTACCTGCATCAATTAGGAACACCCAGAGACATTTAACATGTGGAATATATATATTTATGTATACTGGACCTTTATGTTAGGAGTCTTCACTCTCATCTACACCTATTAGTCTCTGGTTTGGTCTTTACAGTGTGTCCTGGATTTCTTGAATGCTTTGAGTTAGCAGCTTTTTGCTTTTTATATTTTCTTTAACTATTGTCTCAATGTCCTCTCTTCTACCTCTTGTATTTTGGTGGTGGTACTTGTATCTGTGACTCTTAATCTCTTTCCTAGGTTTTTTATCTCCTTTTTTGTTTCCTTTAATGTTTCTATATCCATTTTTCAATCCTGGAATGTTGTGTTCAAAACCTTCACCTGTTTAACTATATTTTCCTGTATTTCTTTAAGAGATTTATGTATTTCCTCTTTAAGGGCTTCTACCTGTTTACCCGTGTTCTCCTGTATTTCTTTAAGTGAGTTATTTATGTCCTTCTTAAAGTCCTCTATCATATTAATGAGATGGGATTTTAGATGTGAATCTTCTTTTTTAGGTGTATTGAGGTATCCAGGGCTTGGTGGTGGAATTGCAAGCTGGTGCAACCACTCTGGAATTCAGTCTGGCAGTTCCTCAGAAAACTGCACATAGTTCTACCTGAAGAACCAGCTGTAGCACTCCTGGGCATATACTCCAACATACAACAGGGACACATGTTCTGCTATGTTCATTGCAGCCTTATTTATGATAGCCAGAAACTAGAAACAACCCAGATGTCCCTCATAGAGGAATGGGTACAGAAAATATAGTACATTTAAACAATGGAGTAATATCAGTTATTAAAAACAATGACTTCATGAAATTCTTAGGCAAATAAATGAAACTAGGTAATATCCTGAATGAGGTAACCTCGTCACAAAATAACATACATGGTATGTACTCACTGATAATTGGATATTAGCCACAAAAAAAAAGTTTGGCATATCGATGATACAATTCACAGATCATATGAAACCCAAGAAGAATGAAGACCACACCAAATTTTGGATACTACAGTCCTACTTAAAAGAGAAAAAGAATAATCTCAGAAGGTAGAAGGAGAGAGAGAGAGAGATCTGGGAGGAAGAAAGAAGAGAGAGGGAAAAGGGACATAGTTCTGATACAGGAAGAGATGTGGGAGAAGTACAGAGGGTCAGGAATTTAAAAGGAGATGTGTAGAGAAGGGTGAGGGGGAAGAAGAGAGAGTCACTAGAAAGTCCCAAATGTCATGGACCCAAGATGTTGGGAGAAACCTTGCTTATACATTAATGGTCTAAGTCAGCCATAGGCCTAAGTCAGCCATGGGCCTAAGTCAGTCAAACATGCCTACTGACACAAAGTCTTGGTCTCTGTGAGGAAGCATTAACCCTAGAACAGATAGCTATAGATCTTGTAGACAGGTATCCCTGGTGGGAAAGTACCAACCTAGATAAGAACAAATGAACAATAGATCTTATGAACAGGTAGCTTTGGTGGGAATGTATTAACTTAGATAAGAACAAATGAATAATAGATCTTATGGACAGGTACATATGACCTGTTCCACCCTGAATCTTCTGTGAACATTTCACCCAACCAATATCCTGTTCTGGAAGACATCTGTACTCCCCCTGAGAACACCTGTGCTCCCCAGAAATAAAGAAGACCCTGCATCATCCCCATCCCCACATCCTGCCTCTATGTGTATATAACCTCCCTGTGAAAAAATTAAAATCACCGTTTGATCAGACTCTAGACAAGCCGTCATTCTCTGTGTACCCCTGTCCCCCAGTTTTCTCTTCCACGTCCTCCAGGTCCTAGTTTAACGTTCCATGGGACTGGGGCAGCAAGACTTTCACAGGACCCAACAGAGAGGACATTAGCTGAAATACCCAATAAAGGGGAGATAGAACCTGTAGAAACAATATCCGGTGAATAGACACAGTCTCTGGTTGAGGGATGGGGCCACTCACCTACCTCAAAAATAGTAATGCAGAATTTTCCTGTCAAAGGAAATGCAGGAACAAAGAGAGGATCAGAGTCTGAAGGAAAGGCCATTTGGAGACTGCCCCATTTATGGATCCATCCCATCTGCAAACACCATTTCAGACGCTATTGCTGATGCCAAAAAGAGCTTGCTGACAGGAGTCTAGTGTAACTGTTTCCTGAGAGTCTCTGCCACAGTCTAACCAATACAGATGCAACATGGATGCTCACAGCCAACCATCAGACTGATCACAGGGATTCCAATGGAGGATTTGGCAAGGACTAAAGGAGCTGAAAAAGTTTGCCACCCCATAGGAAAAAATACAATATCAACCAACCAGACCCCCGAAAGTCCCCAGGGATTAAATTACCAAACACAGAGTACACATGGACAGACCTACGGCTCCAGCTGCATATGTAGCAGAGGATAGCCTTATCTGGTATCAATGGGATGGGAGCCTCTTGGTCCTATGGAGACTCGATGACCTGGAGTAAGAGAGTAGGTGGATGGGTGGGTGGGAGAACACACTCATAGAAGCAGGAGGTGGGGGGAAAGGATGAGGATTTTTAGAGGGGAAACTGAGAATGGGGATATCATTGGAAACGTAAATAAATAAAATAACCAATATAAATATGAATAAAACTGTTTATGTATTTATTAGCATATGTGCATTTACATATGAAATGAATTTATGTTGTATGATTATTTCATATATACACATATATGTATATCCATATTGGGAGAGATGTGGGAAAGGAGAGAATGTGAGACACATGGACATAAAAAGACAGATTGGGAAAGAGAAATAAAGATGATCAAGGTATAAATGAGTGTGTGAGACTTTCAGAATAGGCATTTTACCTGGAAACCCAGGCAGACTTAACTTTATAGTTAACTGGAGGCAGAATATTCTCTTTTTTTGAGAAATCTTGCATTTTCTAGATTTATATTATAGATGATATTTATATTATAGATGATAATTTCAATTTCTTAAAACTGATTATTTTGATATATGAATAGTATATTCATACATATCAACAGTAACACCTAAAATATTTTTCTGCTAGCTGAATCTTGGAACAAAGACAACTTTGAACATAAAGCTAAACTTGATACAATGCATGATAGCTTTTATGTTTTTACCAGTTTGACTCAACTATAGCTGATGTCAAAGGACACTATGGAATTCCACATCATGATTTCCTAATAGTGATCCAACTGTCAAGTTCCCTTAATAATGCATGGTACAGAAACAGGAAGTTCTAAAATTAATGATCAGGTATAGGGGTGTTAATGCAGAGTTCAAACTGCATGAAATTAAAGGTAAATTCCTATTAACTTAATGAAATAAGATAACACTTTTTGTCAAATCCTCATGGCAAACACTAATGATTCAACATGTTATAAAACATTAATGGTACAAAATTGTATATATTATAAATGTTATAAAATGTGATAAAATTAATTTGAAATGAAACAGCTTAAGAGTTGAACAAAACAAACTTTCTGTACCCCAATCCTGCCAGAAGAGGCAAGTGAAAAAAATATAAGAAACAGAAACCAAGGCTACTTCATCAGAACCAAGATCTCACACCACAGTAAGTGCTGGATACCCTAACACATTTGAAAAGAAAAATACAAATTTAAAATCACATCTCACAATGATGATAGAGGACTTTAGAAAGGACATAAATAACACCATTAAAGATATACAGGAGAACACAGATAAACAGGTAGAAGCCCTTAAAGAGAAAATACACTTAAGTCCCTTAAAGAAATATAGGAAAAAACAAACAGGTGAAGGAATTAAATAAAACCATACAGGATCTAAAAATGGAAATAGAAACAATCAAGAAATCACAAAGAAAGCCAACCCTGACAATACAAAATCTAGGAAAGAGATCAGCATCACCAAGAGAATACAAGAGATAGAAGAGGAAACCTCAAGTACAGAAGATAGAAACATTGAAACATAGAAAACATTGACACAACAGTCAAAGAAAATGCAAAATGCAAAATGTAAAAACTCTTAACCCAAAACTTCCAGGAAACCCAGGACACAATGAAAAGACCAAACCTAAAGATAATTGGTGTAAAAGAAAGTGAAGGTTCCCAACTTAAATGGACAGTAAACATCTTCAACATAATAATAAAAGAAAACTTTCCAAACCTAAAGAAAGACATGACCATAAACATACAAGAAACACACAGAACCCCATAAAGATCAAACTAGAAAAGAAATTGGTCCTATTACATAATAAGCAAAACACCAAATGCATAAAACAAAGAAAGAATATTAACAGCAATAAGAGGGGAAAAGTTAAGTAACGTATAAAAGCAGACCTATCATAATTACATCAGACTTCTCAATAGAGACTCTAAAAGTCAGAGATGCTGGCCAGAAGCCATACAGACCCTGAGAAGATACAAATGCCAGCCCAGGCTACTATACCCAGAAAAATTCTCAATTACTGTAGATGGTGAAACCAAGATATTCCATGAGAAAATCAAATTTAAACAATATCTTTCCACAAATCCAGCCCTTCAGAGGATAATAGATGGAAAATTCCTACACAAGCGGGAAAGCTACACCCAAGAAAAAGCAATAAATTAATCTTCTTTCAACATACCCAAAAGAAGATAGCCAAGCAAATAAAATTTTACCTATAACAACAAATATAACAGGAAGCAACAATCAGTGGTCCTTAATATCTCTTAACATCAGTAGATTCAACTCCCCAATAAAAGGACATAGACTAACAGACTACATAGGTAAACAGGACCCCATATTTTGCTGCATACAGCATACAGGAAACACACCTCAGTGACAAAGACAGACACTATCTCAGAGAAAAAGGCTGGAAAACTATTTTCCAAGCAAACAGTCCCAAGAAACAAGCTGGGGTAGCCATTCTAATATAGATAAAATTGACTTTCAATCAAAGTTATCAAAAAAGATGAGGAACAACATTTCATACTCATCAAAGGAAAAGTCTACCAAGATGAATTCTCAATTCTGAACATCTATGCCCCATATGCTTAGGGCATCCACATTCATAAAAGAAATGTTGTTAAAAGGTCAAAGCACACAGTGAAGTTCACAGAATAATAATGGGAGACTTCAACAACTCACTCTCATCAGTGGACAGATCATGGAAAGAGAATTCAAAATATCATCCTGAGTGTCGTAACCCAGTCACAAAAGAACACACGTGGTATTTACTCACTGATAGATACATATTAGGATACAACTTACAGACCATATGTAGCTCAAGCAGAAGGCAGACCAAAGTGTGGATACTTCAGAACTACTTGGGGGGGGGGGCAAAATACAATATTAGAGGTGGGGAGGGACTTGGGAGGAATAGAGGAGGCAGAGAATAAAGAAGTGGAGGCAGAATTAGGTGTGGGAGGAGACTGGGGAGATGTACAGACGGTCAGGAAATTGAACAAAGTTGTGTACCAATAGGGGGATGGGGAACTGGGAGTATCCAACAGAAAGTCCCAGATGCCAGGAAAGCAAGAGACTCCCAGGACCCACAAGGGATGAAATTAGAAATACCCAACAACGTGGAGCGAGAACCTGTAGAGACTATATCCAGAGGTTAGGCATGGCTCCCATTTGAGAGATGGAGCCACGCACCCTTCTGAAAAATTTTAACCCAGAATTGTTCTTGTCTAAAGGAAATACAGGGACAAAGAGTGGAGTAGAGACTGAAGGAAAGCCCATCCAGAGACTGCCCCACCTGAGGATTCATCCCAGATGCAGCCACCAAACCCAGTCGCTATTTCTGACGCCAAGAAGTGCTTGCTTACAGGAGCCTAATATAGCTGTCCACTGAGAGGCTTGGTCAGATCCTGATCAAAACAAGTGTGCATGCTTGCAGCCAACAATTAGAATGAGAATGGGAATCCCAAATGAAAGAGCTAGGGGAAGGACTGAAGAGGCTGAATGTTTTCGCAAACCCATAGAAAGAACAACAATATCAACCGACCAGAAACACCAGCCCCAAGCTCCCAAAGACTAAACTACCAACCAAAGAAAACACATGGAAGGACCCAAGCTTCAGCTGCATATGTAGCAGAGAATAGTTTTATCTTTTTGTGAAGGCTTGATGTCCCAGAGTTGGGGAATGTTAGGGTGATTAGGCAGGAGTGCATGGGTTGGTCGGGGAGCACCCTCATAGAAGCAGGAAAGAGGGATAACATTTGAAATGTAAATAAATAAAATAACCAATAAAAATTTAAAAAAAAAAAGAGTTGAGCAAAGCAGCTATGACAGAGGCAAGTAGCAAAACAATGGCAAGTGATGAGACAAAGACAGTTACTCTTTAGTGTTGAAAGAGTTACATGTATTTAATAATTTATTTTGGAATCTTCAAAATTCTAACAAAAGAAATTCACAAAGGGTAAAGAAAACATTACTTAGACATACTAGCTCATGAACATTAAGTTATGTAATACTTCTTTGAATCATTTATTGTATCTAAAAATGGCAATAAAATTTTTTTGTCAAATACAGATAGAACAAAAATATTCTTTCCGGTAGATATGTTAGTATGGAATCTATTGAATAGATCATCCTATCTGTACTATACTGTACTTGACAGATATCTATCAAGATCAAAGTCTAAAATGCTCACAAATTAGCTGACAGTTATGGTAAAGTGAGCAGTATAATTACAATGTAAAACTAAATTAAAGAACACATCCCCTAACACATTTCTAGTTGTAGTACAAAAGATACTGCAAACAGGTTTTATTGGTAGATGAACTGCCTTGAAAATGTTTAGAAACCTGGTAATATGTTCTGAGTCACCTGTAGCAATGGTGTAGAACAACAGTTTGGAATGAGTAAGTGGGGGATCAGATAAGGAAGCAGCATCCACCACATTTCAACTATACCTGCAGTATGCTACAGAAAAGAAAGGATGGTTGTCATCTACAAAGAGCATCCTTTCACAAAGCTCCATGATGACCATGTCAGGATGATTATGCAACACCAGCATTTGGGAAAAGTATAGAGTGGTCTTGTGTTTAAACACCACACAGTATTGAAAATATTGAACAGCTAACTCTAGGTACTTCTAGAAGGTGTCATCTGCAAGAATATTGTAAATTTTCAATATCTATGCAAAGATTTTAAAACTTTTTTTATATACTTCCAATATAAAAATTATATTGGAAGTTAAATGACAATATAGTAAGCAGAAAGAATGCACAGAGTGGTTTTACGTCAGGTATTTGAGAAGTTTGTACCACATCTATAAAAGAATTATTCAATGGCAGCTGAATTAAGCTGGCACTAAGAACGTGAGTGGATTTATAATAGTGCTGTTCTCAGGAGATTCTTTACAATTGCTCTTAGTACAGAACATAGGTTAAAAAATCATTACTAAAGTCAAAGATCATTACCAAATAAAAAGGCACTAAAAGGAACTAATTAAAATTATAGATATCTGTGCTTTCAACATCTGAGCATCTGATTATAAAATGAAATTGAAAAGATTTCAAATAAATATCCCAATAAAAATATTTAAAAGATTTTAATGTTCAGCCTTCAATCTTACTGAAATTCAATTTAAAAGTCATACATGTGAACATTACATACCAATAGAACCTAAGAGAAATATATGAAAAATATTTCTGAAAAGTATCAAAATAAATGCACACAAAGTATTCCCTAGTGATAAAATTCATCAGTTGTTTAGCCTGGTAATCACCAACTGTGAAAACACCTGCATTTTATCTTTCATCCATCTGTGACAGCATGGATAATCTTGGAAAATATTACACTGAGTAAAACAAGTCTGGTACCTCACATGTAGAGGCGAAATAACTCTTAAGTTAAAAGACAAGTCAAATTAATCTACATTTCTTTTCCAATTCCAAAATTTATTAGAAATCAATGATGAAATAGAAAAAAATCATAAGTGCCTATAAATTACATTTTCAAATAGATTAAAGAAGATATAAAAAACAGCTTAGAAAATACAACTCAAGTAAGTACAGTATGACAATTATTGTAATCAGCAAGTTTATCACTGAATAACAGTTAATAATAACTTCCATTAAATAATAATGTTAGAAAAGGAACACAAAGAACAGATTTTATAAAAACTGAAAAACTAATAAACCAATATAAAATAATGAAAAGGTATGCTACATAAATAGAATTATAGAAAGATATTAAAATGATGTTACAGCAACTAATGATTATTGAGAGCAGGAGCCTTAGCCAAGATGAACCTTATAACTAGTTATAAAGTTATCATCCCTAAGACTATCTCAATACAAATGAAAAAAAATATATGAATTCTTCATGTTGTGTGTGTATGCGTGTGTGTGTGTGTGTGTGTGTGTGTGTGTGTGTGTGTGTAATAATAAAGAAAATGGGCCATCAATTTGAGATGGTGTTGGAGGTGATGGGATGTAGAAATGCCTACAAGGACAAAAGGGAAAGAGGGGAGTGATGCAATAAAATTTTAAGTAAAATTTATTGAAAGAATAATTAAAATAATGACATAGAAATCAAAAGAACTAAGATTATTATATGTATGCCAATAAGTTCAATAATCAGATGTGATTTAATTTCCAGAATTATACAACTTATGTAGACTTACCTTTTTTTCAAACAGTAGGAAGATACATTAGTTTCAGAGAACATAAGTAAAAAATAAGGACACTGGCTAAGAATTTATTGCCCTAAAAAGAATTTAAAAATCACATGTTTTCAAGGATAAGATTAATAACATTGAGGAAAATTTTATCACTCAGAAAGTAATATTAATAATGTTATCAAGACATAAATACCAAAGCAAGAAAATGTCACCAAAATAAAATGAATAAAGGTGAATAATCATAATAAATTTAAAAATATTGTACTATTATTTGCAGATCTTATGTTTAGTGTATTAAATATGTCAAACTTCTTCATCAAACAGTTTATTCTTGCATTGGAGAAAGTTTTAACATAAGCATTCAATTATCTTGACATATTAATAGATGTAAAGATAAAAAAAATCACATGCCAATTTCAACCAATGCAGAAAAACATTGTATAATATTCAATACTATTCATTTATAAAGCTTTTAATTTTCTACAAAAGGGATTGTTTGTACTGTGAAAGTAAAGTTTTCCCCTAAGGTTTGACACAATGCAAAATTGACACTCCTGTTTTTTTACCACATTCACTGACCATCTTATTGGGAAACCTTTTCAGAGCATGCGCAGAAAAAAATAAAATTAAAGTACTTGCTGTATTCCATTGGGCTTCAGTGTGGTTTATTTCTGTTTCTTTGTTAATTTTTGGTTTTATATTACAGCATAATTACATTTCCCCCAAACCTTCCTTTAAATATCCTCCTACTCTTTTTCATATCAGTAGCTCCTATTTTCAAGTGGTTATTGCATGCATAAATTATTTGTATATACATATATATTCTTATTAAGCTTGCACAGTCTGTATATTTCTTGTATAAAGGTTTTCAGGAACAGACATTTAGCATTTGACAACCATATAATCAGTTTACTAGGTTTCTTTAAAAACCAATTAGCATTAATAATATTCAAATATTACAGTGTTTAATTGGCAAAATTAAATATTCATGTTTATAAAACAAGGTGTCACTATGTCAACTTTGTAGAAATATGTAAGTAAATTTATTATATTCTGATGGTCTGGATTTTTCCTTCCACGATGGATATTGATAATTGCATAGTTTTAGAACTGGCACAATACAGATGCATTTAATATTTTTTATTAAAACCATTAAAAACTTGAAAAAATATATAAACATACATGTCAATATTATGGGTAGTAGCAAATGATGGAGAAAACACAGAGTATGAAAGATAAATATCTACTTTTAATAAACATGTCAAGTTCTTTATGAGCCTAAAGAAAAGAATGAATTTGCTGGGAGGAATAAAATATACTAATGCTTCCTGTAATCAAAATAGACATATTTAAAACAAATTATCGCCAGGCAGTGGTGGCACATGCATTTAATTCCAGCACTTGAGAGGCAGAGGCAGGTGGATTTCTGAGTTCAAGGCCAACCTGGTCTACAGAGTGAGTTCCAGGACAGACAAGACTACAGAGAAACCCTGTCTCAAAAAACAAAAAACAAAAACAAAATAAAACAAGTTATTTTTCCATCTATAAATGTAGTTTTTAAACTTATGGTGAAATCTGATGATAGGTTTTAAATCAGTCTTAAGAGTGATAATTTCATGTTTATGAATAATAAAGTTAAAGTTTTTAAATGTTTTTTATCTATTTACTTTAAATTTTATTATTTTACTTTAATTTAAAAAAAACATACTTGGTTTTCAGTTGAAAGCTATGATAGTTGAAATGGAATTTTAAACGGTGAGTTTAAAAGAGTGAACAATCTCTTTATCAGTATTTATTAGTGGTTTTGTATACATGCTACATTAAGCATCATTTATCTCTTTAAAAAGAAACTATATATGATTTCCACATAATGAATATATATTTTCCAGTCAAATAAAATACCAAAATACACTAAGAAAAGTCTTCATGACTCAGCCCCCAGCCAAAAAAAAAAAAAAAAAAAAAATCTTATAGCCATTGGGAAAGGGACTAGAGAGCTAGCTCAGTATTTAGGGACATTTACTGATCAGGCAGAGGAATCAGGCTAAGATTCCAGCATGTACATAGTGAACTAAGGGCACAGCGTACAACTGGTTTGCACACATCCATGCCAGAAAAACATCCATACATATGTGTTAGGAGAGTGTGTGTGTGTGTGTGTGTGTGTGTGTGTCAGTAAAACATCTATTAATGAAAAAAAGATAATAAAATTGAAAGACAGCAAGGGACAGTTTGGAGGTAGGAAAGGGAATCTAGAAAGAACATACTTTTATTGTAATTTCAAAAACTTAAACAAATAAATATTTTTTTAAAATGCGGTGAAAGTAGGTTTACATAATTTTCTACAAGGCAATATGTATCTACTTTATGTGTGCAATATATATAAATATATTAATATTATATAATATGATATACATTTAAAATATAAATAGCAAATTTGTTTACATAACATTGTACACATTTTGTAACTATGGAATAAGTAAAAAAATTATAAAAATGAAGTGTTTGTTAGTCAAGTGGCAAAAAAACCCACAATGATCAGCTTTTATAATTTATGTATGACCCTGTGGTTTACCATACTCCACAATAATGCTGTCACACTTAAAATGAAACTTCAATAAAATAGCAAGATTTTTCTGTAATTACTTTTCTCTTAAAGTAATAAACTTTGTCTTCACACATTCTCTTAAGAAAATTACTGGTTGTGTCTCAGGTGAAAAATATGTATTTTTTTCTTAAATATTCCATACTTGTATATGGAATTCTTTTTTCTTTTTCTTCTTAAGCTATTCAAGCTAAAGCAAGGGGTTGCTGGAGAATTGCCCAATAAGTAAGTGGGGAAGGTGAAGGTAACAACCATGGTCTCAGTACACTTACCCTGGTGTTGTTCTTCACTCAAAAATGAGAATGAAGCTCTGTGTTGTTCATTTTAAAATATTCAAAAATCTTACAGATACTTCAGTCAAATATTCTTGTCTATAATGGATTGTACAAGTCTTCACTTTGGCAAAATCCCAGTCTTGCCTTTTAAAACGTTACTAGTCTTGTTCTTTTTATCTAAGTCATCATCATACTCCTGAGTACAAAGACACTTAGAACACAGCCCTTAATTGGGACAAAATGCCAAGATGTAATTTAGATGCAAAAATAGTTTCAATAGAACTGGTAAGAATGGACCCAATTAAAATTCATCATTAGACACAGGCTGAAGGACCAGAGAGTGTGTCACCTGAGTCATCTGAAATTGTGGAGATGATAATGGAGATAATGAAACACTGCATGAAATATGCAGATACTCTCCATCATGGGAAGTAATATGGCTGGCACTTGTATTGAGCTAAGGACAAACTCATACATAGTTTTCAAATCCCAAACGAAGTAGGTATTCAATCTCTCATCTTCTCTTTCCTTCAAGATAATACAGTAATCTATGAGACACCAAAAAATACTACTATCCTCTTTAAAAACAAAAGGAAAAAAAGAAAAAAAGTAAAATTTGATTCCAAAGAACTAAAACTAAGACGCAAGACTTTGAATATTCATTAACTATCACAACATAGAGACCGATAGCAACATGTTCTCTTCAATACCTACCTTGAAACCAAATGTCACCTTTTAGTTTCATGAGTTTATAAAAACATTTAAGTCTTTCAATTCCTTTCCTCAGTTTTTACAGATTTATAAAAATTATGTCAAAATGTAAATTAGGTATCAGAGTCAAATATTTTTAAAAATACAAAATATTTCACAACACAGAACTTCCCTATTATAATGGTCATCAGAAGATCCTTCACAAGTTGGCTTCAGTGGGCTCAAAAAAGGGGAAATGTGATTGACTTAGTCGTTGGCTGAGTCTCTTGAATAGTCCAGCGAATAGCCTTCATGGACTACTGGAGTACCTGTAGTGATGTAAAAAAAGAAATGATTAAAGAGTTCTGTCAAATTCATGTCTCTGGGCAATGAAAGGAATGAAGAAGATTTTCTATTATAATCTCATAGTGGGCAAATCCATCCATAGTGGGCACACCAGGCATGAAGCAAAGCAAAGGAAGGAGATCTATCTATACTTTACTAGAGTCTAATTCCAGAATTAGAGAGTCTTC
Organism: Rhabdomys pumilio; assembly: GCA_030674055.1. Classification (NCBI taxonomy): domain Eukaryota; kingdom Metazoa; phylum Chordata; class Mammalia; order Rodentia; family Muridae; genus Rhabdomys; species Rhabdomys pumilio. Next base: position 78,793,329 of record JANHMN010000003.1, on the reverse strand, counting down.
CAGAAATCTGAGAATTGTATACACAATGAGATTTTTTTTGTCTATGCCTAAATATTTAGTTACTTTCGAGAAGTTTGGGCCACGAACATCAGGCTATTGTTGGACCCCATTATACAAAGATGTAAAGTGAGGAGACCAGTTCCTGGAGAAGTTTTTAGACTACTATTTTAGGATTATAGTCCATGTTGTAACTACTTCTACATGTCTGGAAAATATTTATAAAGACTATCAAATATTCACATCCTTCTTTGGCAGACTGCACCTCAGTAAGTGTAGTTTCCCCAAGTTCTCTGGGGTGTTGATCTCTTTCAGACCACTACATGGGTAAGGGCTCTCTGTTTGTTGGACTTGAACATAAATCTGGAATCTGGCTGAGACATCCCATGTCAGGCGTCCAGTCTAGATATGTCATACCATAATTTGGTCTGAGCAAATAAAGTTTTGTAGACTCCAGATGAGTAGTTTAGTAAGAATTTATATGTAGATGTGACAGAACTGGCAACATTCTAATCCTTTTTTCCTAGGATTTAGGATTCAGATTCTTCTGTAGGGTTAGGCAGTGATTGATCAAAAAAAGACCAGGCTGGAATGACACACCTTTAATCCTCTTATCTAGAACATGCATCTTTAACCCCTCTGGCTATAATATAGACATGCCCTTAGTAATTTAATTCCTCTGGCTGGAATACAGATATATCTCTAGTCTACATCTTTAATCTCAAACACTGATATTTAATTGAGGAACAAAAAGTGATGAGTCAGAGAAAGATTTGACAGAATGAATCAAGATATACCCAATACTCTCAAATTAAGACAAGAAAAAGAGGCTGAACTGAATTCAGTTCAGTTCAATTTAATGTAGTTAAGTTCAGTTGAGTTAATGTAATCAATACAGCCAGTAAACTCAGTCCCTGGAATTTAGAGGCAGTTTTTCTAACCAGAGCAATTCAGTCAGAACCTAAGAGAAGCCAATTTAAATCAGACAACTTAAAAAGAAATTTGAGCCAGAGCAGCTGAGTTGAACCTTCCAGAAGAGTTCAAAAGAGCAAGAAAGAGTAGGTTATTTTGCAGAAAGTCTTTGAGGCTAAATCATTCTAGGCTTTGGTTTGTAGATGGAGTCTGGAAGCTGAAGCCTTCAATTTAATCACTTGCAGGAGATTAGGTTGTTTGAAGACCTCCAGACTGGCCTCAAATTCGTGACCCTTCTGCCTCTGTCTCCTTCAGCAAACTCTACCTGCTTGTGCCACCACAAACAGACATGGACCAAGGACAAGGAAAAGGGCTGCTTGGCAGAAGTCTGACATTGGCCAAGGACAAGGAAGTCGGCTTCAAGCAGGAATCTGACATTAGGCTAGAACAAAGAAATAATTTCAGGCAGAAGTCTAAATCTTAGGCTAGAACAAAGAAGTAAGCTTCAGACATGAAAATGACTTTGGGCTAGGACAGAGAAGTTGGCTCAGATATTTTGCTCATCTGGATAAGCCTTTAGAAACAGGGATCACAGGAGTGTTCACAGAATTGTGTTTAATTTATGTTTGTTGTCTTGTTTCTTGACTATTTGCATCTATTGTATTGCTAGTTCCTCAACCAAAAATTGACCTTAATACTTGCATGTAATTAAAATGGTATAAAGGCAAAAAGGAGGAAGGGGGATGGGATAAGGGTTTTCTAGGGAAGAAAAATTGGGAAAGGGGATAGCATCTGAAATGTAAATAAATAAAATATCCAATAAAATAAACAAAAGTTTTTATACATGATAAAAAGTTAAAGAAAAAAAAAAGATTGTTTGTAGAGTAGGAGATTCCAGGCCTAGGGTTAGGGATAGCTAGCCAAAGTCATATATTCATAAAGCTTAGGTATGTGTCTCATCTCATCTTGGCACATAAGGAAATAAAAGTGACTTTTAGACCTGCCTATACATATGATTTGATTACACAAACAAATAACACAATCATACATATTAGGAACTGAAGTCTTTAAAGTCCCATCACCATGACTTAGCAACAGACATGCAAAGTGTATGAAAAAAAGACTAGGAGGTCTCAATGCAACACACACACACACACACACACACACACACACACAATCTAGAGACAACCAGAAAGTACAGAGAATAGAAGAAATAGTCTTCCCCGGGGAAGATGCGCCAATTGGCTATTCAATACCAATGCATAAGCCATGAAAAGATACAAACAAGTAACATTACACTGTCTGAGCAGGTTACATTTAGAAATATTATACATAGATAGATAGATAGATAGATAGATAGATAGATAGATAGATAGATTATAGATAAAGATGATATAGATAGGTATAGGTATAGGTATGGTATAGCTATAGATGATATAAATGTAGATATAGATGTAGATATAGATGTAGATGATATAGATGCAAATACAGACACAGATACAGATATAGGAGAGAGAGAGAAAGAGAGAGAGAGAGAGGGAGAGAGAGAGAGAGAGATATGTATGCATATGTGTATGCCTGTGTGCATATGTGTGTATATGTATGCTTGTGGCAGTAATTAAATAATATTAGGTTATGAATTTGAAAGAGCAAAAAGAAGTATATGGGAGGTTTAGGATGGATAAAAGGGAATGAAGAAAGATATCATCTTGAAAGTGAAAGAACAAATATAAAATGTATAAAATATTTTATATCCAATAATAGTTTCACAAAAGAGAGATTTAGTTCTTTTTCTAAGTGATAGCTTTTTATCTTTGTTCTCTAATTTTAAGAAATATTTTGAATAGGTAAATTTATGTTTTCTCATTACTGTGTCATTCATACAAATCTATAGATATTTATATTTTGTCTGTGAAGTTTTTCTCCATAGGTCTCCATGTCTTTTAATATTTCTATTATTTTTATTAAATCTGTTGTCTGAAAGAGCCAAAAATTATGGACAATGTACAGTTTATGTAGGAAAGAATTATAAGCCAGGTAAAGGTTGTAAATAAAGGGAGTAAAGACAAATAGTCTATAATTTTTAAATAGACTAGCCTAACTAAGGAAGCAGCACAAGTCCAATTCCAGCAGGAAGATGGATCCAATGGCACAAACTTCCTATCACTTCTCCAAATTATTCAAATGCAAATTTCCTTCAAATGTAGCTACTCATAATATGAATGTCAATGGGCTCCTCTGCTCACGCATAGCCAGACAGAAAGTGTTTCCCAAAGATTACCATCAATGGCCTAGAGTGGTGATTTAACTGTCATCTAAAAGTCCTGCCTGCATCTTGAGCACGTTTTAGGCTATCTTGAAAGATTCAACCATGTGGTACTGGTTTTGCAGTCATGAAATATTATATGATGAAGGGGATATAAAGCTAGACACCAAAGTTCCTGCAGGCTACTGAGACTAGAGAATGTGTGGCAAGGTAAAATTTCCAACAAGAAGCCCCTGAAGTGTCATTGAATGTAGTTAAGAAATGAATTCCAGGTTACAGTGGGAACCTTACAATGTTGATGATGCCAGAACTCTGGAACATCTACCAAAGAAAGCTGTCAGTGCAGAGATGGTCCAGCTTCAATAAGGATGAAAGTGAGGGGAGGCAGAAGTAAAGTTGTAGAGTTGCCTAAGGCTATTGAAGCCCACATGATACCATCATTAGTTTCAAATATCAGATACTGAGCTGCAGTATTTGATGTTTCTTCGATATTTTAGTTTTATATCAAACTAATTGTGTGTGTGTGTGTGTGTGTGTGTGTGTGTGTGTGTGTGTTATGTACTGTCACACCATTCACCTTTGCAGTAGGAATACTTAGACTGTGCCATTGTATACTTAATGTTTGTAACTACTTATCTTTGATTTTATAAAGGCTCACAGTTGATGGGTAAACTTGTTGCAAAGAAAATTGAAGAGAAGACTCCTGAAGAATAGTAGTGCTGTTAAAGTTTTATGAACCTTAAAAAAACAAAGTGAAGTTTGCATTGTGAAATGAATATGAAAGTTTAGAAATCAGGATCACATTTACTGTGTATATATTATACCTTTGAGTATCAAGTTGGCAAAGGATTAAACTGTATGGTTTATAGTAGTTTTCAACTGTGTGTGGTATAGAATAACATTAGAAAGACATATTTCATGATGGTGTTTCAGATACAAGTGAATAAACTAGGAAGTACACTTTGAGTGTAAGAGGTTACAATTCTGTTGAATATGGTCCTTAACTGAATACAGAGGAAAGGGTGAGGAGAAAATCAGCATTGTCTTGGCATGTGTATTCTCTGCTTCATAATTTCACATTGAATGTAACCCTTATTATTGACAACATGTCTTTCCTACCATGATGTATTCCTATACTCAAAACATAAACCAAATAATATGTATTTAGTTTAATATGATACTAGGAAAAGTGTGAGCCAATTTCTTCATGATATTTTTCAGTGTATTTTCTGGGGAATGATCAGTCCTTCCTACAGAAACGGCCAATTATCGTAACATTAATTGTCTTAAGAGAAAAGTAAATAATAAGGAAGGCTATTAAGAAAGATTTTCCTTTGGGGAGTATTAAGGTTGTAGCCCGAGGCCTTATAAAAAGGTCCAGTAGAGATCTTAGGATAACATAGTGTTTCAACAAAAGTCTAAACGTAATTTAAAACATGGTAAATGATTTTCTTATTTGTATTTGCTTCATTCTACATTAAGAAATGGCTAAAGTTTGGTGCCTACTTTTGAGTCTTATCAGATGCCAAAATTGTGACTATACGATTACAGAGTTTGCAAACTTTTATGTGATACTTCAATAATCTGAATGTTAATGTTTATGAATTTTTTTCTTCTCAACTGGACCTGTTGGAAGTCCTTCCTAGACCTGTCTGATGACTAATCCATGTTTCAGGTATTTGAGAAAATCTGAATATAATTAAAATATATATATCAAATTTCTGTTGATAAAATACTATAATACTCTGCTCCAAAACAAAGATTTGTAAGTTGCAAATACATGTGTGTGTGTGTGTGTGTGTATGTGTGTGTGTGTGTGTGTGTGTGCGTGTGTGTATTTGTAGCATTGTATCCATTTTTAATAAAGAGTAAATAATACCTAAATGTAGTTACAGTACTTACAGACAGAGCTTAAATGTACACAGGATATCATTATATGTTGGATCTTACTAGCAAGTGATGATAATATGAATGTTAAAGAAAAATATGAAATCACAAAAGGAGGAAGTATGAAAGTATTTTGATGTCGTGGTCTCTCAAGATTCCTTTACAAAGAAAACACATAAATTCTAATATGTCCATACTAAAAATGTGTGTAGGTGAGTGACTCAAAAATTTTTCTAACTTCTTTAGTTTCATGTATATTTGTCTTTTGTATGTATTTATGTTTGTGTATACTGTACTTACCTGGTGCTTATAAAAGACAGAAATAGGTGTTAGATTCCTTGAAACTGGAGTCATAGACTATTATGTGCCACCATGTAGCTTTTGGAAAATGAACTCACATGGACTCCAAGAGCAACAAGTGTTTTCAACTTCTGAGTCAAGTCTCCAGCCACTCAACTTTTTTCTTTTTATTTCTTTTTCTTCTAAAAAAAAATGTTTTGAGGATGTGATTTAATTAAAATACTTCTCCATTTCCTTACATCGCTCTAATCCTACCCCATACACCTGTCCTCTCTTTCAAATACAATACCTCCTTTCTGTGGTTTTGGTTTACTAAGATATTAATGCATGTATGAACATATCTGTGTATGTGCACACATGCAGAGAGAATCTCTTATAAGGAGGTGTGACACTGGCAGGAAGACAAAGCATTCTGAGAATTGGTGAGAGAATAACAGGAGATGCAATGTAATTTGAGATAAATTCAAAGGATACTCTTGGGGAGATACTGAGGGAGACTCCAAGGAAGAAAAATGTTAGTACTGAGGTAGAGGTGACTAACTAAGTGGGAGACATAGAGTAGTTTGAATGGGTTAAATAAATTATGAGTTAGCCAAGGAATGGCCTAGACATTTAATAATAAATACCTAGTCACAGAGTTGTCATCCTGGAAGCAGGAGCTAAAAAAACATTTTAATATATTTTACACACACACACACACACACAAATCCTCTTCACTAAGAAAGTTGATCTCTCCCACTTCCAAGGAGATTCCAACTCTCATCTCTTAGCAAAATCCTTCATATCTTCAATATGTTAGGATTTTATAAATTTTAGATAATACAAATGTTAAACAACAAATCTATGTTTATGTTACCTTGTTAATATTCATGATGACAGAGATATTTATTTTCATATGTTAAAATATTTAATACAACTATAACTGAGAGTTTACAATTGCAACATCTGCCTATTTTACATATAAATTTAATGTGATGCATAGTTTTATTTTCTTAAGCAAGAAAATTTAAATTGTTTTGTTATGGAAGTCTTATGGCACAGAAGCCTGGTTTTAGAGTGTTCCAGCAAGTGGTTAATCATCACAGAAAGCAAATAAAAAACAACTGTAAAAGTCAGAGAAGGAATTTGATAAATATAAACATATGAAATAACTATGAATTTCAAGGTGGGAAGAAAAAGTCACAGATTATTAGAAAAGAAGAATAACAGCTATTGATCTGACCTACTCTTGGTGAAACTGTGACTTGGTTGATCTTTATCTCTGTTCTAAACAATGAATATTATCAGTAAGATTAAAATTACAAAGAATGAATGGGGGTAAATCCCCATTTGATCCAAAGAAAATTGTTTCTACTAGGAAGTGGAACAATCCTTTGCATGGCAATCTTTTAAGGAGTACACATGAAGGTACCCCTAGCTCCAGCCACATATGTAGCAGAGGATGGCCTTATTGGGCATCAATGAGAGGAGAAGCCATTGGTCATGTGAAGGCTCGATGACCCAGTGTAGGGGAATTCAAGGTGAGAGTGGGTGGGTGGGGGAACACCCTCATAGAAGCAGGAAAGGGAGAACAGATAGGGGTTTTCAGTGCAGGGAACCAGAAAGAGGATAACATTTGAAATGTAAAAAAAGAAAATATCCAATAAAAAAAAGGAAAAAAATATTATAGGTATAAGAATTACAAATTAACTTTAGGCAAATTCTTGTTAAATGGTAAGTATAGCCATACAAAGCATGATTAAGACAAATGAAATAAAACAGTAAAGGGAGAAACTTAAAGATTTTACTCTACTATTTATTGCCAACTGAACGACTGCAATTTCAAAGAAAGGGTCAATTCTATTAAGAAAAGGGTAATATATAACTCATAATTTTTCTAAAAATTTATAGTAAAATGGTACAATAGTCATAAATGGTAAATTAGTACAACATGTGAATCCAGTAAAAGTGGAACCTTTTAGAAAAATAAAATGGGATCTATAACAATGTCATAATACCTATGCAGTGTCCTGGCTCATGTTCCACTGAGCATTTCTGTACATCAATGGGTTAATTTTGTTTATTTCACATACCTGACAGGCTGTGGAAGATTATAGCATGCCCAATATCACTAGAATAACAGGCTTCATCTTTATGGGATTCTTGGATGCTCCTGAGCTACAGACTATATGTGGGCTGTTCTTCCTGGTGATGTACCTAGAAGTCATAATGAGTAACCTCCTCATCATCACTCTCATCACTCTGGATCTGAAGCTCCAAACACCCATGTACTTTTTCCTGAAGAATTTGTCCTTGTTGGATGTCTTCTTTATTTCTGTTCCAATCCCAAATTTCTCTATCAATAGCATAACTCATAATAACTCAATTTCTATTCTGGGTTGTGCCCTCCAAGTGTTTTTAATGACTTCTTTTGCAGCGGGGGAAGTATTTGTCCTAACAGCAATGTCATATGACCGCTATGTTGCCATCTGCTGTCCTCTGCGTTATGAGGCCATCATGAATAGTGAGAACTGTGTGCTGATGGTGGGTGTTTCCTGGGCTACTGGAGTACTCTTTGGAACTGTATACACAGTTGGCACATTTTCCATGCCTTTTTGTGGCTCCAATGTGATCCCACAGTTTTTCTGTGATGTTCCTTCATTGTTAAAGGTTTCCTGCTCTAACACACTTGTGGTCATTTATACAAGTCTTGGAATTGGTGTTTGTCTGGGCATGTCTTGTTTCATCTGTGTTGCAATCTCTTACTTTTACATTTTCTTCACTGTGCTGAAGATTCCTACCACTAAAGGTCAGTCCAAAGCATTTGCTACTTGTCTCCCCCACCTCTCTGTTTTCAGTGTTTTTATTGTTACTGCTTGTTTCATCTATCTGAAGCCACTCTCAGATGTACCATCAATTTCAGACAGGCTGTTTTCTGTGTTATACACTGTGTTGCCTCCAGCACTTAATCCTGTGATTTACAGCCTGAGAAATGCTGATGTCAAATGTGCTTTGACGAGGTTGCAACAAAATCTCTTCCCAGGTGGTTCATTTCATGTAACAGTTCAAAGTATCTGTTCACGGTTTTGTGGCTCACATCTTACAAGCAAGTTTTGTAAGTTTTGACTCTCAAAAAATATAGATACTCATTTTTTTGCCTTAGTAAATAAACATTCTGATGAAGGAAGGCTGATATGATCAAAGATTAGAAAATTATATTATATCAAACTTACAATTATAATTACAATACCCGTTTCTGCTCTTTATGATAAAGCCGTTCTCCTTTGGGGAGTACTAAAATGATTGCTAATTTTCCCTTCATGGTAAGACTGAATGAATATCTGTTCATTTGATTACTCCTTATCTAGTTCACTTACAAATAAAACAAAACAATAGCAACAAAATATTTGAGATAGAGGAAGCATGTGAACAATGAAGGATAATTTATATATGGCTTCTGTGCTAACTACTCTAATAATTAGAATGAATAGGCCAGAAGCAACCTACTAGGCCTAGTTTGCAGTAAACTCACTTCTTGAAGAAGTATCAAATTCTTGAGGCAAAGTCAAACCTGGAAAAAGATCATATAAGCCATGTTCTAGAAGACAAATATTAGCCACCCAGGTTGAGATTGTTATCAGAGAGACACTGGAGAGTTAGAAATTTGTGTGTTCCTTTTCTGCACTTTCTCTTGAATAGCAATATTACTTATACATGAGAAAAAACAGGTTTACAAGTCTAAGGAATGAGTCTAAATAACCCTACAAATTCTAAAGAGTTTTAAAAACACAAAGTCCTTTTGCATATTACCACATTAATTAAAAAAATATTGGGAAGATGAGACTCTGTGACTATCTTAGGTACCTGGAAGGGGCTCTCTGACCTGTGAAGCTATCTGACCTTCATACATTGATAAGGAGGCTTGCAGTTACTGTGTCACCTGAGCTAAAAGTTGCAGAATTGGATAAATCAGCTGTTTGGCTAATGTTATTGGAATGTAGATGATCCCATGATACATCTCAAATGCTAGACAAAAAGCTAAAGTTTTTGCAACTTTCCCCTGCTGGATTTGACTTAATCTGTCTTTTTGGTTCACTCATTATCTTGCTTTTTGAATGGAACAATTTGCTGTGTACCACTGAATTATGAAGTACATAATTTTTAAAAATCAGATACAGGAGAAAATTGAATCATGAAATTAAAAACTGTTTCTTTTATTTTAAATTATGTCATTGTGTGTATTTGAGATGGTGAGTACATATCAGTGAAGATGACATCAAAAGTCAGAACATTTCAGTGGGGCAAAAATGATGGGTAATTCTAGAAAAACTAATGTGAGTTCTAGAAACAAAACCTTCATCTTCAGCAAGATCAGTACCTGCTCTTAACAATGACTCAACTCTCCAAGGCACCACAGACACTTGAGCTATGTTGATGTTAGAAGATTTAAGACTTTAAGAATGTTTACAGATGTACTAAACACATTTGTATAATATTATGCTTTAGTGTGATACATTTAAGAGTCAAGTTGAAAGAGAATGATATGAGATGACTAATGTTTGCTGTAAATTTCATGAATTATAATATCAATCAAGAAGAAGAATGTTTTTAGTATGCGTATGTCTTTACGGGCATTTCTAGAAAGGATTGACCTTGATAGGAAGATATATCCTGGCTGTGGGTAGCTTTCTTTTCTGGTTTGGCAACCTGCTTAGAATAAAAGAAGCTGAGCAGAGTACTATTAGAGTGTGATGGCTTCGTTTTCTGTTTTCTGACTATAGGCACATTATGACCAGCTCTTTCATGATCCTACAACTAATCTTTCTATGTTATTTGGGCTCTACTGCAAAAATTAGCTAGAATCAAACTTTGGTTTCTCATGTTGACTTTGTTTCTCTATATTTGATACAGCTGAGGAAAAAAGTGATTAATACTGGATGTATTGCAAGAGTCTTGTTCAGTGTTCCTAATTTAGTATTTTCAAACATTTTTTAAAAACTACAGTGTCTCCAATTATATGTAAATAATTACTCTGTTTCTTGAGAAATATAAACATGTTCTTCACGATCTATCTGTTTATTTAACAGTTGGTTGAGTGATACGATGTGTAAAAAGCACTGGTAATTACAACACTCTCTAAAGATATGGAGGCTTCATAATATTAGTCAGAAATCTCTCTCACTGGGGACACCAAGGGAGTAGCCATACGATTTAAAAAAAAATCTGTTAGAAACATTTTGACTACATAAAGTTTCAAATAAATCCACATGAAAATTATGAAAAGGTAATTTTTCTTATTATCCTGATAAGAAAGGATTACAATTCAGCTCTGAATGTCAAGTTTCTCAAAACTCTAAAGATGCAGCCATGTGTTATCATTTCTGTTTCCAAAGCATGCTACATGTTCTATTGTTTTTTCGGGTGATCTGCTGCTAATTTAAACTTTAATGTATCTGAAAACATTTCCTTCCTCAAGACTACCTGCTAGAAAATCTTTCTATATATATATATATATGAGGAATAACTTTTCTAGGAACATGATGAATCTGAAATGTTCTAAGGTTTAAGTTTCAAATTTCCATTGGTAAATGTTAAAATACAATGTCTAAAATAATTTTTTAAATGTTATAAATATGGAAAGAATTTGGAATGGTATTTAAAGCAATGTAATTTAGTAGTGATTTATTCACCTTGATTTTCCTGATGTTTTTCTTTATGTATATAGTTGGAACAACCTAGCAAGGTTCCTAGATCTTAGCCCTCTACCATATATTATTCTTGTGTACACAGACAGTTTCTCTGAAAATGTGTGAATGGTATCCATTCTCATGTTTCATTAAAGCTGTATTTATGAAATGCCATCTCCAGAGATCTTTGTCCTATATACTTTTCCTTTGAATTTTGATTGAAAGCCCATATCTTGAAACAATCAACTAATTGATCTCTATACCAAGGTCTTTATTGTCCCAATCATCTCTTTATTGTTCCATATCAACTCATATGAAGAATATTTTGTTGTTTGTAGAGTATTTGTGCATGCTTAACCTTTACTCCTCTAGTGGAGAATAAAATTCTCTAATTATCTCTGTATTATTTTCTATTATGTATTCAGAATAACACTAACAAACAAACAAACAAACACACACACACACACACACACACACACACACACACACACACACGCAGGTATGTACACACAGAGAGGGAGAAATTTGTTTTTAAGTGAAAAAATAAAAAAAATTTGGCCTAGTAACCAGAAGTATAATTTTAACACTGAACACATGCAAAAAGTGAATTTGAAACAATGTGACATGTTACAGAAAAACAGTCAAGAAAATGATGGAATATTTTGTTGGATTTACCTTAAAGAAATCTTATGCCAAAGATATCCAGGTTTTATTTATTTATTTATTTATTTATTCATTGGTTTTTTCGAGACAGGGTTTCTCTATATAGCCCTGGCTGTCCTGGAACTCACTCTGTAGACCAGGCTGACCTCGAACTCAGAAATTCACCTTTCAGGCTTTAGAAATTAACAACAAATTAAAAATATTCAATCTTAACATAAATCAAACAGGAAGCATCATAGTTAGTATCTACATAAATCAAACAGGAAATGTAACAGTAAAAGGTTGGAAAAAATTTAATAAATAAAATTGTATTGGAGAGAAATATCTTCAGAAGTATTAAGAATGCCAATATTAAACATAGATAGAACACAAAGAATCACCATCATTGAACATTCTGCCTCAGACTGTGATCTGGTTGATTTTTCACTCAGTTCTGAGATGCAGATTATTAGCAATGTAAAGGTAATTGCAGTTGACCCTACATAAAGAAACAATTCTTATTTATTGTAAAGAGAAATGTCAAGACAAGTTATCTTTATTTACTTCTTGGTATATGTACCCGTCAGATGTATCATTTGAAATAGGGGAAATTTGTTCCATAGTTGGTGAGCATGTCTTCTCACAGGGTCAGCCTCATCAGTGAGTAATCAGCCTACAAACCTCGGTTATTCAAGCAAAGTTTATCCAAAACATAAAGACTTCTTAGTGATCACCTGTAGTCTGCAATAGATGATGTTATAGAGAGCAGTAATAAAATTGGCCATATCTTAGCAAATTCATCTTTTCTTCTGCTTTAGAAGAAGATCATTAGTGGTTGGGTTAGGGTAGAGGCCATGATTGCCCTCTGAGTTGAACAAAAACTGTCAAAATGTTTAAGACAATCAAACACAAACAAAATAATGGGAGCTATGTCCAGATTGTAACTTATCTTTAGCTTTGCATTGGGTATTTGCAGTGGTTTTAGGTTCTAAATCAGTTCTATAGTATACTTCCTTAATATTTCTTGATAAAACCTGTTTAGAAAATAGCTGACACAAATGTTCAGTCAACAGGAACAACTTCTGCTACCCAAACTCATAGCCAATGGTTTGCTTTTGCAAACTTCTATATTCAAAAATATTTGCACTGTAATTCATAACAGTAGCATATTTTCAGTTATAAAGTAGCAATGAAAATTTTATGGATGGGGGTCACCACAACAGGAGGAACTGATTTAATATGTTGCAGATTAAGAAGTTTGAAAGCCACCGCTCATAGCCATTTCATACAAAGGCAAGGTTAGTGAACAAGAAGAAATGAAACTTTTATATTTTACTTTATCTTTTTTGTATTTACTTTTCTTTTATATTCATTTGTTTTTTACTATGGATGCATATTAGTTGTACATGTTGTAGTGTGATCTAATTCTTAGATACATGTGTAAATTAGGTAATGATTACAGCAAAGCTGTTTTTATACCTATCTTAACTGTTTACAATGCTTCTGCTTTCCAAACATTCAAAATAGTTTCTAAAGTTAACTTTAATATATACAATATCCATAAAATGACAATTCATTAGTATATAAATGGAAAGAAGACCAAATAAAAAAACATTGAAAAATTTTTTTATAAACTTTTAATGACAATATCCTAGAAACAAAACAAGTGTTTGTACGCTGCTTGCTTGCTAGTCTAAGAGATCTCTCTGTGCATGTTCTGCTTCTGTGTGTGTATGTGTGTGTGTGAGTGTGTGTGTGTATGTATGCCTGTCTTTGTGTATCTGTCTATCTGTCTTTTTCTGTCTGTTTTTCTCTCTTCTGTGTCTGTACATCTTTCTGTTCTCCAAGTAGTACTTGCTTTGTAACCAAAAATTTCTTTGGATAGATCATTTCCTTCAGAACACAGGTTCAGTCTTTTATTTTACATATCAGTCTACTCATTTCCTCCAATTTTTAGAGACAGTAAAAATACATTTTTTTCTTAACACTGAAAAAGAATCAGAGATCTGTCTGCCTTTGTTAAGCACAAACAATAAGCTTATTGGGTGGAACACGCCCAGAAATTACCATTTTTATCACACTAGGGCTTTATCAACTCACTCTGTGGTGGGCTGATCTTGAATTCAGGAATCTGTCTGCCTTCGTAGCTTTCTGACAAATTGACTCATAGTGTAGTTGTCTTTGTTTGTTAAGATTCATGAAGCTCCTTGTAATTCATATTGCATCCTTCTATTTTGCATAGCTGAGAAAATAAATATATTTTGAACTCATGTATTTAGAGCTCTTTTCCACAACCTTAAGGGCTATCCTGAAGGTCCCACTGTTTAATAGTTTACTGAGATATTAGCCATACCTTCTGCTCCTGGAATTGTGCTATCTCAGATTATCATGGAGTCCATAACATTAACAGAGGACATTCCTCAGAAGAATGTGAAAACAGGTACATTATTACACAAACAAGACTTAACCCTACAGCAGCCATCAACACTAGCGGAGGCTCACAAAAGGGCCCTGTCTAAGGGACAGAACCCATATCACTCTGTCCTCACCAGTGCCTTGCTGGGCTTGACAACAAATAAATAAATAAATAGCCTAAATAAAGCAATTTGAGACAAAACAATTCCCAAAATACTATTGATTTCTTTTACTGAGACATTCTATTCCTGGGTATGGGCCTTCCTTAAGTGTAGTTTGTATACATTTTAAGAATCAGTTGGAAAATTATACAAATTTTATCATACCTTTATGATTCTTTAGGATTTAAGTTTTGACTTCATGTGGTATACTTGATTTATTATTATTATTATTATTATTATTATTATTATTATTATTATTATATTAAAATAAATAGTACAATTAAATCATATATAATTTTTACAAACATGGTTTGCTTGTTTTTCTAAGACAAGATTTCATGTGAAAAAGGCAAGGCATAGCCTCAATATTATATTATTTGTTCCCAAATGCTGAAATTGCAGTTGTGCCAAGTATAAACACAATCTCTTAAGTATTATCAAACTAAGGCATATAAGAACTAAATTATATATACATATAGTTATACAAATGAATTACTGAATCTTACTAGATGATTATTTTGTTCAGTATCTGTGTTAAACATTGGAATTGGGTAGGGGTTGAAAAACTTATAAACTAGTTTCAAATATATCATGGTTTAATAGCAGAGTTTGACATTTAAAAGTGAAAAGTATCTAAGTAAATATGAAAAGATTGTTAACAAAGCTTTCAGTCAAAACAATCTCCTCTTTCTACAATGCACAGAAAAGGTCATTGTAGAAATTAGGCCTGGTTCTGCTTCCCACCCAATGGTCTCAGAAATAAGATTCAAAATCAAAATATATTTATAAATACCCACATAGCTAGGCTCTTCTCTGACTACAATCATAACTTAAGATAACCCATTTATTTTAATCTACATATTGGCACATGTGTCAGTCTCTTCACATCTTCTTGAGCAGATCACTCCCTAGCTTTATCCCAGAGTTCTTTCTCCTGCCAGATGTTCTACCTCCTATTTCCTGCTGACAGCATAAGCCTGGGCCACAGAATTTTAATTGACAGATGATGTATCCATACAATCCACAAAATATTCTCTTTATAGGTCATAGAAAAAGAACATTAAGTGGGCTATTGAATAGGACTAGGAAGTGAAGAGCTATATTTTCTCTGAAAATGCACTTCTATTTTTTTTTACATTTATGTATTTATTCACTTATTTACATCCCCAAAGCTTCCTCCTTCTGCTACCCTCTCAGAGAGACTCTCCTCCCCTCATCTTCCCACATCTTTATTTCTGAGATGGTAGGGCCCCTTGTGTATCCTCTCACTCTAGCTCATCAAGTCTTTGAAGAATTAGGCACATTCTCTCCCACTGTGGCCAGACAAGGCAGTCCTGCTGATGTGTTTATAAAAAGATGAAGAAATATAGAATATGTTTTATGGAGGGGGGTGAAGTACGGGGGAATGGGATGTCTCAGCTGGTCCATCCCTTCCCCCTAGGGACCAGCCACAAGACAAGAAGGTATAGTATATAATAGAGTTTATTTAGAGAATGAAGAGAGCACTTAAGAGCATAGTAGAAGCAAAGAGAGGCAGAGTAGAGGCTGGCCATGAGTATGCGGCTAGAGGGGAAAGAAGAAGGGGAAAGGGTGAGGGGACAGAGGGGAAACAAGAAGGCAAGAGAACAGGAGAGCAAGAGATCAAGAAAGGAATGGGAAAGCAGCTCCTTTTATAGTGAGCCAGGCCTACCTGGTTGTAAGGAACTCTGTACCTGCTACATGGTGTCAGGCCTGCACTTCTCTTCACAACATCTTTAATCCTGGGCTTTTATTGTAACTAAGGCTGTATCTTTATTAGTGTTTTTTCATAGTCTTTCATTATGCTAAGCCTCAGCAGCTACCCTCATTTTTTATAAGGCTAGGCTTCAGTGTTATACTTGACCCTATTCATGTCTTAAAAGTTGATATGCTGGGACATATCAACTTTTGCCTCTTCTGCACCTCTTCATGCTGACCCTGATGAAATACTTCACAGAAATTTTGCCTCAGTGATGCTGGCTTTGAAGAGGTCAGCTCAGGAACTTTGGAAAAGTCAAGAAACATTTCCCCCTCTGGAAGGGAGAGGCTAACTAACATTCCTCAGACCATAGGGCAGAAGGGAGGAGGAGGGAACCTACCTGCAGGCGGGGATATATTCCCCAGGACTGACCATTGGCCACCTACACACAAGGGAAGTCTTTACCACCTCACTCCTTAAAGACCAATTAGTTTAAAATGTCAAACTGTTCGGCCAATCACATTATGCCTATGGCTGCTTCCGTAAAAACTGTATAAAAAGCTCATTGAACAAGCTGCATGTGGTAGCCACTTCACCTTCTGTGTAGAATGACTCCAACTCCTTGGAACAATAAATTCCTCTTGCTTTTTGCATTGATTCCTGGCTCCCCGTGGTTCACTCAGGGGGTCCTTGGTAAGATAAGGCTCTCCAGAGTCTTGCAGCTTCTTCTTAAACAGACCAGCTGAACAGCTGCAATTGACAAAGCAAAATGATTTTAATTTAAAATATTGATTTCCCTAATAAAGTAATTAAGGCACTCTTGGGTCTTCCTAAACAACTTAACAAGCCAGGCCTCCAGGATGCACATTGCTATCTACATCATCATATATGTTCCCATAATTACTCACTAATTCAAAGCACTCAAAGGACATTTTTAACCCAAAGTTCTAAAGTCCTTTTCACCAACATTTTAAAAAGAACAAAACAATGTTCCATGAACATTATGCCAATTTGGTTTTATTTAGGGTTTTTCTCATTGTGATAAGACATTATGCAACCAAATAATTTGGGAAGGAAAGGGTTTATTTCAGTTTATAACACTCAGATTTCACTCCATCACTGATGGGAGACAGGGCAGGAACTCAGAGCAGGAACCTGGTGATAGGAATTGATGCAGAGATCACTGTGTGTGCTGAGTATTTGTTAGCATTTTATGGATTCCTTAACATGCTTTCTTACATCATCCAAGACAACTATTTAGGAATGTCACTAAAATTCTGTTTTTCTAGATATGCCTAGATTCATGTTAAGTGAAGAAAAAAAAAGCAGTGTACTATACTTTAAAATACTCACAGTTCTTATATTTTAGATAACAATTTTTTAAAAATTGAGGCCAGAGAAGAACAGGTGAGTGACCTCCCTGGCAGTCAAACTGCCCCACTATCTAGACTTAGTTTTTCAAGATCCAATTTACTTTATCTCCAATCCTACCTCACCACCTGTCTCATGGCCAGGGCTCTGCCCTCAGTTCTGGCAGACTCCAGCTTTTGAGGTGCAGGACATAACAGTCAGAAAGACAGACACCCCCTTCCAGAAGTCAAGCCCCAAATCTGGCCAGAGAATCCCCAGTACTCAAGCAAGCTTTTATGTATCCAGGCTACAAAACCCAAAAGTCAAAAAATGAAATAGAAACTAAAGAACAAAACACGCATCTGACAGAGACAATCTCAGAAAATAGCACTAAGTCTATAATTATCCCAAACTCAGATACCTAAATGTCGGGTGAATACATAATTAATAATGGCCAGGGCAATATGACACTAACAGAGTCCACCTATCTAACGACAGAGATGCCTGAATATTCCAATGAAACTGAAGTAGAGAAAAATGACCTTGAAACAAACTTTATAAAGACATAAAGGTTTTTGATGAAAAAACAAGCACAATAAATCCCTTGAAGAATTTAAGGAAAATACAAGTAAAAACTGAAGAAAATTTATAAATCCCTTAACAAATGACAAGAAACGCAGAGAATTGGGGAGGAAGACACAGGTGAAGGAATCTGTTCAAGACATAAAATTTGAAATAGGAGTAATAAAGAAAACAAAAACTGTGGGAATTCTAAAAATGGAAATCTAGCTAAGCAAAGGAGAACAACATATGCAAGCATTATCAACAGAATAAAAGAGATGAAAGAATGAATCTCAGGGGTTGAAGATATGCTAGAAGAAATAGGTTCATCTGTCAAAGACAATGTTAGCTCTGTAAAGCTCCTGACACAAATCATCCAGGATATTTTGGATACTATGCAAAGACCAAAGCTAAGAATAATAAGAATAGAAGGAGAATATTCCTAGCTTACAGGCCAAGAATATATTTTCAATAAAATCATAGAAGAAAAATGCCCAAAAATAAAAAAAGAGATGCATATAAACATAAAAGCAGCTCCTAGAACATCACATAGATTAGACCAGTAAAGAAAGTTCCATACGACATAATAATCAAAATGCTAAATGTATGGAAGAAAGAAAGAATATTAAAAGATGCAAGAGGAAAAGGGCAAGTTACATATAAGGATAGACCTATTAGAAATATGCCCAACTTTTCATCAGAGATGATAAAAGCCAGAAGGGCCTAGGTAAATATCTTGAGGACTCTAAAAGACCACAGATGCCAGGCCAGACTACTATATATATAGCCAAACTTTCAATCACCATAATTGGAGAAAACAGATATTCCATGACAAAACCAAATATAAACAATATCTATCCAGAAATCCAACTCTACAGAAAATACTAGAAGCAAAACTCAAATAGGTGATTAACTATACCCAAAAGAACAGCAGAAATAAATTCAATACCAGAAAAACCAAAAGAAGGAAAGCAAACACAACACACACACACACACACACACACACTAACATCACCAACATAAAAAAAGATAAAAAATAACAATCACTAGTCATTTGTATCTCTTAACATGAGTCAATTCACTATCCCAATAAGAAGACAAAAACTAAGAGAATAGAGACAATAGAATAACATGGAACTAATAGGCATTTAAAGAATATTTCATCCAAACACAAAAGAATACACCTTCTCAGCACCTTATAGATCTTTCTCCAAAACTGACAAGATAGTCAAAAAGCAAGCCTCAACAGATACAAGAAAATTGAAATAACACATTTTATATTGTTATGCCACCATGAACTAAAGCTGGACTTCAAGAATGACAGAAACACTGAAAAGCCTATAAACTTATAGAAATGGAACAACTCTCTACTGAATGATCACTGGGTCAGAAATAAAAAAAGAAATTCAGGACTTTCTAGAATTCAACAAAAATAAAGGTATACAATACCCAAATTTGTGAGATACCATGAAAGCAGTACTAAGAGGTAAGGTCATAAAACTAAGTACATTCATAAAGAAATTAGAAAGTCTTCATATTAGCAAGTTAAAAGTATACCTGAAAGCTCTACAAAAAAAAAAAAAAAAAAAAAAAAAAAAAAAAAAAAAAAAAAAAAAA
>JANHMN010000003.1:78711308-78773828 GCA_030674055.1 Rhabdomys pumilio | reverse complement strand
AAAAAAAAAAAAAAAAAAAAAAAAAAAAAAAAAAAAAAAAAAAAAGGTAAGCAAGCGCAACAAAGAGGAATGTGGTAATAATCAAAATCAAGGCTTAAATCAATCAGTAAGAAACATAGAAAACAATAAAAAGAATCAGTGATACCAAAATCTGGTTCTTTGAGAAAATCAACAAGATACATAAACCCTTAGACAAACTAACCAATAACAGAGAGACCGTATCCAAATAAACAAAATCAATAGTAAAAGAGGAGACATAACATATGACACTGAGGAAATTCAAAGCATCATTGTGTCTCACTTCAAAAGACTATACTCCAGGAAATTGGAAAATCGTAAAATGAGCAGTTTTCTAGATAGATTCCACTTACAAAACTAAAATCAAGATTAGATAAACTATTTAAACAACCACATAGCCACTAAAGAAATAGAAGCAGTCATTAAAATTCTCCTAAGCAAAAACAAGCAAACAAACAAACAAACACAAAAAAACATGCCTAGTGAAAGATTGTTTTAGTGCAGAATTCTAACAGAGTTTCAAAGAATATGTAATACCAATACTCCTCAAACTATTTCACAAAATAGAAAGAGAAAGAACACTGTCAAACTCAATCTACCAGGTCATTGTCATCCTGAATCTTCAGAGAGATTTGCTTATGAAGATTGATTTAAAAATACTCAAGAAAATACTTGCAAACTGAATCCAGGAACATATCAAGGACATCATCTACCAAGATCAAGTAGGCTTCATCCCAGGAATACTGGGATAGAATATATGAAAATGCATAATCCATCATATACACAAACTGAAAGAAAAAACATCACTTCATTTTCTCATTACATGCTGAAAAAATCTTTTGATATAATCAAACCCCCATTCATGTTAAAGATATTAGAAAAATTAAGGATACAGGGTATATATACATATCAACATAATCAAAGCAATATATAGCAAGCTGATATCCAACATCAAACTAAATGGAGAGAAACTTAAAATATTCTCAGTAAAATCAGGGACAAGGCTGCCCACTCTCTGCCTATCTATTCAATGTAATATGTGAAGTTCTAGTCAGAGCAATAAAACAATTAAAGGAGATCAAGGGGATACAAATTGGAACAGAAGAAGTCAAAATATCCCTATTTGCAGATAATGATAGTATATATTTATATATATTTATAAACAATTCCCAAAATTCTACCAGAGAACTCCTACAGCTGATAAAGACCTTAAGCAAAGTGGCTAGATACAAAATAAACTCAAAGAAATCAGTAGCCTTCCTTTATAAAAATGATAAACAGGCTGAGAAGGAAATTAAGGAAACAACATGCTTTACAATAGCCATGAATAATATAAAATATCTTGGTGTAACTCTCACCTAGCAAGTGAAAGACCCATGTGACAAGATCTTCAAGTCCCTGAAGAAAGTAATTGATGATATCAGAAGATGGAAAGATCTCCAATGCTCATGTATAGGTAGGATTAACATAGTGAAATGGCAATCTTAAAAAAAGCAAGTTACAGATTCATTGCAATTCCCATCAAAATTCCAGCAAAAGTTTTTATAGACTTTGAATGAACAATCCTCACCATCATATGGAAAAACAAAAAACCCAGGGGAGCTGGAACAATAAAAGAACTTCGGGAGGAATCACCATTCCTGACCTCAAGTTGAACTACAGAGCAATAGTTATAAAAACTGCATGGTATTGGTACAGAAACAGACATGTTGATGAATGGAATCCAATTGAAGACCCAGAAATAAACCCATATAACTATAGACACTTTATTTTTGATAAAAAAAAAACCCATAAAACTCTATAATGGAAAAAATGAAACCATCTCCAACAAATAGTGCTGGACTAACTGAATGTCTACATGTAGAAGGAGTATAGATTCATACTTATCACCCTACACAAAACTCAAGAATAATTGGATCAAGGACCACAACATATGTAGTAATAAATATTTTTAAAAATGCATTGTGGGCTTCCTTCCCTACCTTAGACAATTCATGTTTCAAGATGGAAGACATACAAGACGTCCAAGTTACTGCTCATTATCAAAAACATCAGGGCTTGACCCTATAGGCATGAGCTGATGTAAGGCAATAAAGG
This sequence comes from Rhabdomys pumilio, assembly GCA_030674055.1. NCBI lineage: Eukaryota > Metazoa > Chordata > Mammalia > Rodentia > Muridae > Rhabdomys > Rhabdomys pumilio. The sequence continues at coordinate 78,771,713 of JANHMN010000003.1, read as the reverse complement.
AGTGCTACTTACTGACTTGCTTGTCTTTTCTTGCTCAGCCTGCACTCTTATAGAACCCAGGATCACCAGCCCAGAGAAGCCACCACCCATAACAGTTTAGGCTTTTCCCTTCAACTACTAATTATTAAAATTCCCTACATGCTTGTCTACAGCCTGATCTTATAGAGGTAATATCTCAATTGAGGTTCCCTCCTCTCAGGTAACTCCAGCTTGTGTCAAATTGACATAAAATAGCCAGCACAATTACTAACTTCATTATTCAGTTTATTCAAGATAATTGGAAGCAGGAATATAGTCACAGGGGGAGCAGATTGGACCCAACCCTAAGTTCCCATTGTGTTAAATTGTAAAGTCAGATGGGAATGTTCAGATGGCAGTGAATCTTTATATGTCTTTTCTCTTGATCAATTTACTTGCCCCCAGCCAGGGATCTTTGGGGGTAAGGAGTTATGTGGATTTTTATCTGGTTTTGGAGAGAATAGATACATTTGGTATTTAAGAAACAAAATCAACTAAAATTTAAAGTGACAAGTGTCCTTGGTAATCAATTTTGAATTCAGAATTAAACTCATCCATCATTAATAATGCTAAAGTATCTATCTCTCCAGAATAATACTAAATAAGTGTTCTTTATATCAGTAATGAAGGAACATAGTGAGAAAATATGAAAACAAATTAGTCAGCAGTTCTACTGTGGGAAAGGTCCTTGATTTTCACACATGCATCTTCCTTGTGCCTGTTTGAGCATCACTTCTCTCTTCTTAGTAAGATGCCAGTTTCATTACTGGGGTACTCCCTGCTTATTTTCTCCACTGTTCAGCATGCTACTTCTCAGAGTTTTCTCTGTGGGATTTCAAAGATAAATGATTTGGCATATTTACCTATATTCTGCTTTGTAATATCACTTCACTTGTGTTTAATAATTTCCCAATTGCTTCTTAAATCATTTATTTTCTGATGCAGCAGCACTGTACATACAGTTCTCTCTTTGTACTATCAATACATTTCCATGTCTCTGATATTTTTGTTGCAAACTCTTTTGGGTGTCTCCCAAATAATGCTTTCCCATTGTTTTTTTGCAACGTGTGTTCATGGGTTTTCACGTGTTTTTTAAATTGAGTAGTCTTTTATCTTCTTGTGGAGCTCCTATTTCCTCATGGTCCCTCAATCCTTACCCTAACTCTTTCACAAGACTCTCGAGCTCCATCTATTATTTGGCTCTGGGTCTCCCCATCTATTTCAGTCATCTTCAAGGTGGAGCCTTTCAGAGGACAGTTATTTTAGGCTCATGCCTTCAAGCATAACAAAGTATCATTAATAATTTCAGAGAATGGTTTTTACCCATGGGATGGATCTCAAGTATGGCCAGTCATTGGTTGCTCATTGCCTCATTCACTTTTCCATTTTATCCCTGCATATTTTGTAGGCAGGGCAAATTATAGGTCAAAGGTTTTGTGAGTGGGCTGGTTTCCTTATCTTTCCACAAGGAGTCCTGCCTGGCTGCAGAAAGAAGCCACTTCAGCCTTCATATCTTCTATTGTTAAGAGTCTTAGCTAGAGTCACTTTCATAAATTTCCTGGAGTTTCCTCCATTCCAGGCCTCTGGCAATTCCTAGCAATGTATCACTCCACCCTTCTCCAACCCACCCATGGAACATTGATTTCCATTCACTCCCTTGCCCTTCTCTCCTCATCTCCCTACACCTGATAATACACCCTTATCTCTCTCTTCATCCCTACTCCTACCCAATTCCCTCCCTTCATCCACCTCAGATGATTATTTTATTTTCCCTTCTGAGTGAGATTTAAACATCATCCTAGGACCCTCTTTGTTATTTAGCTTTTTTTTTAATTTGGTGAATTATAATGTGAGAATCCTTTACTTTATGTCTAATATCCCTTTATAAGTGAGTACATACTATGTATGTCTTTGGTCTCTGAGTAATGTCACTCAGGACAATATTTTCTAGTTCTATCCATTTGCCTGACACTTTCATGATGTCCTTGTTTTCAATAGTTAAGTAATATTCCATTGTGTAAATGAACCACCTTTTCCTTATCCATTCTTTGGTTGAGGGACATGTAGAGTGTTTTCAGTTGATTGTGTTCTTAAACTGGCCTTTAAATTTCTGGTTGTCCCTGGTATTGGCATGCCTGGTAGTATAAGACCCCCACAAAGGGAGGACCTCACCCAAGCCTCAGAAATTTGCAGCCACTCAATAACTCACAACACACCAATATTTATGCAAACAGCAAGAGGTATATTTTGATCAGCATGTTGAGGTCAAGACCCATAACCCACACAGGGGCAGTGGGGTCTGACCCCCATCTTTGGAGGTAAAAGGAAAAACCACAAAGAAAAAAAAACACAATCCATGGGAATTGAAGGGGGGTTATTGGAAAGTACCTGTGGAAAATCTCAGCCCATTATTCAGTTTGTGACAGGGTTCAAGGAACAGTCATGGGGAATATCCTGCTTTAGGATAGAAGCAGACCATTGGAATATATTGATGGTTGTCTCAGATGGGTGCAGGCCATTAGTTTTCAGGTATAGCTGGTTGTCCAGGGTGGCAACAGACCTCTGGGAATTCAGACACAACTGGTAGTCCCTGGTGGTAGCAGGTGTCTAGGATTGCATATAGGGCTGGGATTGCTGTCCCAGATGAAAGCAGGGTTGCCATGATGCAGGAAGAGCTGGTAGTCCCTGATGGCTTCTGACCTCTGGTTATCTGAGATGGTAGCAGACCTCTAGTGATACTGGCAGAGCCGTTTGTTGAGGATGACTGCTGGACTCTCAGAGTGCAGGTAGAGATGTGGATCAGAAGATGGAGGGCAGAGGAAATGGGCCAGATCTCACAGGTGCTGTGTTTGTTGGGGGTAGCCAGTGGGCAGATGATTGGGTCATGAGAATGTCATCTAGTCATCCCTGGTGGTAGCAGGCTTCTAAAAATTCAGGAAGCTCTGTGTACCTAGGGTCAGAGTGCAGAGGGGACAGGGCTGAACTGGTTGCTACTTGGCTTTCTCAGATGAGCTGATATGTTGTCAGCCAAAGTACATAGCTTAAAATTGAAAATGGACCCCCAGAGTTATTAATTTAACAGGCTGGCAAGCCAAGGACAGGTAAGATTTTGCACAGATCCTTACCAATCTAAGACACAGGTGCATTGCTTTGGATAATGCATATTCCACAACAGGTAAAGAAGGCATTCTTGTCAGAATGACCTAAGACAGGCTCAGTCTTGTTATGAAACAAAACAAAACAAAACAAAACAAAACAAAACAAAACAAAAGGGAGAAGCCAAATGAAGATTGGAATTGCCAAAAAGCACTATTTCTAAACAATCCATATCCCCCTTTGTTCTAGTCACCTTTTGTTTCCACTATTTCTGGCTGGAAGGTAATATAATCATTTAAGAACCCTTATTAAGTACATTTTGAAAAATCAAACCTACAGAACCACTATGCCCCAAGACCTACATACACCATACACACACACACAGAATGGCCAAATTATATAGAAATATAAAGGAGACACTGAGAATTTCTGAGATTTTAAAAAGTTATTATAAACTTTTATTTTATTAATGAAAGGAAAATGTAATGCTAAAGAGCTTACATGCTGGCCCTGGAGGGACTCTTCATCAGTTAAGAGCACTTGCTTCTCTTGCTGGAGACCTGGTTCAGATCTCAGCATCCATGTGGAACTGAACAACAGTATCCATGTAATTCTAGTAGCAGAAAGCTTGATGCCTTCTGGCTTCTGAAGGCACTGAAAGTATATGGTACATAACTATATAAACAGGTAAAACACCAATACTCATATAATAGATGTAAAACAAAGAAATCCTTAAAAATTTTCATAAGTTTGAGAAATGAAATAAACTACTCCATATGTGTTATTTTCACATATATGTAAAGGAATATTTAGTATTTTCATTTCTGGAATTATAATGACAGTAATTTAATAAAATCTGTGGTTTCTGCTATAATTATTTTATAATTTTGTAAATATTATTCATACTGAATACATGAGCATATATAAAGTTTCTAAAAATACAATAAGATAAACTACTAAGCCCTTAGGCAATGATTAATTGCTATTTCTAAACATGAGATCATTAAATCTAAGGACATAGTTATTTGTCAATTTGTCAGTTTGTCAATTTGTCAACTGAAAAACAAATCAATGGATGAAAAATTCAAAAAAAAAATTTCTCATAAATTTTGCACCATAGTTTCCATTCACAAATAGTATAGACAGCACAGCATTTAACCCTTGTGGTTTTGATATAGTTTTTAACTGATTTTATATCTATAATCTTTTCTTTTATAGCATCTCCAAAGAACTATTAAAATTGTGTAAATTAATCCATTATTATTCAAACCTCTCTTTTAATTGATTACGTAAAAGCCAATGATGACTTATTTGTGAAGATGTATTGGGAAATTCTCCTTTTTCTTGTTTTATGATTTCAAAGCTTTCATAAATATTCATAAATCTGTAGAATGTTAACACATAAAAAGAAAATATGGTATATTAGTCAGTCATTAAAAATGATTCTTAACAGTAGGACTAGGAGTGTCCCTGACTCTTTTTGCCTGCTTGTGGTATCTTTTCCTTCTTTTAGGTTGCCTCATCCAGCCTTGATATGAGGTTATATACATAGTTTTATTGCATTATGTTATGGCAACTTCAATTAATATCTGTGAGAATTGTTTTTTTCTGAAGAGAAATATAGTAGCAGTTGATCTGGGAGAGAGGGTATGCAGTGGGAATTAGGGATAAGGGGAGTATATAGAGGATGTAATTAAAATGTATGAAAGAACAATAAAGAAGTATATTTTTAAAATGAAATAATGAAGTGATATCTGTAAATGTATGGAACTAGAAAAATAATCATCCTGAGTCGAATAGCTGAGATCCAGAAAGACTAATCTGGTATATATTCACTTATATGTGAATGTTAGCTTAAATTAGTAAGCAACAACCAGGGTACAATCCATAGAACCACACAAGTTAGGTATAGTGTAAGGGAGTAGGTGAGGACAGACAGACAACATTAGAAAAAATAAAACAGAACAAATAGTTATGGGTGGATTATTAAAATTGGTTTCATGGATCTATTTTCATATATATATGAATATATACATATACCTATAAAATTCATTTATGTTATATGATTATTTTCGTATGTGTATACATATGTACATGATAGGGAATGGTGGGAAGTGAAAGTGAAGGTGAGAAACATGAACATAAGGTTGGTAAAGAGAAAGATGAGCTTGGAAGAAGGCGGAGTTTAGGAAATAATCTCACTCGGGCTTTGGAATATTTGAGACCTTCAGAATAGGCATTTGCCTGAAAACCTAAGCACATTTAGGCTTGCATTCATGAGACACAATTTTCTCTTTTTGCAGAAACATCAGGTTTCCTGAAAATCACTTACGTAATATATGATAGTTTCAGTTTCTTAAAATCAAGCGTTTGGATATGTCAAGAGCACTTATATACACATACAGAGTAACCCTGAAATATTTATTTTGGTCAGCTAACTTCTGGAGCATAAAACAGGTTATAGAAGAAAACGTAAACATGTTGCAATGCATGGTATATTTTATGTTTTTGAGTTTAAGTCAAAGTTTGGCTGATGTTTATGTATACCATGTTTCTCCAATAATGATCAACATACTATTAAATTCCCTGAATGATGCACAATATAAATGTTCTAAAACTTGTAATTAATATAGGGTTGCTAAAGTACAAAGGTCTAAGTGCATAAAACTAAAGGGAAGGTGCTGTTAGCTTAATAAATTAAAGTAACAATTTTTAATATATTCTCGTGTCATCAGCCAAAGATATTAAACATTAATTAATTAGAAAGAAAAACACCCCAAGAAGATCGGAACAAAGCAGCAATGAAAAAGACAGAAAGCGGGTAACAAAGGAATTTCAAGTGGTGAGATAGCTGTATTTACTTTTTTTTTTTTTCTTGAAAAAGTAAGATGTACTGAATTTTTTTATTTTGGAAACCTAAAAATTCTAACAGCATGAAATGCACAGTGCTTAAAAATAATATTCTTTAGTGACATTAACTAGTGAATATTAACTACATCTAATCCATATATGCATAATTTATTTCTTCACAAAAATTTCAGTAAAATGTTTTGTTAAGATGTTAAGAGAAAAAATATTCTTTCAAATATACTACTATGGTGTCTATTGAATGCATAAGCATATCTGTACTATATTTGAGATTTCCATCAAGATCACAGACTAAAATGCCCACAAATTATTTATATTCACAGTAAAGTGAGCAGTGGAATTAAAATGTAAAACCAAATTTAAGAATACATCAACTAACGTATTTCTGGTTGTAGGACAAAAGATAGTGAACACAAGATTTTTATCAGTAGATGAATGTCCTTGCAAGGGTTCAGGAAACCTGGTGTCTGTGATATCATCAGCATCACCTTCTGCAACAGTATAGGATGGCATTTGGAATGAGTAACTGGGGATCAGAACAGGAAGCAGCATTAATTAAAGCACACTTTAATTACAGCTACAGTGTGCTGCAGAAAAGGAATATTGGTCACTTGCAAAGAGCATCCATTCACAATGACCATGATGACTATGTCAGGGAAACTATACAACACCAGTTTTGTACAACAACTACAGGATGATAGTATGTTGAAACTCTACAGTTATTGAACAGGTAAACCTCGTTAATTTTACAAGGTGTCTCCTCATGTGTGTTGTAAATTTTCAATATCTATGCAAAGATTTGAAAACCCTTACTCTTTATATATGTTCAATGTTAAAACAACATTAGCAGTAAAATGATGATATAGGAAGCAGAAAGAATGCACAAAATGATATTGAATGAGGACTTTTCAAAGTTGTATGACATCATATCTACAATGAAAGACTCCTACTGCAGCTGACGTGAGTGGCAACTGGGAGGTTGGGTGGATTCATTATACTATACTGCTGAGTGAGCTCTTAAAACTGCTCTAAAACAGTATATAACTTAGGTTAAAAAACCACTGAAGTCAAAGGTCATTACCAAATAAAAAGGCACTGAAAGAAACCAATTACAATTATACATATCTGTGCTTTCATCATCAGAGCATCTCAATATAAAAGCATACACGCCCAGATTTTTAATAAATACCAAAATAGAAACATTAAAAATGTTTTAATTTTTAGCCATCGATCATACTGAAAACCAATTTTAAAAGTTGAAGGTATTTGCACCTGTATCAATAGAATCTATCAGATATATATGAAAAAGTTACCTCAAAAGTATCAGGAGAAGTGTGTATTAGTTATTCTCCACCAATAAGACTCATCAGTTCTTTAGCCTGTGAAGTACCTGCATTCCTTCTTTCTTCCATTTGCAGCAGCATGGATCATCTTGGAGCATATTATACCAACTGAAACACACCTGGAACATCACTTGCAGAAACATAAGTCTTAACAAGTAAATGACAAATAAAATCACCCCAAAGTTTTCTAACTTCAAAGTGAACAGATAATCCATGATAAAATGGTAAAAAAGTTACAAAATACTTACAAATTAAATTTTGAAAATAGATTAAAGAAGAAAATAAAGACAACTTAGAATATAGCTCAACTCGAAAGGTACCGTATGACTATTATTAGATTCAACATGTTCATCACTAAAGGACAGTTAATTATAATAAACGTCTACACTAATAATCTTCAAATGAAATAATATATATTTTGACCAAAGACTTTTATATCAAGTAACAAAAAGCAAAAACACAAATTAAGCTTCAAATTAGTAAGTTACAAAGTAAATATTAGAGCAGAAACATACAGATGAAGTTTTGAAAATGTAAAATCAATAAATTAACATAAAGAATTGGAAAGATTATCAGGTATATAAAGTGTTAAAAGATATTAAACTGATGTCACAGCAACAAAAAACTTCAGAGAGCAGGAGAGCTGCTCCCAAAGATGAACCCCTGAATAGTCACACAATGGTCAGTGCAGAGACCATGTACAAAAACAATCCAACAGACTCTTTAGGTTGTATTTATGTTTGTGCATATACATACATATATAATATATAGTATATATGTATATATAATGTGTATATATAATATTATTTGTAATATATATGTATATATATATATATATATATATATATATATATATATATATGTAACAATAATAGTCAAAGGAGAAAAGACATCAATTTGATAGTAGGAAATATAAGAGTTGAAAGATTACGAAGAAGCAGCTGGAAGGAAAAAAAAGGAATAATGGACTAACAAGATTTTAATTAAAACTTATTGGAAGTGTACATAAATTTGATGCCACAGAAATAAAGGGATCTAAGACTAATAGCTGTATGACAAGTCCAATAATAAGGTGTGACTTGATTTCCAAAATTAAACAACTTAGGCAGAAAACTATTTTTCACAACAGGAAGTTAGAGCATATGAGTGACAACCAGTGATACTGGTTGGGATTTAAATGCTTCCCAGAATTACGTATTCCAGTATCAGAGAGTTTCATGGAAATTTATTAAAGAAAGTTTTGTTTCTTTATTAAAAGAATTTTATGTGTTTATATTTTAGAAATAAAATTTTGTTCTACATAACAAAGCAGGACAAAGACATCACGATAAAAAAAATTCATGTGAATAACCTTGACAAATTTTAAAATTCAGAAAAAATATTTGTAGATCATATATATTAATGATTTTATGTTAATGCATTAAATACATCAAACTTCTTAGTGAAGTATAATTTATCTTTTCATTGGAGAAAATTTTAACGTAAGCAGTTAATGATTTTCACAGATTAATAAGTCCAAGCATAAAACCCACATGCCAGTCTCAATGTATGCAAGAAAATATTTTATAATATTTAATAACATTTATTTATACAATTTTTAATCAATGCAAAAGGGAATGTTTATATTGTAAAAATAATTCTTTTATCTTTTAAAAAGACTTTTACAAGGCACATTCTCAATCATAACTCATTAATTCCACTGAGCACATTAATGAGACTTCTTTTCATAATATGAGGACAGAAAAAAAAAAGCACCTCCACTAGCTTAATGGGTTTCTGTGTGCTTTGTGGCTGTTGTTGTGGCTGGTTATTTTTAATTTTTAGATTATAACATAATTATAATTATAATTCTCTTTTAGTTTTTCTATCCTTCCAAAACCTTCAATAAACTCTAATTCTCTTCTTCAAATACTTGGTCTTTTCTTATTTTGGAGTTCTTTTTGCATTATAAATGAATATTTATATTCCTAAATATGTTTGAACATTCTGTAAGTTTCTTCTATGTACGTTTTCAGGTATGACCATTTAGCACTAGACATCCATTTTAAAGTATTTACAGGGTCCCTTTAAAATAGAGGAAGCTTTAACAATATTTAAATATTACAGTTTGTGAATTTTAAAACTAAATATCTATGTCTAAAATGTATTCTGGTGCTATTTTAATTCTTGTAGAAATACAGAAGTAAATTTACTACATCCTGAAGTCCTTCAGAGTGTGAGCTCATAGCTGTGTGTTCATATTTCACATTTTTGAGCATTTATACCAATATACATGCATTTTAAAAGTTTTTCTCATTCAAAATATAAGAGTGTGAAAAGATATTTGAGTATTGTGTCAATATCATATGTAGCAATAAGTGATAAAGAAACACATTAAAAGTACACATATTAACTTTGATTAAATACATCAAGTTCTTCGTAAGTCTCGGAATAGAATGAATTCTCCAGGTGGAATACAATTTAATACCTTTTTCCTAATGAAACATATTTAAAATCATATTTTTAAAAATTCACAAATGGAATTGTGAACTTCTGATTTGTGTCAACACAGGTTTTATGTCATTCTAAAATGTGGCCATGTAATATCTATGATCAATAAGAAATTTTAATCTTTGTAATAGTTTTATGAATTTACTTTAAATTTTATTACTTTGATATATAAATAGTAAAAGTTCTTGTTTTTTTTTTTTTCCTGAAAGGAATAAGTAGCTTAAATGGAATCTAAAGAGGATGTTTAACAAGAATTCTTTTCATGAATTATGTATTTTTATGAGTTGTTCCATATACTTGATAACCAATTATTTCTTATAAAATGAACTGTATTTGGTTTCAATATGTTAAAATATATTTCTGGTGAAATAAAATATAAAAACTCACTAAAGTAAGTCTTCATGATTCAAACAGGGTAGTCATGTTTCATTCAGGGAAAATTTTTTACAACATTAAGAGAGGGACCAGAAAGATTGCTTAGTAGCTAAGGACATGTGCTGGTCATGTGCACCAATTGAATTCACATTCTAGCACTTTTGCATATTTTGCATATATTGAATAAATTAAAGAATGTTGCAATTACAACATATTAGTTAGGTGGCATAGAAATGACCACCGTTTGTTTTATAGATAATACTTTAGTCAACTATAGTCCCTGATATTGCTGTCACTTATGAAATGAAACTTCTATAAAACAGCAAGATTTTTCCATGATTGTCTTACTTTTATAATAATGGATGATGACTTCAAACATTTTTTAATGAAATTGCTGATTATCAGATGGCAATGTAATACGAATTCTCTTAAATATTCAGTGTTTGTATCTGGAGTCCCTTGTGCATCTTAAAACACTTAAAAGTTTGGTAAGAAATTGCTGGGAAACCATTATGTAATAAAGAGAAGAATTTTAGGGTAATAACCATGGTCAGAAGACACTTACCCAGGCATTTATCATCATTCAAACATGACAATGAATCTCTGTGCTGTTAATTTTGCAAAACAAAGTCCTACAGATAATTTATTCAAATAATCTACTGTAACAAGAATTACAAGGGAATTGTCCAATGAGTGAAACTTTCATCTTGGTTTTATAAATTGACAAATCTTGTTACTTTTATATGAAATATGAACATCCTACCAATCCAGAATCATGCAAGATTTTTCCATTTCTCTGAGAGCTTCTTCAATTTTTTTCTTCAGAGACTTGAAGTTCTTGTCATACAGATCTTTCACCTTCTTGATTAGAGTCACACCAAGGTATTTTATATTATTTGTGACTATTGTGAAGGGTGTCATTTCCCTAATTTCTTTCTCATCCAGTTTATCCTTTGAGTAGAGGAAGGCTACTGTCTTGTTTTAAGTTAATTTTATAAGGAGCCACTTTGCTGAAGTTGTTTATCAGGTTTAGGAATGCTCTGGTTGAATTTTTGTGGTCACTTAAGTCTACTACCATATCATCTGCAAACAGCGGTATTTTAACTTTTTCCTTTCTAATTTGTATTCCTTTGAATTTTTTTTCATCTAATTGCTCTGGCTAGAACTTCAAGTACTATCTTGTATAGATAAGGAGAGAGTGGGCAGCCTTGTCTAGTCCCTCATTTTAGTCGGATTGCTTCAAGTTTCTCTCCATTTAGTTTGATGTTGGCTACTGACTTGCTGTATATTGCTTTTACTATACTTAGGTATGGGCTTTGAATTCCTGATATTTTCAAGTCTTTTACCATAAAGGGGTGTTGAATTTTGTCAAAGGATTTCTTAGCATCTACTGAGATGATGATGTGTGTGGGTTTTTTTGTTTTTTGGGTTTTTTTTTTTTTTTTTGGTGTGTGTGTGTGTGTGTGTTTGTTTATATACTGGATTACATTGATGGATTTCCATATATTGAACCATCCCTGCATTCCTGATATAAAACCTACTTGATCATGGTGAATGATTGTTTTGATGTGTTCTTGGTTCAGTTTGCGAGAATTTTATTGAGTATTTTTGCATTGATATTTATAAGGGACATTGGTCTGAAGTTCTCTTTCTTTGTCAGTCTTTGTGTTGTGGTGTATAAGTGTAATTTTGGATTCCTAGAGGGAAATGGGTAGTGTTCCTTCTATTTCTCTTTTGTCGAATAGTTTGAAAATTATTGGAATTAGGTCTTCTTTGAAAATCTGATAGAATTCTGTACTAAAACCATCTGGTCCTAGGCTTTTTTATTTTTTATTTTTTATTTGGAGACTTTTAATGACTGCTTCTATTTCTTTAGGAATTATGAGACTGTTTAGATGGTTTATTAGATCTTGATTTAACTTTAGTACCTAGTATCTGTCTAGAAAATTGTCCATTTCAACCAAATTTTTTAGTTTTTGTTGAGTATGGGCTTTTGTAGTAGCATCTGATGATTTTTTGAATTTCCTTAGTTTCTATTGTTATATCTCCCTTTTCACTTATGATTTTATTAATTTAGATACTATTTCTGTGCCCTCTGGATAGTCTGGCTAAGAGTTTATCCATCTTGTTGATTTTCTCAAAGATCCAGTTCCTAGTTTTGTTGATTCATTGTATAGTTCTTTTTGTTTCTACTTGGTTGATTTCAGCTCTGAAATAATTTCAGTTTGATAATTTCCTGTTGTCTACTCCTCTTGGGTTTATTTGCTTCTTTTTATTCTAGACATTTTCGATGTGCTGTTAAGCTTCTAGTGTATGCTCTCTTCATTTCTTTTTGTAGACACATAGAACTGAGTTTTCTTCTTAGCACTGCTTTCATTTTGTGACATATGTCTGGGTACGTTGTGCCTTCATTTTCATTAAATTCTAAAAAAGACTTTAATTTATTTCTTTAAATATTCCTTGACCAAGTTATCCTTGAGTAGAGCATTGTTCAGCTTCAACATATATGTGGGCTTTCTGTTGTTTTAGTTGCTATTAAAGACCAGCCTTAGTCTGTGGTGATTTGATAGGATGCATGGAATTATTTAAACCTTGTATCTGTCGAGGTTTGTTTTGTGACTAATTATGTGGCCAGTTTTGGAGAAGTGCTGAGAAATGGTATACTCTTATGTTTTAGGATGAAATGTTCTATAGATATCTGTTAAATTCATTTGGTACATAACTTCTGTTAATTTCACTGTGTCTGTTTAGTTTTTGTTTCCATGATCTGTCCATTGATGCAAGTGGGGTACTGAAGTCTCTCACTAGTATCGTGTCAGGTGTAATGTGTGATTTGAGCTTTAGTAAAGTTATTGTTATGAATGTGGATGCCCTTGCATTTGGAGCATAGATGTTCAGAATTGTGAGTTCATCTTGGCAGATTTTTCTTTTGATGTGTATGAAGTGTCTTTCTTTATCTTTTTTGATAACTTTTGATTGAAAGTCAATTTTATTCTATATTAGAATGGCTAATTTCTAATTATGTAGCATGTTCCTTGGGACCATTTGTTTAGAAATTATTTTTTCAGCCTTTTACTCGGAAGTTGTGTCTGTCTTTGTCACTGAGATGTGTTCCCTGTATGCTGCAAATTCTCAGTCTTGTTTACATATCAGTTTGTTACACCTTGTCATTTTATTGGGGAATTGGGTCCATTAAAGTTAAGAGATATTAAAGAAGTATGATTGTTGCTTCCTGTTATTTTTATTGTTAGAGGTAAAATTATATTTGTGTGTCTATCCTCTTTTGGGTTTGTTGAAAGATTACTTTCTTGCTTTTTCTAGGCTATAGTTTCTCTTCTTGTGTTGGAGTTTTTCATCTACTATCCTTCGTAGGGCTGGATTTGTGGAAAGATATTGTGTAAATTTGGTTTCTCATGGAATATCTTGGTTCTCTATCAACGTTAATTGAGAGTTTTGGGGTGATAGTAGCCTTGTCTGGCATTTGTGTTCTCTTAGGGTCTGTGTGACATCTGCCCATGATCTTCTGGCTTTTAGAGTTTCTGGTGAAAAGTCTTTTGTAATTTTGATAGGTCTGCCTTTATATGTTAGTTGACATTTTTCCCTTACTGCTTTTTATATTCTTTCTTTGTTTTGTGCATTTGGTATTTTGATTATTATGTAATAGGAGAAATTTATTTTCTGGTCCAATCTGTTTGAAGTTCTTGTATGTTCATGGAATCTCTTTCTTTAGGTTAGGGACATTTTCTTCTATAATTTTGTTTAAGATATCTGGCCCTTTAATTGGGAATCTTCACTCTTATCTATACCTATTATCCTTAGGTTTAGTCTTCTCACTGTGTCCTGAATTACCTGGATGTTTTGGGTTAGGAGTATTTTTGCATTTTTCATACTCATCAAAGGAAACATCTGCCAAGATGATATCTGAATTTTGAACATCTATGTCCCAGACAAAATGGCACCTACATTTGTAAAAGAAACATTGCAAAAGCTTAAATAGCATATTGAAACCCACACACTAACAGAGAAAAGGTTAAACATCCCACTCTCACCAATTGTCAAGTCACCCAGACAAAAACTAAACAGCGATAAAACAAAAGTAACAGATGTTCTAAATTAAATGAATCAGACACCTATAGAATATTTCATCCAAACACAAGAGAATATACCTTCTTCTCAGCACCTCCTGGATTCTCCTAAAAAAATGACCATATTGCCAGTCACAAAACCAGCTTCAACAGATACAAGACATTGAAATAACACCTTGTATCTTACTAGACCATCATGGATTAAAGTGTCTACAAAAATAGAAAGACCAGGAAATCTACACAGTCATTGAAATTGAGCAACTCTCTACTTAACGATCTCTGGGTCAGGGAAGAAATAAAGAAAGAAATATAAAACTTACTAGAACTCAATGAAAGTGAAGGCACAGCATACCTAAATGTCTGGTGTAGTACCAGGAAGTATTTGTGAACCCTGAAAGAGCAAACATGAATTGATCCAATGAATTATACAGGTGTCTTTATTCACAAACTCTAGATGCAGACCCACAGGAAGGTTTTGGTAGAGAAAAGCCTCGAACTCTTATCTTGACAAGATTTTACAGAAAATGGCAAGCAGATGTTTCTAGCCTGGCGAGAATCTAGTTGGGGGAGCTACTGTGGCCTTTAACTTAACTGATTGCTTCTCAGAGCAAAACTATAAATTTTATTTCTGCTTTCCTCCTTATTGGTGGTTGTTAGGCAGGGGCAGGCTTGTAACCTGAAGGTACAGATTTTTTGGGAAATAACATGGAGACTGGTGCTAGACACAGGCCTTGTTGGAGGACAGCCTGGAAACTGGTGCTAAGAATGGGCCTGTTGGCCTGTTAGTTTGAGTTTAAACTTAGGTCAGGATCTCTAAGATGAAGTCTTTACCCCCAAAAAATTGTTCTCTTAATGGATCACAATGAAAGCAGTGCAAAGAGGAAAGTTCATATCACTAAGTGCTTCCACAAAAGAGTTAGGAAGTTCTCACACAAGCAATTTAAAAGTATATCTGAAACCTCTAGAAAAAAGAAAAAGAAAAGAAAAGAAGAAGCAGCAACACCAACGAGGAGTAGAATGCAGGAACTAATCCAAATCAGGGCTGAAATCAGCAAGACAGACAAACCCTTAGGCAAACTAAGCAAAAGACAGAATGACTGTTCAAATAGACAAAACCAGAAGTGAAAAGGAAAACATAATAACAAATACTGAGGAAATTAAAAAAATGATTAGCTCTTATTTCAAAAGCTTGCACTCCACAAAATTGGGAAATCTTAAAAAATATATAAAATTCTAAACACATACTTGTTATCAAAGTTAAATTAAGATCAAGTAAGCTATTTAAACAGAAGCAGTCATTAAAATCTCCCAACCAAAAAAATCTCAGGGCCAGATGGTTTTAGTGCATAATTCTAATACACTGTCAAAGAAGTGCTAATATCAATACTCTTCAAACTATTCCACAAAATAGAAACAAAAGGAGCACAGCCAAACTCATTCTATGAAGTTACATTCATTCTGATACTTAAACCAGACAAAGACTCAACAAAGAAAGAGAACTTCAAATGAATTTTTCTCATGAATATTGATGCAAAAATACTCAATAAAAATACTCAATAAAATACTTGCAAACCCAATTCAGGAACACATCAAGTCATCATCTATCCCTATCAAGTATGCTTCATTGTAGTGATGGAGGGATGTTTCAATATAGGAAATTCATCAGCTTAATCCACCATATAAACAAACTGAACCAAAATAAAAAATCACACAATTACCTCATTAGGTGCTGAAAAAGCCTTTGACAAAATACAGTACCCCTTCATGATAAAAGTGTTAGAGATACCTGGGATAAAAGGCATACAACTAAACATAATCAAAGCACTATATAGCATGCAAATAGTCAACTTCAAGTTAGATAGAGAGATGCTTAAAGCATTCCTAGCTATTTAATATGGTACTTGAAGTTCTAGCCAAGAAATAAAACTAAAGGGGAACAATGGGACACAAATTGAAAAAAAAAGTCAAATTATCACTATTTGCAGATGATATATATGATACTATATATAAGTGAACCCAAATATATTCTAACAGAGAACTCTTACAGTTGATAAAGTGCTTCAGCAAAGAGACTGGCTACAAAATTAACTCAAATAAATCAGTATTCCTTCTTTATACAAATTAAAGAAACAATACTGTTTACAATAGTCATGAATAATATAAAACAATTTAGTGTAACCCTAACAAAGCAAGTGAAAGATCTATGTGACAAGAACTTCATGTACCTGAAGAAAGAAATTGAAGAAGGTACCAGAGGATGGAGAGAAAACTCATGCTCATTATAAATAGGATTAACATAGTGAAAATGGCCAATTAACCAAAAAGCAATCTACAGATTCAATGCAATTCCCATTAAGAACACAATACAATTTTTATAGACCCTTATAGAGCAATTCTCAAGTTCATATGGAAAAATAAAAATCTCAAAATAGCCAAAACAATACTGAACAATAAAAGATCTTCAGGTGGAATCAACATCCCTGATCTCAAGCTATACTATTAAGCAATATTGCTAAAAATGCATGGTACTGGTAGAGAAACAGACAAGGTGATCAGTGAAATCAAATCAGAGACCCAGAAATAAACCCACACATGTATGGACACTTGATTTATGATAAAGAAACCAAACCCATACAATGGAGAAAAGAAAGCATCTTCAACAAATGGTACTGGTCTAACTGGATGTCTGCATGTACAAGAAAGCAAACAGATCTATATTCTGCACCCTGCACAAAACTCTAGTTCTAATGGATCAAAGACATCAACATAAAACCATATACACTAACTCATATAGAATAGAAAGTGAAAAATAAATTTGAACATTCCTCCAAGAGACAATTTCCTGAACAGAACACCAACAGCCAGGCTCTAAGATCAAAAAATGATAGATGAGACCTCATGAAACTGCAAACCTTATATAAGTCAATAGACATTATCAATAGAACAAACAACAGCCTATAGATTAGAAAAGGATCTTTGCTAACCATACATCTGAGAGAGGCCTAATATCAAAAATTTACAAAGAACTCAAGAAAATAGACAACAACAACCCAAATAACCCAATTGTGGCACAGAGCTAATAAGACAATTCTTGACAGAGATATTACAAATGGCTGAGAAGCACCTAGAGAAATAGTTAAAGTCCTTAGTTATCAGGGAAATGCAAATCAAAACAACTCTGAGATTCCAAGTTACATATTTCAGAATGAGTAAGATCAAAAACTCAAGTGATAGCACATCCAGGAGAGGATGTGGAGCAAGGTGAACACACCTCCATTTGATGGGAGTACAAACTTGTATAACTGCTTTGGAAATCAATTTGACCATTTCTGAGAAAACTGGGAACAGTTCTACCTCATGACCTAGCAAAACCACTACTGGTCATATTCCTAAAAGATGTTCCACTACTCCACAAAGTCCTTTACTCAACTATGTTCATAAATGCTTTATTCGTAATAACCAGAATCAGGAAACAACCTAGATGTCCCCAAATTTATCCTGTCTACAAGAAATGCAAGAACAATGGATTGAGCTTACAAAGAGGGAATGGCCAACCAATAACTGGTCCAACTTGAGATCAATTCCATGAACAACACCAATCCATGACACTATTAATGAAACTCTGTTATTCTTGAACCTAGCATGACTGTCTTCTGAGAGACTCTACCCAGCAGATGACTCAGTCATATGCAGACACTCACAGCCAAAAAGTGGATGGAGTTTGAGAACTCTTATGGAAGAACAAAAGAAAGGATTGTGGCCCCCAAGGGGTCAGAAACTTGACAGGAAGAACAACAGGGTCAACTGTCCCATACCCTTGGTACTCTCAGAGTCTGAAAAAGCACCAAC
Organism: Rhabdomys pumilio; assembly: GCA_030674055.1. Classification (NCBI taxonomy): domain Eukaryota; kingdom Metazoa; phylum Chordata; class Mammalia; order Rodentia; family Muridae; genus Rhabdomys; species Rhabdomys pumilio. The sequence continues at coordinate 78,753,589 of JANHMN010000003.1, read as the reverse complement.
CAAAGAATATACACAGGATGGACCTAGGTCTACCTTCACCTATGTATCAGAAATGTAGCTTGATGTCCTTGTGGGTTCAGAACAAGTGGAGCAGGAGCTATCCCAAAAGCTGTTGTCTGTCTGTGGGATATGTTCTTTTAACTGGACTGCCTTGCCTGGACACAGTGGGAGAGGAAGTCCATAGTGTGCCAGGGTGGGAGGATATGTGGGGGGGGGAGGGGCACCCACTCAGAAGAGAAGGGGAGGTGGAATGGGGAAAAATTGTGGGAGAGGGTGACTGGGAGGAGGCCAGCTAGCAGGATGTAAATTGAATAAGTAAAATTAAAAAAATAAAACAAGAGCTTTTTTTTTAAAGTTGACAGTAGCACATAGTATACTGATGATAAACATGACGTCACTATTACAGAGAATTATGTCTCAGCAGGGAGTATGATGAAATATCATGACTTACTACAAACATGATTGAAAGTAATTAATTTTTTACTTTTCCACTCAAACTAATTTTCTTCTTTGTTGCAACTAATCTCAAAATTACAGAGTTTATTATTAATAACTATAAGATCTATAAATTACCTTGTTAAATATTAAGTATATTTGATACTAGCTGTTCTTACTGTTAGTTTTATAGTTCTGAACCACTTTGAATCATCCATTAAAAGTAAAAAAAAAAAAAATAGTGTGTTTTAATATACCTAAAGATTATTTCATTTTAATTTCAGGTAACAAGTGGCTTCTTCTAGCCATACACACAGGAATATGCAGTTTGAGTTCAGTGTCTTCATTCTTTTGCATATTGCTTTTAAAAATCATGGACAGAGTTTTTTTGTTGTTGTTTTTTGCTTTTGCTTCTGTTTTGCCAACAGGCATATCATCTATGCTGCAAGCAGCCACAACTATTACATGGAAGAGTTATTCCCAGGGACCTATCATTTTCTTTTGGATATTAATAGCAAAGTGGACCCTTCTATGGCTTAGAGCAAAGTGAAGTGACAGATTTCTGTTGCAGCCATCACAGTGCAAGCTGCAGCAGGGATTGATGAAAGTAGCCTAAGGGTACCTTACAGAATCAAAATGTAGTTGATACGATATTATTGGGAGGATAGATAGATAGATAGATAGATAGATAGATAGATAGATAGAGACAGTGAGGGAGTGAGGGAAAGTAAATGTATATATTTTTATGATTATGTGTAATATTTGTATGTTTCATTTTTTATAGAAAGGTGGATAATTTTTAATTTTTAACTGCATACTGAATTCCTGAAATTTAAAGTTCAGCTAAGTAATGGAACTAAAATGAACAGCAACAGTAAATATTCCAATATAGTGACCCATTTACTGATATTATTAGATAATTATGAGAAATCTCTAATATAGCATTTCAAGGTCTAACTCTGTCATTTCAATACAAACAAGTATCACTTTATTATGGAACACACCTGTGACAGTCCACAAGGATGCTCTACCCATAGAGCTAGAAGCTTCCCTGGCCATCAAAGGCTTGGGTCACTTCAGGCATACTAGCTGATGAGTTATGATCTATCCACCCTTCTAATAAACTTTATCACTCTGCATTACCAATCATAAGTATTTATACTTAAGAAAACTTAGATTTTATGAAACCTGTGCAAACTATACATGATCAACTAACAATTAATTAATATTTGTTGTCTTAGTAATTGTATCAGGAAAGGAACTCATGCAATTCTGAAAAATTCCAATTTTTCTGTCAAAGATAATTACTGTCTTGAATTTTTTCTATTTTCTAAATTTCTATTTTTTTTCTTCAAAATACAACATACATGACTATATTCATTACATGCCTTAAATACGTCTCTGTCATCTATCTATACCATTATTCTATCTATCTACCTATATTGATATATATTTATTAACATCACACTTTTGTATTTTGCAGTGCTCATCTTATCTATTTGCCTTTGATTTATACTGTAGTTTGTTAGATTTCCTTGTGGCACCACACTGACTTGAGTAAATGTCGTATTTACTCAGAATTGAAGAAAAGAAAGAAATTACAGTGCATTGAACAAGGAGAGATAAAAGAAAGTATTGATACTTTGAATTATTGTCATTTCTAAAGTAAATATATGTATATGTTTTACCATGTAGTCACTATTCTGACAATCTCTATCCTCCCAGATCTTCATCATCTTCATACCTAATCAACTTCATGCATGTTCTTTATCACAAAATAAAAATGAATACCAAAACCAAGAATTAAAACAAACAAAAAGATGAATAAGACAAAAACATCAAATTTTATTAGGATGCAAAGGACCTGCACAGGGTCGATGCAAACAAATCCCAGAACTGAAAGGGGAAATAGGTTAAAAAGTCCCACCTATAACCAAGGAGCCACATACTATTGATACCTCCTGAAAAAAGCGAAGGAACACTCTCTAATAGAGTACTAGAGTCTCACTTGATATATCAACCATACTCCAAGGAAGGCTGCAGTCACAGCAGTAGTTGACCAACATAAAGAGACTCCAAGTTTTGTTTGTTTGTTTTGGTTTTTATTATTCTCCTCACTTAAGGCATTTCTAGGAAGCAGGGACATACTACTAAGTGCATATAAAAACTAAACAAAACAAAACTGGAGATCTTATACTAGTGTTAATTATTAACAGCACACCAGAAAGCTCTAGAAGCAGTAGAAAAAAATCACACACAAAATGAGAAGATGGCCAAAAAATATCAACTTGGATTGAAATAAATAAAGTACAAACAAATAAAATATCATAAAGAATTGATGACTTATTTATGGTTTTATTGCTGTGAAGAGACACCATGACAATATAATTGGCTGGATTACAACTCAGAGGATTATGTCATTATCCTTCTGGTGGAAAGCATGATATCATGTAGGCAGACAAGGTCCTTGAGAGGTAGCTAAGGGTAGTACAACTGGATCCACAGGCAGCAGGAAGTGACAGTGACACAATGCTCAGGATTGAGCTTTTTAGACCTCAAAGCCCATCACATAATTTACATCTCCTCCAATAAAAGGACTCATACTCCAAGTCATTACTCCCTAATGAAGGCTATAGGCTCCATTTTTATTCAAACTACCACAGCATATGTATCTTGTTTTTGTTGTTGTTATTTTGTTTGTTTGTTTTTTATTATTTTGGTTTGTGTGTGTGTATGTGTTGTGTGTGTGTGTGCCTTTTCTTGGGGTCTTTTTCATTTGTTTGTGCTATTCTGATTACTATTTTTTACATCTTCTAACTTTATTTGATTTAATTTTATTAACAATTAGAATCCTGTTTGTTTTAGAATGAGAGATAGAAATGAGATGATCTAGATGGAAGGACAAACGAGGGAAACAAGGAGGAGTAGAGAAAGGAGTAACTATAATCAGGAATTATGTGAAAAAGTCTATATAATGAAGGGAAGGAAATGTTGTGGTATAAGTGTTTATATGTGTTTGTGTGTGTACACACTTATGTGTGCTTGTGTATTTGTATATAATTTTCTGTTATTTTATCAGTTCTTTTCCTCTGAAGTACCAAGAGAAATAAAGGTTCATTTTATATTCAAATATGGGAAAAACTTGCAATGTAACTTTCTTCACAGCCTCCTTTATCTGTTTGTTTCTAAGACTGTAGATGATAGGGTTTAAGAATGGTGGAACCATGGTATAAAACACAGAAATGATCATTTCCTGAATTACTTCAAAGGTTTCTACTGGAGGTCTTAGATACACATAGGCAGCAGAACTAAGAAAGACAGAAACCACAACAATGTGAGGAACACAGGTGGAAAAGGCTTTCCCTCTCTCTCCTTTGATGGGAATCTTCAATACAGTTGATAATATGCGAACATATGATATGGCAATAAAAACAAAGCAACTACCACTGAGTCCAATGTCAGACAGAAGTATTAAGAGTTTGTTGTTAAAGGTGTCAGAGCAAGAAAGCCTCAGCAAAGCTGGAAGATCACAGAAGAACTGAGGGACCACTTTGGAGTTACAGAAGGACAGCTGAAAAGTTTTGTAAGTGTGCACAGTTGCAAGAATAAGAGAGCTAAGTAGGGAAGCTAGTGTCATCTGAACACAGAACTGGTGGTTCATGATCACAGGATAAAGAAGAGGCTTGCAGATGGCCACATAGCGGTCCTGGGCCATGATGGTGAGAAACAGAATCTCTACACATGCACAAAATAAGAATAAAAAGATCTGTGCTGCACACCCACCCACAGAAATATTCCTGTGGTCAGTGAGAGAGTTAACACAGGTATTGGGGACAGTGATGGAAATGTAGCACATGTCTAATATGGACAGATTCCTGAGGAAGAAATACATGGGTGTATTCAGGGTTGGGTCAACTGTAGTAACAATGATGATGATAATATTCCCTAACAGGCTGCCCAGGTACACCAGCAGGAACAGCACACTGAGTAGGATCCTGAGCTCCCAAGTCTCAGCAAAAACCTCCAGGTAGAACTCAGACACTAGAGTGGAATTGGCCATAGTTCCAAACTGAAAGTTTTCTGAAAAAAAAAAAAAAAAAAAAAAGAGAAAGTAGGCCAGAGAATGATTTAAAATAATTGAAAGATTACTAGCATGTGTCTTAAAACTCTTTTGTTTTTTAAAATTAGCCATATGTGTGTAATATAAATCATGTTTTCTTGGTTTGCATACCATTTTTAAACATGCTTAGTCTATAATACACATATTAGTGCATGTCTGTCTAATTTTATGGTATGATGATAAGCACTTATAGTTATTTTCTATAATAACAATTCTCTCATAAGCCTATTACCTTAATAACTATTAAGTTGATTAATATGGGATATTTTCCTTTCCCAGATAAACTGTATATATCAATTAGGAACACCCAAAGATATTTAACATAAATATTGTAAAATATTTTACATAAGTATGTGTAAAGTATTTTTAAAATCATGGTTGTATATTTATAATCAATATTTATTTGCATATGATATACAGTCATGTTCTATGTTTATTTTAATATATACATTCACATGCATATATGTCATGAGTGATGAGGAAAAATAGAGTGACAGTGAGAGACATGGACATAATGGAAATGATTGAGAAAGAGAGGAAGATGAACATGGAAGAAGGTGGAGTTGAAAAAAATCTCAGATTTTGGAATACCTGAAACCTTCATAACTGGTCATTTGCCTGGAAACTCAGGTATAGTTTAACATAACATGTTTGAGGCACACTTTTTCTTCATGGGGAAGCAATGTTTTTCCTTAAAATCACCAATGCCTTAGATCTTAATCTCAATTCCTTAAAACATCTCTTTGGTTTATAAACAGCATATATATATATTTATACATATAGTTACACTGTAATATATTCTGGCTAGCTGGTGCCTAGATATTTTATACCTAAACCTCAACCTTTTCTGTTCTTTGGAATCAGTATCTAAGCTTGACTGATGTTAATGTGCATTATAGAATGTCAAACCATATGCTCCCAGTAGAGATCACATACTCTCCTATTCCCTGAATAAAGCCCAATAAACAAATGTTAGTTCTAAAATTTATAGTTAATATAGGGGTGTTAATGTGCAGAATTATGTGTGTGAAATTAAAGGTAATCACTATCCACATTTAATAAGATAATGTAACAAGTTTTCTCAAATTCTCATGGAAACGATCAAAGATAATAGCTAAATAGAAAACATTAATTTGAAGCAAAATAACCTAAGAAAAGTTGAACATAGCATCCATTAAATAGACAGGAAGCAAGTTAAAAAAAAAAGTGATGGTAAGTGGTGAGGTAGCCACAGTTAGATTTTCTTCTTTCTTGAGTCAGATGTATCAAATGTCTTATTTTGGAAGCCTCAAAATTCTAAGAGCATCCCATAATTTCAGTTAACTCAGTCATTCTGGATTTATGATGGGGTTGAAGACCTATAGTCTCATAGCCAATCCTGGCTATTTACTTTGAGAGAAAAAAATCTGAGTGGATGGTTTTCAGCTGACATTCATTCTAAAGCCAAGAAAAAAACCAGGTTCAAAACTAAGTGTTCTAGTTAGGAGAGACGACAGAGGTTGTGGTTAGTTGACAAAATGATGGACTGGGTATTAGGACTATCTTGTACCTCATTGGTACAAATAGGGATAATTATGCTCTAATTGTATTTTGAGAGAAAAGTGTTATTTTAACAGGAAGGGTGATATGTAGGAGGAGCTAAGGGGGAAGGAGCACCTAGAGGAAGAGATGGAGTAAGGAGAGGAGAAGATGAAGGAGAAGAGAAGCAAGGTGATGAGAGAGAGAAAAAGAGGGTGGCATGGAGACAGATGTTCAGGTGTCTCCACCAGTCAAAAACAGTTTATATATCTAGGTTGGGTATTGGGTTACACTTCTGACTGAGCATGACCAAACTTATAAAGCCTTTGACTGACATTTTTAAAAAAATTGTATAAAAGCAAAAAGGAAAAGGGGGCATGGGATAGGGGTTTTCTCTAGGGAGGGGAAATGGGGAAAGGGGATGGCATCTGAAATGTAAATAAAACATTAAATAAAATAAAATAAAAGAGAAAAAAATAAAAATAAGTGGCCTAAAAAAAGAAAAAATGTAAGTATATGTAAATGATTTATATATCCTGTGAAATTTTTGTACAATTTTTTAATATTCATGAGAATATACATTTATCTGAAAGAAAAAATTCTAAGAGCATGAAATGAAGAAAAGTTAAAGATAATATTACTTAGTGACAGTAGCTAGTGAGCATTACCCATTTATAATGCTTCTCTGAAAAATTTATTTGATTGCAAAGATGGCATTAAACTGTTATATCAAGTTGCAGAGAGAAAGCCGTATTTGTCCAAGTATATTAGTATGGAATCCACTGAATAGTTCAGTATATCTGTACTATATTTGACAAATATTCTTTAAGAGCCCTGAACCAGAGTAAAGTGAGTGATAAAATTAAATGTAAACCATAATTGATGTGTGTGACGTGTAACAAATTTCTGACTGAATTTTCAATTTGAAAAAAAAATAATTGGAATTCAGATAAGGAAACAGCATCCGCTGAGTTGTTTTTTTTTGTTTTGTTTTGTTTTGTTTTTTATGGCTGCTGTAGACTGCAGAAAAAGGAAGGTTAATCACCTATAATGGTCAATAATAAGAATATCAGAAAATATTATACAACACCATTTGTTTGTGTGTGTGTTTGGGGAAGTAAAGAATAGTATTATGTTGAAATGTGAAAGGTGATTGAGTCCCTAGAATTTTACAAAGTCTCTCTTATGTGCATATTAAAAATTGTCAATATTTATCCAGAGATTTAAAAATTCTTACTATTTACATATTTTAAATATAAAAAAATAATGATGCAGTTAAAACACATTATACAGAAAAAAATTAAAAAGTAGTGTTGCATGAGGTTTTTCAATGTTGTATGACCTCACATTTACAAGAAAACAGTTCTACTGCAGCTGAGGTTTGTGTTCAATAGAAGCTTGAGTAGGCTCATTAAATTATTCCGTTTTGAACATCTCACACGATTGCTCCAAACAGTACCAAACTTATGTTAAAATGCTATAACTCAAGTCAAAGATCATTACAAAATAAAAAGGCACTGAAAGGGATCAATTCCAATTCCAATTTCAGACATCTATGCTTTTAGCCTCAGAGTATCTCAATATAAAAGCAAACTGACAGAATTTAAATACACACAATAGAAAAATTAAAAAGATTTTAATACTCAGCCTTCAATTTTCATATTGAAAATCAATTTTCATATTGAAAATCTATTTTCATATTGAAAATTAATTTTCAAAATCATAGGAGAGAACGTCATGTACCAAACAGATCTAACATAAATATACGGAAAATTTACCTCAAAGGTATCGAGAGAAATGTGTACCAAGTATTCTCCTGCAATAAGATTATCAGTTCTTTCATTAAATATAACTAATGGTCATATTTGTGCCAAACAAACTTTGGCAGAAGCACTGATAGTCCTGAAAAATATTATATGGAATGAAGCAATGAGTACATCACATGTAAGTCTTAATATGTTAAAGGACAAAACAAATAACCCCAAATTCCTTTTTTTCTTCAACTTCAAAATGAACTAAAATTCAATGATTAAAAAGGAAAAAAATCATGAATACCTACAAATTGTATCTTTAAAATATATTAAAGAAGAAATCAAAGAAAACTTAAAAAAATATATCAACCCACCCATCTCAAAAATTTTAATACAAAATGGTTCCTGTCTAAAGGTAATGTATAAACAAAGGGTGGAGCAGAGACTGAAGGGAAGGGCCACCCAGAGACTGTCCCACCTGGGTATCCATCCCATCTGCAGATACCAAACCCAGACACTATTGCTGAAGTCAAGAAGTGCTTGCTGACAGAGGCTCTTCCAGCGTCTGACCAATACAGAGGCAGATGCTCACAGCCAACCATAGGACTTAGCATGGGGACCCCAAAGGAAGATTTAGAGGAAAGACTGAAGGAGCTGAAGGGAACTGCAACCTCATAGAACGAACTACTATATTAACTAACTGGACCCCTCAGAGTTCCCAGGGACTAAAGCACCAACCAAAGAGTACACATGGAGGGACCCATTGTTTCAGATTCACATGTAGCAGAGGTTTGTTTTCGCTGGCATCAGTGTAAGGGAGGGCCCTTGGTCCTGTGGAAGCTCAATGCCCCAGCATAGAGGGATGCTAGGGCAGTGAGGCTGAAGTGGGTGGGTGGGTTGGGGTGCACCCTCATAGAGTCAGTGGGGAGGGGGGAATGGGATAGGGGATTTGAGGAGGGGAAACCAGGAAGGGGGACAACATTTGGAATGTAACTAATTAAAATAAGCAATAAAAAGATAATCTCTATTAAAAAATATGTATCAAGTCAATGGGGTACAGTATAACAATTATTGTAGTCTGCAAACAACTGTTCATAAATATTAATATTCATGAAGATTAATTAATATTAATTTAAGATGAAAATAGTAAACATTTTGAATAAAGCTTTTTATATCAAGAAATAAAAAGCAAAATCACATATCAAACCCAAATTAGCAAGAGATGAAAAATTGTTAGGGAAGAAACACAAGATGGAGTTTAGAAAAATAGTGTAGAACCAATAAACTAATATAAAATAATTGAAAAGGTGTTATATGAATAAAATTATAAAAAGAGCTATTAAAATGACATCACAGCAACTAATGATTATTGAGAACAGGGCAGTTATTCTAAAAGATGAGCTCCCCTCATTATTAACTTTGTACAAAGAGGTCAGTCTTGAGACCAGATACACAGAAACAAAGAAACAAACAAAATATGTGAGTTCTTCAGTTGTATTAATATAATTTGCATATTTATACATGTAACAAAAATAATCAAAGAAAAAGAGGACATCATTTTGATAGTATAGTAATATGCTATGTGATGGAGGGAGAGAAAATAGAAGTAGCAAGAGGGACAAAAAGAAAGGGAGTGATAGTGTAATAATATTTTAATTAATAATTAATTGGAGGAATAACCAAAATTGAAACCACAGAAATGAAAGGAGCTAATTTCAAGAAAAAATATGTAAAATTAAGGCACTTGCATTACCTCATTGGGCTTCTGTTCAGTTTGTGGTTGTTGATTGTTTGCTTATTTTTCTTTTTCTTTTAAGATTATACTTACATTTCTCCCTTACCTTTCTTGCTCCATGTTCTCCCATAAGTGCCTCCTTGCTCTTATTCAAATTCATGACCTCTTTTTTCTAGCTGTTATTGTATGCTTAAATATTTATGTATATATAAAATATTCCTAAATAACCTTGTTCATTCTATATATTTCTAGGTAATGCTTTTTAGGTATGAGTATTTGGTACTAGACAACAAATTTAAAACTTCTAAGTCCTTTAAAAACTAGTAAGCATTAATAGAATTTAAATATTATAGCTTATGATTGTCAAAATTAAATATTTATTTTGAAACTAAGCTGGTGCTGTTTTACTTCCTATCAAATATGTAAATAAGTTTGTTGCATTCTGAGGTATTGAATGTGCGTCCCAAAATTGAATATTCATGTTTGGATGTTTTAGGACTGATATACAAATACACATTCATTTAATATAGTTTCTTTATTCAAACAATTAAAATACTTAAGAACATTTAGGAGTCCTGAGTTAACATCATTTGTATCAAGAAATGATGAAGAAACACTGATTATGCAAGACACATATCTCTTTTTGAATAAACATGACAAGTTCTTTATAAGCCCAGGGGAAAGTGTCCTATGCAAGGCATATAATATGCTAACATTTCCTATAATAAAATAGAGACCCTTTAATAATCAGAAATTTTTCTATTTCTAATTGTACATTTGACAATTCTGTGAGATATGAACACAGATTTCACTCACTTTTAAGGCTGATCATTTAATGGTTATGAATGATAAATTATTTAATCTTTATAAATGGTTTTATGAATATACCTCGATTTGTTATTTTGATTTTAAACTATTAAAGGATTTTAGTCTTTGTCTTCCGTTGAAAGCATGTAATGTTGAAATGGAATTTACAAAGTCAAGATTAACAAAAAAGAATATTCTATTTACCAGGTAAGTGGGTTTTTTTTTTTTTTTAGAATTATTCCATATTCTTGATACATTAATCATAATTTATCTTTTTAAAAATGAACTATACATGATACCAATATATTAAAAATATATTTCTAGTGAAATGAAAACATCAAAACACACCAAGGAAAGCCTTCAAAATTCAGTCACAGAAAATTCGTAACAAACACTAGTAAAGAAAATAGGTAGCTCATGAATTATGCAGAACTGAATTTAGATTCCAGCACCAGCATGGCAGTTTACAGCTGCCAATAACCCCAGCTCTAGAAGACCCAACACTCTCTTCTACCTTTCTCTAAAACACTTTATGCAGGTGGTATGCACATGTCCATGCAGTGAAAACATCCACACACATCTATTTATGAATAAATATGCACATATATACTGAGATGTACCATCAATTAATAAAAAGTAGATAAAAAATTTTGAACAAGAGGAGAGGGTTTTGTGAGGGAATGAAGGGAGGAAAAAAGAGAGAAATAATATAATTATATTATAGTCTCAGTAAACCAATTAAAAAATAACTCTTTTAAAGTGCTTTGAAGAGTTTGCAAGATCTTTTTCACTAGATACATAAGCATCTCCTATATATGCAATACATGCAAAAAATATTACTAGTATTAAATATAGAATAAATGTAAAATATAATATCAATATATTATACGTTATGTAATAGGTTTTAATCCTTTCTTATATCCTTTTCTCAAATTTGTTTACATAGAGCTGTGCACATATTTTAAATATTGAACACATAAAAACATGTTATATGTACAATGTATTAGTCAGGTGGCACTGAAACACAATGATCAGGTTTTTTTAATTTTATGTATGACAGTTTAGTCTACCAACTTCAGGATGTTGCTGTTACACTTGAAATGAATCTTCCATAAAATAGCAAATTTTTTCTGTGATTATTTTTCTCTTTAAGTAATGGATGCTTCATCACACATTTTCTTAACAAGATTATCGACTGTTTCTCAGGTGAAAAGCATGCATTTTTCTCAAATATTGAATACTTGTAACTGGAATCCCTTTTCTTTCCTAAACCTTTCAAACTGATTGAAGCAAGGAATTGCTGCGAAATTCCACTATAAATAAGACTGGAAGGTCGGGGTAACATCCGTGATCACAGAACACTTACCACAGCATGGTTCATCATTCAAAAATAAAATTGAATTTAAAAAAATATGAGAATGAAGCCTTCCAGATCAAAAATGTGTAGACGTTCATTCTATAATGACTAAAAATGCAAGTCTTGTCTGTAAAATTTTACTGGTCTTGTTCTCTTTTATCGTGAATGTGGAAATCCTCTTGAGTACAAAGGCTCTGAGAACACAGAGCCATTAATTAGACAAAATTCCTGTAGGGAATTTTGGTAGGTGATCATTTCCAGAGAACTGGTAAAAACAGGCCTAATTAAAATTCAGGAATAAACACAATATTCCTGAATACACAGTAGCAGTATATGTGTCATCTGAGTCACCTGATAGTGTTGGGATGATGATGGAGATAATGATAATGGAAGTACAGGGAAAATGTGAATCATCTCAAGTATATGTCTGAACCTGCAGGAAGCTCAAGACAGTATCCTGTGTGGTTTTAACATCTCACACCAAGCAGATAGTAAATCTCTCTATGTCTCCCCTCTCCCACCGCCACCTCCCCACCCCCAGTCCTCTTCAGAATGATGTGTTAAGCTATAAGAGACACTAAAAGAACAGAATGACAATCATGGTCTTTAACACACACACCCCCATTAAATTTGACTCCTAAGCACTGAAAAAAGGACTATTAACTATTATAACAAGGAGACCAGTAGCAACATGTGGCATTTAAACTAGTATTCAAAGTCAAATGACACTTTTGAGTTTCATATACTTGTAAAAAGTATGCTTAAGTCTTTAAATTTCTTTTCTGAGTTTTAACAGACTTTAAAAATTATGAGAAAAGGAAAATTATGTCCAATGTTTGACTGCAAGCATCTGCTCCTGTATTTGTCGTGCTCTGGCAGAGTCTCTCATGAGACAGCTATATCAGGCTCCTGTCAGCATGAATTTACTGGCATCCACAATACTGTGTGGGTTTGGTGACTGTATATGGAATGGATCCACAGGTGGAACAGTCTTTGGATGGCATTCCCTTCAGTCTCTACTTCACACTTTGTCTCCTTATTTGATCCTGTGAGTACTTTGTTTCCCCTTCTAAGAAGGACCAAAGAACTCACACTTAGGCCTTCCTTATTGTTGAACTTCATATGATCTGTAACTTGTACTTGGGTATTCCAAGCTTTTGGATGAATATCCACTTATTAATGAGTGTATACCATGTATGTTCTTTTGTGATTGGGTTACCTCACTCAAGATGATATTTTCTAGTTCCATGCTTTTGCCTAAGAATTTCATGACTCATTGTTTTTAATAGCTGTGTCATAATTCACTGTGTAAATGTATCACATTTTTTGTATCCATTCCTCTGTTAAAGGATATCTGGCTTCTTTCCAGTTTCTGGCTATTATAAATAAGGCTGCTATGAACATAGTGGAGCATGTGTCCTTGATATTTATTGGAGAATCTTTTGGGTATATGCCCAAAAGTGTTATAACTGGGTCCTCAGGTAATACTATATCCAATTTTCTGAGGAACTGCCAGACTGATTTCCAGAGTGGTTGTACCAGCTTGCAATCCCAACAATAATGGAGAAGTGTTCCACTTTCTCCACATCTTTACCAGCATCTTCTGTCACCTGAGGTTTTGATCTTAGCCATTCTAACTTATCTGAGGTAGAATCTCAGAGTTGTTTTGATTTGCATTCTCCTGATGACTAAGCATGTTGAACATTTCTTTAGGTACTTCTTGGTCATTCTGTATTCCTCAGTTGGGAATTCTTTGTTTAGCTATATATCTCATTTTAATATTAATTTTTTAATTTTAATATCAATTATTAAATATTAATATTTGATTCTCTGGAGTCTAACTTCTTGAGTTCTTTGTATATATTGGATATTAGCCCTTTATTAGTTGTAGGATTGGTAAAGATATTTTCCCAATCTTTTGTTGCCAGTTTGTCTTGATTGTGTCCTTTGCCTTACAGAAATTTTGCAATTTTATGAGGTCTCAGAGCACTGGTCTCCAATGGAGGAGTTAGAGAAAGAAATGAAGGATATGAAGGGGTTTGCTACCCATAGGAAGAACAATAATATCAACCAATAAGACTCCCCAGAGCTCTCAAGGATTAAACCACCAACCAAGGAGTACACATGGAGGGACCCATGGTTCCAGCTGCATATGTAGAAGAGGATAACCTTGTTGGGCATCAATTGGAGTAGAGGCCCTGGGTCCTGTGTAGGCTCAATGCCCTTGTATAGGAGAGTTTGAGGCTCGGGAGGCATGAGTGTGTGGTTGGGTGGGGGAACAAGGTCATAGAAGAAGGGAGAGAGGGGTTGATAGGGCATTTCTAGGAGGGACCTTGAAAGGAGATAACCTTTGAAATGTAAATAAAGAAAATATCCAATAAAAAAGAGTAGTTTTAGAAACTACAATCCTTACATGAAAAAAATAATGGATCATACTCAAATATTTTTTAAAAATACAAAATATTTTACAATGCTGTGGCTCTCTATTCTTAAATCTGAAGAGGTAGGAATATTAGATTTGATATCCTTATTTACACATGAATACTAGCCGTTGAAGTAGGTCTCACACCACTATTTGAATCTGAAGTACAGGGTCTGACCAACTAAGAAAAACAACACACTTTGCAGAGTCTTAGTAGGAAAGATGCCAGAATGTAAAACCGTACTTATCAAAGGTTGTACATTATACAAATTCTGATTTAATCAAAATGAGGGTAATGGCACGAAAAATGCTACTATAAGATTCCCTGCTCCAAACAACCATCTAGCAAATATTTTTTCTGGTTCTAAGACACACAGAGGCCACTTTTTTTTTCTGTGATAGTTGAGGCCAGATTCTATCTCCAATTGGCAGAGTAATGACACTGTAGGACCGTGAAAGGACAGCATGGTTTCTTCTTGAGCACTGGCTAGAAATCTCCAGAGACCCCAGGTGATCCTAAGGGATGACATGCATTTCACCATGCTCCCAGAATCCAGGATCCTGACACTAGGCAAAAGACCTCCATAGAGTAAGGTCCTCCAGACACATATGACAAAGCCCCCACTAGCCCCTCCACAGGTAGAGGGTGTGATTACAGACCACAGAGCCTCAAGACAGATCTCCATATTAATGAGATACCGAAAGGCCAGAAGGTGTAACCAATTAAACATTCCTTCCCAGACCTCCTTCCAGCAAAAGGTATTTAACCTCAGGCCTACCATTTTCCAACATGACAATAAATATCTTAAGACCATAGCCTATTTTTTATCTTTGGGACGCACCATGGGGAACAGTAGAGAAGATTTTCAAATACCAAGCCACTATTTAATCTCCCACTGATGACCTCTCTAACTTCTCAGCCATGGAGGCCCAGTAACCCAAGCAAGCAAGCTAAGCTAGCAGTGACCCAGCCTAGCAAGTTGATGCTACCTAGACTTTCATCCCTGCAAGACACAGCTAGACCTTATCCTCCCCCTCTCCTCTTCAGCTAAGGGCCAACCTAGCCCATACATCCCGACTTTTGTGGCCCTTCCACAACCTCCCAGCTGTGCTGCACCTGAGAGCCCAAGGATGTGAGAATCAACCGGTTCTGGCCTCCTTTTGGCCCAGGGACCACCAACCCATGAGCTCAGGCTCTACATGGTACCTCAGACTATGTTCTTGCACCCTGAGCAGAGTCCCATGGCTTCACATAGCCCTATATCCGCCCAGTGCAGGCATGGAGTGAACAGTCAAATTCCCCCACCTCTGCCTCTCTGAGCCATGGTCCTAGCCCCTTGGGGGGTACAGATGCAGAACCCACGCTACAACCCAACAGGCCACTACATCAACCACCTGAGGCTGAAATTGCTAGCATACAAAAATGTCAATTTTGGACAGTGGAAGATTACACCAACATTCAAAAAAGTCAACAAATTCAAGCAATGAGTGTCAGGATTGCATTCTTTTGCAGTGGCCCTGGGAGGACTCAGCAAGAAGCTGTGAAGATAAAGCAAAAGTTACAGTGGAGACTCTAGGACACTGGACATGCCATGACCATGAGATATATGCCTAAGAAACCTCTAGCTACAGTATGAAGCCAGCCCAGAGAGGCCATCTTTGCTGCAAGTAGCAGGTATGGAACAGTGGAAATACTCAAGTCTCATGAACTTCAAAAAATGCCAGTGAAATGCTTCAGATATAGAAATATAGCTGAAGGCTAAGGTATTTGTCCTCTTGTTGTTTTGAATTTTCTTTCAATGTTTGCATTCTATTTCTACTTTTGTAATGGGAATGGTTATTCTGAATTATGGTGTATAGGAAATATATGAATAAGCAGTTAAATTTAAAGGTAATCATATTTAAGGGTGTTTTGAGATTCAGAAGGAACATTACTGACTTTGGAAAATATTACAATTATTGAGAGTGGAAAAACCTTGTAGATGTACCTAATACATTTTGTATTGAGATGAACATCGTGACCATACTGCAATCCTTATCCCATAAAGCCATAAATTTACAAGCTAAATTCCCTCCCCTAAATTAAAGGATGAAGTTGTACTATGTCTCAGATTGTCAACAAATATTCTCAAGGTGTAGAAAGAAATCAACCACTCAGAAGAGACATGACAAGCAGTTCTTATAACTGTTCAAGTAACCCACTCAGCTACCCAAATCCAGATTAAACAATACCCAAAGATCTTGGAAACAAAACTGCAAATTTCAGTCCATATTACCTGTTTTGGACAGATAGGCATCTTTGTGCCATAACAATCACCCAGCCATAAACCTCTCCTGTCTATAAAGAAACTTAGAACTTAGATTCCCATGAGTCTGATTCTCCAAGTAAATTAATGTATAGACTGTCTTGATCCTAAGCTACACATTTTACAGTCTAGCTTTGGTAGAGATGAATCAACCTATCTTTGCTTTTAAATGGACAAACACAGAGGTCATATAGTAGGCAACTCACCTGGATCATGATGCCCAAAAGATTTTAAAATCCTCCAACTCTGTTTAATGAGACACTAAATTCTGACCTCCTGACCTCACATCACAGATTTCCCAGAAACATATTATTATAAAACATAAATGATCCCTTCTTAATCTCTAAAACTAAAATAAATTTTATATAATGTCCATTAAAGGAACATTGAAAGGGTTACAGAGTGTTGGCAAACCACATGTCAGTTAAGTCTGAATTTATACATCAGAGGATATAGATTTTGGCTACTGTATGAGGGGAGGAAAAAGAGCCTATCTCAGAGTAGGGTTTCTGCTGTCCATCAGATATCAATGCAAAGAACTGAGAGTTTATTATTCCTGCCTCTGGATTCCAAGTTTTACAGGAATAGCAAAGCCTCTCTCTATACACGAGATCAAAAAGTACATATATCTTTTAATTTGGACTGGGAATAAACAAAGCACATTTGAGGCTTTAAAAATAGTTCTGATTTTGGTTACTATTCTAGCACTTCCAGATATTTTAAAACCTTTTCACATATTTTCCATAAAGATCACCATTACAAAAGAAGTTATAGCTCAAACTTTAGGGCCATGAAAATGCCCTGTAACATATTTGTCCACACAACTGGGTTCCATAAACCAAAAAAAGCTATGATGCCATAAGATGCCAGTCTAATGCTGGCATGATCCAGTACCAGACCCTACTCCTGGACTAACCAATAGTGTGGTTTTAGAAACTCACTGCCATCAGGCCTGGTGACCTCTTCCCTGGTGCTGATCTACACTTGCTCATCATGTCAGTCAATAGGTGAAAAGATGAAACCAGGTAGACAGATCTGCGTTAGTTATTTTAACTGAAAGAATTTGGGCTGAAGACAGGTACCTCAACCAACGGTAAATAATTGGTTGATCTTATCAAGGTTTTTAGATTGGGAAAAGGTCAATAACCATTCACATGGATAGGCTTTTACTACTCAGTGTGTCCAAATTATGGTTTACTAAAAAAGAGAGCCTCTTACCATAGCGAAAAATTAAAATTAAAATTAAAAACAACAAAACATAATTTTTGCCCTCTAAGGTTGTTTGGCTTCCTATAAATTGCTATCCTCCACTGCCCAGAATATCAAAAAGAATGACTCCCTTGCCGTGTGTAACTGAGCTGTTGACTTGGCTATTGGTCAAAAGGACCTAAGGCTAGTGGCGCCTATTGATACTATTATGGTATACCATGATTTGATGTTGGTGGAATAAATGAACAGGACAAGCCCACGGGTTGATGGACAACACTAGAGACTAAGGTCATTACCCAAAAAACAATTTGTATGACTCTTGTAATTGGCCTACTCAACTGGGATCTACGAAACATTCTGAGTTGCTCAGAACAAGGTATATCATAACTAGATTGAACGGCCTGACATGAGATGTCACAACCAGATACCAGGTTGTGAACAAGTGAATCCAAAAGTGAATCCTCTTACCCTGGTAAGAGTTTGAGTGAAAGGTCAACACCACAGAGACCTCAGAAAAAATTACTTCACTTAGATCCAGCTTGCTAGGTAAGGATAAGATATTTACTAGTTTTTATAGACACATTTTCCAAATGTGTAGAAGCATTTTCCATGTGGACAGAAACTGCTCAAATAGTAGCTGAAAAGTTTTTCAAGAACTGGTCTCCTTATCTGAGCTCTCTGAAGCAGTAGGGCTCAACAACGAACTGCCTACTGCCATCCCATATAGGGAAGGATTTAGTCCTTATAAATTTATGTTTGGAAAATCTTCCCCATTGCTGTCATCTCAGAGACATGCAGTTGGCAAAACTTCCTAATCATTATTTTCTGAAGTCAATTCAGGTCCTCTGTTCCTACATAAAGGCTATTCCTTAAACTATGCAAGAGACACAAACTCTATGTCCACCACCAGGTTACCCTGTCCAAGTCCAGTGATAATATCTGGATCAAGTTGTTAAACAAAGGGACACTAGAACCAGTTTTCCTTCTATGGTCATAATCATAGTTGGCATTACACGATAGGTTCATGACACCCTGATCAAGAGAACAGAGGCATGGATGCCAGTGCCAAACTGACTATCCTCCAGACTATGGAGTCATAAAAATTAAAGTATTCTTAGGTCTGATCCATTCTATTTCCTGTACCTCTGCCTTCTCCCACTTCTTGTGTTTTTACCTATGGATGTGAGTATAGATAGAAATATGATCCACACCCAGAACCTCAATCCTAGAACACACACAGAGAAGATGATAGATAGCATGATACAGACTAGCAACACATATTCCATCTTGAATTTTAAATATAGCCAGCCACAAATTAGCCAGGATTGTTGGTTTATGCTTAGAGCCCTGGTTCCCATTGTATATTGGGATAAGAGCTAACTAGACTGTTAACCTAGTGATTGACAAAATTCATTGTGACTAAGAGCATCCCAAATTAACATTATAGAAGACTTACATGGTGCTAAAAATTCTCTACTATCCAAAAGCTTTATCCTAGGCACATCACCTATTCCAATACCTGATATATTGTCTTGTGGTTTAAATCATCTGGGTAATGGCAATGATTACAGGGCCCCTGAGATTATATGTATTATTGATGGTTTGACACAATGTGGCTCTCTTGATGTTTTCTAAATGGAGATATCCCTTTTATGAGTCTAAGTACATATTCTGCCCAGGTAAAACTATGTAATAAAAAAAGAAAAATACATTTTTACATAGATCCTAGACTATAAAGGGGGGGGGGAGCCAACCCTTTTCATCCCACTCCAGGTTGGATCAGTCATAGCCATTTTCACAGTCATAAATATATCACCTTTTCTCATAGGAGATAAAATTTTGAGAAATTAAGTAGTAAGGTTGTTTCAGGACCTAGAAGGATTAAAAATTCATTTCCAAACATTTAAGTTATGTCTATGCAGTAGTAGGATATAGAGATTTTGGGGTATACGCCCAAGAATTCTCTAATGAGGTTGAGATATATCTATTCCCAATTTCCTGAGGAACCACTAGACTAATTTCCATTGTGATTGTACAAGTTTTCACTCCCACCTACAATGGATGAATGAGTGTTCCTTTTTCCCCCATTTGTGTCAGTGTGAGCTGACATTTGTTTTATTCAACTTAGCCATTCTGACTTGTAAAGACAAAATACCCAGAGACATATTTTGTTATCACACAGGTCAGGAGATTTTAGGCCAACTTAAACTAATAACATTTTCTCACATTGATGAGAAGTAGACAAGTACCTGCCACATCCACAAACAAAGCAAAGCAAAACAAAATAGGGAAGTATATTGTAAACAACTGTCCAAAGCTTAGGGTGTGCAGAGAATGAGAAAACCATAAGAAGCAGACAGAAGTTTCCAACTCCACATTTCCTATCTCAGCATGTCAGAAGCATTTCAAGTAACGGCATATACTTTTCCAGGAAGTGTTTAAGTAGAAATGCACCTAAGGAGAAGAATAACATTGACAAGTGACAAATGGGCAGGCCTTCATTTTTTTTTTTTTTTTTTGTCTCATTTGCAGGATCTCACCAGTATTTACTTAGGGTTAAGAATGAATTTATTGTTATTTAACTGTAAATGCCTGCCTTCCTTCCTTCCTTCCTTCCTTCCTTCCTTCCTTCCTTCATTTCTTTCTTCACTACATTTATTGACCTGCTAGTTCAAGGTGTGCTTGATTTTCATATCTAAAACTTCAATCCTTTCTCTGGTAGTAACTAGGCAGATGTAGTGAATACAAAAATTTTCTATGAAATTTTACAATATCAATTTATCAGACCCTTTGTAGAGAGATTATTAAAGGCTAGCACTACATTGTCACTGGTTCATGCAAATTCTTTGAAATATGATATCTAATTTTTTTAATAGTGATTTAAAGATTTAGGAATGTTTACTTAAATAAAATCTATTATCTGCCTTTTCTATATAAGAATGTAGGAGAATTATTTATGAACATGATCATTAGCTGAGGCAGGTAGAAACATGTGACATTGGTGATCAGGGTTAGTTCTATTGGTAGCTTATGGGGGAGGGGTAGCATTAGAAGGGCTAAAGGGGGTCTTGCTGATAGCAGGCAATGGTGGCTGCTGCTAATTGCAACCAGTGGTTAGAGAAATCTCTCAGCAGGCTTTCCTCTGAGGAAACAAAGCTTGATTCATTGGATTTGAAACTCTATGTGTTTAGTGAGAAACTCAGAACTCACTTAACTTTTAGGGGCTAGTGAGAAAAAAAGGAAAAAATATCATCACAAACATACACACACTAAATGGATGAAACAAAGCAGGCTTCAATAACCTCACACACACAAATACATATATACATGCATGCATACATTCATACATACATTCACACACTGAATATATGAAGCCAAGATCCAATAAGCAGGTTCCATGTATTTCACATATACACATGTATACACATATACATATATACACATGTATACATGTACACAGGTACATGAGTACACATGTACACATGTACATGTGACAGGTAAATGTATACATATGCACAATATACATATATACATAATACACATGTATACATGTACACAGGTACACAGGTGCACATGTGCACATTTACACATATACTCATATGCATACACAAATATACACATACATACACATATACACACAGTTGGTGGATAGAATAAGGTCCAACACATTTAATTTTTTTTCATAGCTTATATATCCCAACAAAATTCTTGAAGCAATATAAAATTATAATGTAATTATATTTTATTTTTCTTCTATTGAATGACTATGAAAAAACAGTATGTTCCCTAATGCCTTCACATAAAAAAAAACATAATGTAGTATGTTTTATTAAAAAATATGTTATTCCATGTTAATATTTGGTCTATTGCTATGTATTGTAGTGCTAAATTCTATACCAGAAGGTTTAGTTCTATGAATCTACAAGCTTTTGTTGTGGGAAGAGCCTTGTTCCTTGGTGAAATAAAATCTTCTACAGCCAATTACTGGAGGGATTAGAGGTAAGTGGGTTAGGAGTGACTTGGTTGGAGGAAGAGAGGAAAGAAGAAGAAGGAGAAGGAGGAGAAAGCTGTCATGAGGGGAGAGAAACCATGAGCACATGGCCAGGAAAAACACCAAGTATCAAGTACATCACTGAGAGGGTAGCCAGGCCTGCAGTTAGAAGAGTAGATTGTGGGTGACCCCCAGTAATTGTCAAGGCCAAATACAATAAACATATACTGTGTCTCTATTTATAAACTAGTAAGGGAAAAACATAACTTATTTGTACTACAATTCCCAAGAACCCATGTATACTCATAACTAAGCAACATGTCATAGATTAACAAAATATGAGCCAGCAAGATAAATTTCTCAGCCAGTTTCTCTTTCTGGCAGGAAGCAACTTGTTGTTACACAGAAAGAATTCATTATTTTGCAATTTATCTTATGAAGTAATCCTATTAGATTGTTTTAAAAAATCACAAATCTAAATTTTTATATAAAAAGCAGTCTATCATATCTACTTTACATCCTCAGAATGCATATCTACTCATCAGCAATTTTTATTAAATAAAATCAGGAAGCTGAAGGCAAAAATGAATACAAGAAATTAATCATTACCAGTCTGGCCACAGTGAGGCTCACTTTAGCAAGTGCTGCCATTATTCTTATTCCCTGACCTCAAAAATCCCCACCTTAACTGTGAAGAATGTGCTTTTCTGAACTTCAGATTGTTTCCTAAGATTTTGTACATCCGAGTCAGTATCAAAAACATCTTAACCTAGCTTCACTAACAATCGTCTACAGCCTGATTTTATGGAAGCAGTTTCACAATTGAAGTTACCTCCTTTCAGATGACTCTAACATGTGTAAAACTGGCATAAGATTAGCCAGAATAATTATGAAAACACAAGAGAGACTTTATTCAACATGACTGCAAAACTATATATAGTCACAGAAAAATAGATTGAACCCAACTCTCAATCCTCATTGTGCTCAAACCCTGGAGCCTGGTAGAAATATAAAGGGAG
Source organism: Rhabdomys pumilio (assembly GCA_030674055.1). Taxonomy (NCBI): domain Eukaryota; kingdom Metazoa; phylum Chordata; class Mammalia; order Rodentia; family Muridae; genus Rhabdomys; species Rhabdomys pumilio. The sequence continues at coordinate 78,730,919 of JANHMN010000003.1, read as the reverse complement.
CAGTGAATCTCTGTAACTCTTTTCTCTTGATCAAGTTATTTGACTTTAACCAGTGATCTTTTGGGTTAAGAAGTTCTGTGGGTGTATATGGGGGTTTTGGTAAGAATAGATACATTTGACACATAATAAACTAAAGAAACCAAAGTTCAGTATAGCTGTAAAAGTCCTTGATGATCAATTTTGAAGTTTGAAAGACACATCCATCATGAATAAGGCCTGAGGCTTTGTCTCTTCAGCATTATGAATAAGTAAGTAAGGAAATAAGTAAGTAAATAAATAAATAAATAAATAAATAAATAAATAAAGTGTTCTTTATATCAGTAGCGAGGGAACATATTCAGTAAATATGTCTTCTCCTTAGTCAGCAGTTCATTTGTCCTTGATTTTTACATATCCAGCTTCCATGTGTCTGTTTGTTTGATTATCACTTCTCTCCTTAGTAAGACCCCTTGGGTCATTCCTTGGGTCCTTCCTTCTTTTTTCTCTACTTTTCAGCATCTTGAATCTCAGGGTTTTCTCTGTGGGATATTCAGTGATCAATGATTCAGCAACATGCACCTGTGTGCCACTGTTTAATACCAATTCACATCTCTAATAGTGCCCTCCTCTCTTTTTAATTAATTTCTTTTTAAATTCAGCACTGTATGGTCTTTTAAGAACTCTCAACACACTCCAGATTTTTGATATTTTTGTTGACAACTCTGTCAGAAGTCTCCAGATGTTTGTTTTCATGTTTTTTGTTTTTTGTTTTTTGTTTTTTGTTTTTTGTTTATTGTTTTTTGCAACATGGATACATGTGTGATCATCTGTGCAGGCCTATAACGGTTGTATATGAGTTCTAAATTCCTAAGTTTTACGGTCCCTGTCAATGATTAGACAACTTAATCATATCCACAGTAAAGACCATGCTATGGATCTTATTACAAACTATGATAAGAAGATATATTTCGAGATCCCACATTTAAATATAATCTCACTGTGACCCAGGTTTGAGGTGCGATGGTATTTGAGCTGGGCATTTCTATAGTGTTTCCCTTTGACTGTCAGGGTTATGCTGTAGTGTGTTGAAACTATCTACATTTCAATGAAGCCACAAGAGATGAAGGCTTACACATCATTTGGTATATTGCAATTTACCTTTCAAAATGATTACCATGTTTCTAGCAATTCCTCATTGTTATTTCTATTATGCCAGATAAGTTATTTTTTCTTTAAAGTAGTTTTAATTACATAGATGCTCACAACTATATAAGTAGCTCATAAAATAATAATGATAATTATGGTTTTCTATATTTTTACCACAACTTTAGCTATACAGAATCTATTTTAAACCATGGGGATTTGTTTCTTTTACTGAAATGGTCTTGAATATTCCTAGTGGCTAGTAGTAAACTTCTGGCCTGGAGAGTGCTGTGACTACAGGGGTTGCCAGCCTACCTACACTACACATCATGTTTTAAAGCTTTTGATAATTTGAATTTTCATTCCAGATTCACTGTTTTCTATTTAATGTATACATACATACACACACACTATATATATATACTAAATTGTATTTTTGTTGTCAAATAGCTTTGGAAGATAATTTATTTTTTATGACTTCTTCCTAATGCATCCTGTTCAGCGTTGAGTGTCACGAAGAGATTTTGTAACTGACATGAATCGCAACTAGATGGCAGTGCCTCCCTGCTTACAGGATACTACCTGTGTTTTATCTCAAATATATTTTGGTTTCTTTTGTTGATTTTTCATGCTCTGTGCATCATACTCTATCAGATTCTTTGTCCTTAGAGTGTACTTCTCCACTTCCGATTGAAGTCATTATGTCTACGCACACATACCAGCTTTTCCACTTCCAGTAAAAAATTCAATTTCACAAGAGTAATATGTAACATGAAGCCATTATTTTTTGAATTGCTGAAAAAGTAGGATTAATTCTGTGTAAAACCAAGACTGGAAGCAGAATCTGACATGTGTTACAATACTGAACCTGTTTCATTTTAAAACTAAATTTTGGCAAACTGGTCCAAAGTTTATGGAATGGAGCTATAATCTTATATAATCTGCAGGGTTGCTCTGGAGTTAAAATTTATTATAAAAGTATTCACATGAGTAAGGAGATGTATTACATTATTATTATTATTGAAAGTAATCTAAACTTAATGGATAAAACAATACTATTTATTGAAATGATATTTTTATTAAGTATATCATGGCACAATTAGACTACTAATTAAGTAATTCATTTTTAAGGTACACAGGGCTTGTTGGTTGATTTTTTAATTTCATTAATTCACTTGATTTACAAATTCAACCTCCTGCTTCACCCTAAACTTTTTGTTGAAAATATGAGATATAAATGAGTGTTTGATGCATGATACTTCAATGCTGACAAAAATGATTTAAAGATGATATATTTCATAAACACATCATTAGCAGAAAGATTTATTAAACCTTGTCATTTGTTAAATATTTTAATTAGCATAATCTTAGTAGATATTTATAGATTTTTATATCTTAATGTTAATTTTCTGTATAGATTCTTAGGATATCAAAGGTGAAAAAAAATCTTGACAGCAATTAAAAACCCAGGCTTATTAAAATCTCATTTCTGTATGCATTAAAGTTAATATCACATCTTCAAACCAATATGTTAGTGTTTCATAGCTAATGTTTATACCCCTCTTTGCTCTGTTTAAAACTCATGGCCTCACTTTTCACTAATTGTTTTTACAATATTCTTAAATATGTAAGTACAATCTTTTCAATTTGCATGTTATTGGTATTCCTTTTATTTTTAAATTATTTTATTTATATACATTCCAAATATTGCCTCCTTTTCTGGTGCCCCCTCTTCAATCCATCCCCCCTTGCCTTTGCTTCTGAGATAGAGTTCCACCCAAGTACACCCCCCCCACCATCATCTCCCTACATTGGGCTATCAAGTTTATTTAGGATTAAATGCAACCTCTTCCACTGCAGCCAGACAAGGCAGTCCTCTGCTATATATGTGCTTAGGGCCACAGACCAAGTCATGTATGATATTGGGTTAGTGGTGTAGACTATGGGAGCTCTGAGGTGTCCAGGTTAGTTGATAACTGTTGTCCTTCCTATGGGATTACAATTCCTTTCAGCTCCTTCAGTCCTTCCCTTTACTCTTTTATGGAGGTCCTGCAGTCCTCAGTTTAATGGTTTGCTATAAGTATCTGCATCTTTCTCAGTCAGCTGCTGATAGAGTCTATCGGAGGACAGCCATGTTAGGCTCTTGTCTATAAGCACAACATGAGATCAGTAAGTTTTAGGATTTCATACCTTCACATGAGGTGGGTCACTAATTGGGCCAATGAGGAATTCTAAGGGCTTTTTCCAGTCCCACATCCTCCTTATGGCTTCCCCCTCTGGCCTGGGGTCAAGGCTAGGCCAAGTTCCATTCTCCACCCACAGGAACATTCTTGAGGAAAAAATTCTCAGAACATACTGACTGAAAGTCACCTGACTCTATGGAATGTTCCAGGTAGAATTCAAATGTGTGTCATGCTTACCAGCCATTAGATTTTAAGGTCAATATGCTTAGGCAATAAGTTTGAATTGTAACCTTGCTGATGTAACCTGTGCCCCTAAAAAGTATAACTTTTATACTTTTTATATACTTTTTATAAACTGCTTGTAATAGCCTTCTAGTCACTTGTCTTGAGGGACTAATTGAAGGTCTACCCCAAATGGCAGCAAACTAAACCTCTGGTTTTTGCATCAATCTGTGTTTTGATGTCTCACTATGGGGCATCTCGAAACTAAGTACCACCAACCAAGTGTCAGGGTCTTACACCACCACTGCATGCCCTTTCCTTCAGTCTCTGTTTCATTTTTGTCTCTGCATTTCATTTAGACAGAAACAATTTTGAAAATGAATGGGTAGCACCACATGCCTCTACTGGGGACCATGCCGATCTACTGGAGATTGTTTCTTCAGGTTTTTTCTCTCCACCATTGGGTATTTCTGTCCAAGCCAGCTCAGTCAGTCAACAGGGTTTCAAGGGAGGGAGTGAGAGTCAAAGAAAAAAAAAAGACAATTACACAACATTTTAACATGATCCCAGTCAGTGCTGAAGCTAAAGAAGTTTGTTTGTTTGTTTGTTTGTTTGTTTGTTGTTTGTTTTTTCAGTCTACTTTTATACTATTCTAGGTACATGTAAAGAATGGGCTCAGTTCTAGGTCAAAGACAAAGTAGTCAAGGAGCAAACAAGGCATAAGCAAAAGTCCCATGATGACTATATTCAGGGTCTTAACAAAACCCATCAAGATACAAAGAACTTATTCCTCAGCTGTATTCATCTTGAGCTTACTTCCTTGTCCTAGCCCAATGTCAAATTCTGTTCGGAGCCTACTTTCTTGTCCTACTCCAATGTCAAATTCTTGCTGATATCCGTGATTAGGCACCAAGAGCTTTGCACACATTTCAGGTAAGGTCATACCACTTGAGTCCAGAGAACTTCTCATGTCTCAGGTCTTTGGGACTTTCTAGTGGTTTTCCCCATCCTCCACCCCACAGTGTTGCATATTTTCATTCAGTCTCCTGGCTTTCTGGGCTTCTCTCCTTCCTCTCCCCTTACTTGACCCTGCACCCGTTTCCCCTACCTCTCCACTCTCCAACCCAGGATCCTTCCTTCCTCTGCATCCCATGATCCCTTTGTTTCCCCTTCTAAGTAGGATTAAAGTATATTTGGGCCTTCCTCCTTGTTAAATTTCATATGTTTTGTGAGTTTTATCACAGGTATTCTGAACATTTTGGTTAATATCCACTTATTAGTGAGTACATATCATACATGTCCTTTTGGGTCTGGGTTACCTTACTCAGGATGATATTTTCTAGTTCCATCCATTTGTGTGCAAAATTCATAATTTCCTTGTTTTTAATAGTTGAATAGTATTCCAACTGATATCCTTGATTTATGTGCTACAATAATTTTAAATGCATCTATTAGGCTTATTTTTCTGTGAGCTATTAGTTTGTGAGCAATATTTACATCTTCACAAAAATATAACTTTATTAATTTTGTTTTTAGCCTCATATTACTAAGAATTACAAATTATCAACTGGTGTATCTAGAACAGATATTCATGACCTTTTAACCAGGCATTTGTATAAGTGAGAAAAAAATATTCTATAGTCTAGTATCACTATAGAATTATTTTGGAGTGTGTGAAAATATTGTAATTTGTTTATTTTTAATATTCAAACTATTTCAGAGATATATAAACTCACTGTATATAGAGAACTAGATTCTACAGAAATAGTTTCCTTCATATGTATCATGTACTTTGCCATTCATCCCAGTCTAATTCACTATCCTCAGAATCCTACCCCCTTGGCCTTCTCCCATGAACCTATTTCATTACACCAATGCCCCTTTCTGAGTTTTATGTGCGCTTAAGAATTCAAAGGCACACAAATTAGGGACAACAAGTATATGCTTTATATTATGGAATATGATAACTTGTAGTTGCATTTATTCTTCTACAAAAAAAAAATAAAAAGCCAGCATAGTCTCATTCTTCTTGTTAGCTGACCAAAATTATTCATAATGTCAAATTGTGTCATGATGCAGAAAACCTGCACAGGTTCTAAGAAAACAAAACCTAGATTGGAAAAGAAGATATAGATAAAAAGTCCCACCTCTAATCATGGTTCAGAAAGGGAAGACCAGTTTTCTCTAATGGAGATTCACTGGTTATATCAACCATGCTTCAGGGCAGGCCCCAGGCCCTTGGGTAAAATAAACAGACTCCAAGCTTTGTTTTGTTTGTTTGTTTTGATTTTAATTATCATCATCAAAGGCCTCATTGCAAGAGGTAAGGCAATACTACTAAGTACCTAAAAAAATAATAATAAAATAAAAAGAAAGAAAGAAAACCAAAACCAAAAAAACAAGTGAGATCTCACACTAATATTAAAATTTAACAGTACACCAGAAAGCTCTAGAAACAAAACAGATATTATACACGAAAGGACTAGACAGCAAGAAATAACCAAATGTGCAATTAAAATAAAGCAAATATAAAAAAATAAAATAATACAAAGAATCAATGTGTCATAGTTATGATTTTATTTGTGTGAGGAGACACCATGGCCATGGCAATTTTTATAAAGAAAAACATTTAATTAAATCTGGATTATAGGTCAGAGGTTGAGTCCATTATCTTCATGGTGAGAAGCAGAGTAGCATGAAAGCAGACATGTTGCTGGAAAGTAACTAAGAGCTGTGCATCTGAATTCATAAGCAGCAGGAAGTGACAGTGATACATTGTCCATGTTTGAGCCTCTGAGACCTTAAAGCCCACCCCACAGTTATACACATTCTCTAACAAAGCCACACCTACTCTAACAAAGACACACACTATAACAATACTACTCCACACTAGCCAATGGAGGTTATTTTTACTCAAACCTCTACAGCACCTGCATCTGGTTTGTTTGTATGTGTGTTTGTGTGTGTGTGTGTGTGTGTGTGTGTGTGTGTGTGTGTGTGTGTGTGCTGTTTCTTGGACTCGTTTAAATATTTGTTTTGCACTAATCTGATGCATTCTTTTTGGTTCATCTTCTTTTACTTTATTTTAATTCATTTTAATAGTAACCATTAGAATTCTGTTTGTTTTTCCGATGAAAGACAGAAAGCAGATTGTTCTGCATGGGAGGACATGTGATGCAAAACTAGAAGGAGTAGAGGAAGGAATAACTGTAATCAGAAAATATGTGGAAAACATTTTTTCACTACAAAAATGAAAATCATGTGGAGTGTGTGAGTACACGTGCTTTTGTGTCTACACTTGTGTGTGCTTGTGTATTTGTGTACAAACATTTTTTATTTAATCAGTTCTCTTCCTCTAGAAAACCCTGGCAAATTCACGTTCCTTTACATTCAAATATGGAAAAAAAATTCTTGATGTAACTTTCTTCACTGCCTCCTTTATCTGTTTGTTTCTAAGACTGTAGACGATAGGATTTAAGAATGGTGGAACAATGGTATAAAATACAGAAAGAGTCATCTCCTTAACTACTTCCAATGTTACTACTGGAGGTCTTAGATACACATAAGCAGCAGAACTAAGAAAGATAGACACCACAATAATGTGAAGGACACAGGTGGAAAAGGCTTTCCCTCTCTCTCCTTTGACAGGAACCTTCAACACAGTTGATAATATACAAACATATGATATGACAATAAAGACAAAGCAGCTACCACTGACCACAATGGCAGACAGAAGAATTAGGAGTTTATTGTTAAAGGTGTCAGAGCAAGAAAGCCTCAGCAATGAGGGAATATCACAAAAGAACTGAGGGACCACATTAGAGTGACAGAAGGACAGCTGGAATGTTTTGAAAGTGTGCACATTTGCAAGGACAAGAGAGCTAAGTAGTGAAGCTAGTGTCATCTGAACACAGAACTGGTGGTTCATAATCACAGGGTAGAGGAGAGGCTTGCAGATGGCCACATAGCGGTCCTGGGCCATGATGGTGAGAAACAGAATCTCTACACATGCACAAAAATAGACAAAAAAGATCTGTGCTGCACACCCACCTACAGAAATATTCCTGTGGTCAGTGAGAGAGTTGATACAGGCATTGGGCACAGTGACAGAAACATAGCATATGTCTAAGATGGACAGATTCCTGAGAAAGAAATACATGGGTGTGTTCAGGGTATGGTCCACAATAGTAGCAATGACGATGATAAGATTCCCTAATAGGCTGCCCAGATACACCAGCAAAAACAGCACACTCAGAAGGATCCTAAGTTTCCAAGCCTCAGCAAAAACCTCCAGTAGGAATTCAGTCACCAGGGTGGAATTGACCATCCTCTCAAAGTGCAGGTTTATCTTAAATAGAAAAGCAGTGAGAGAGAAAAACTTAAATTAACTCATAAATCACTAAAAACTCATAAAGCATTTTCGTTAAAATGCTGTTTTTCAAAACTGGCCTTTGTGTGTGAAAATCTAGCATTTGTTTCTTTAGCTTGCATCCATTTTCTCAAACATGCTTATTTGGTAACATGCATAGTTGTGGCTGTCTTTCTAATTGTATGTATGATGACAGGTACTTATAAGTTTCCATGGTGATAAATGTTTCATAAACCCTACATCCTACTAAATGTTAACTTGATTAAAAGGTGGTATTTTTCTCTTTCAGATAAACTACATACATCAATTAGGAATGTCCATAGAATTTTAACATTTGGAGTATATTTTTATATATGTGTTTATATGAGGTATTATTTTCATGTGTGTGTGTGTATACATACATATATGTCTATGCCCATATCTATGCACGTGCAGACGCATATGTATATATAACAAGGGATATTGGAAAGTGAGAGTGAACGTGAGAGTCATGGATATAAAGAGGAATAAGGTTGGGAAAGAGAAAAAAGATGAACATAGAAGAAGTGTGAGTTTAAAAAATATTCTCACTCAGTTTTTGGAACATCTAAGACCTTCAAAATATGTTATTTGCCTTGAATCCCAGGCATAATTATGTCACATGCTTGAGTGAAAACAACAGATTTTCCTGAAAATCACAAATACTATAGATATTAACCTCATATCTTTAAATTCAAGTGTTTGCATTGTAAACAGCATTTATATACACATCCACAGTAACACTTAGAATATATTTTGGATAGCTGGGGTCTAGAACAAAGACAGTGTTATTTCTAAAACTAAATATGATGCAATGTATGACAGCATTTGTGTTCTTAGGAGTTGGGATCTAAGTTTGACTGATGTTAATGTACATTAAGTTATATTACAATGTGTTCCCTCAATAGGAATCAACATACCGTAACATTCCCAGACTAATGCACAATCTGAAAAGTTTAAGTTCTAAAATTATAATCATCAGAGGGGTATTATTGTGTAGAATTCTAAATGCAGGATATTAAAGGTAATTAACTATCAGCTTAATAGTATAATAAGACTTATCAAATCTTCATGGAAACTACCAAATATTATACCTAGATAGAACACATTAATTATGAGAAGATTAATGTGTCTGTCCCTGCCAGCACCCATAGTCTAGAGATCTTCCAGGAGATTTGCTTCAGCCAGGGCAACAGTAACACACCCACCAAAGTAACTGCAGCACCTGGGGCCACTAAGGAACCCAGTGGACATGAGACTACTCCTTTCCACACAAACCCCATGTCTCTTCCCATCTATACCTTAGAGAGGGCAGATCAGCGTGTCTGATCCTCTCAACCCATCACAGTCAGCATGTCTCACAGGAGATCCGCTATAGCCAGGGGCACAGGAGGCAGGCTCCCTACAGAGATGACCACTTAACACCAGAGATAACCAGATGGCAAAAGGCAAGCTCAAGAATATAAGCAACAGAAGCCAATATACTTAGGTACAATCAGAACCCAGTTCTTCTCACACAAGCAGCACTGGATACACCAACACACTTGAAAAGCATGATGCTGACCTAAAATTCCATCTCATGAAGGTAATAGGGACCTTTAGGGAGAATATAAATGACGCACTTTAAGAAATACAGAAAAAAATACTTTTGAACATGTAGAAGCTCTTAAAGAAGAAACAAATAAATACCTTGAAGAAATACAGAAAAACACAAACAGGTAACAGAATTGAATAAAGTGGTCCAAGACCTAAAAATGGAAGTAGAAACCATAAAGAAATCAAAATGTAAATGGAAAACCTAGGAAAGACATCAGGAGCTACAGACACAAGAATCACTAACAGAATACAAGAGATGGAAGAGAGAATCTCAGGCATAGAAGATACTATAGAAGATATTCATACAAAAGTTAAATAAAATATAATGCATAAACAGCTTCCAAACCAAAACAGTCAGAAAATTCAAGACACAGTGAAAAGACAAAACCTAAAAAAATAGAAATAGGAAAAAGAAACGATTCCCAGCTCAAAGGACCAGAAAACATTTTCAAAAAAATATTAGAAGAAAATTTCCCCAACCTAAAGAAAGAGATGGCTGTAAATGTAAAAGAAGCCTACAGAACTCCAAATAGATTGGAAATAGAAAATAAAATCATCTTGTCTCATAAAAATTAAAATGCTAAATACACAAAACACAGAAAGAATATGAAAGCTGTAAGGAAAAAGGCAAAGTAACATATAAAGATAGACCTATCAGAATTACACTAGAATTCTCAACAGAGACCTAAAAGCCATAAGATCCTGTACAGATGTCATATAGACCTTAAGATAATACAAATGCCAGCCCAGCCTACTATACCCAGAAAAACTCTCAATAATCATAGATGGAGAAACTAAAATATTCCATGACAAAACCCAAATTTCAACAATACATATCTACTAATCTAACTCTACAGAGGATTCTAGAAGGAAACTACATCACAAGGAGAATATCCACATCAAAGGAAAACAAGAAATTAATCATCTTAACAACAAATCCCAAAGGAGAAAATCACATACATATAAAGCCACCTCCAACAACTAACATATCAGCAACTGACAATCATGTCTTTAGTATCACTCAACATCAACAGACTTAATTCCCCAATAAAAAAATATAATTAACAGATTAGATAATCAAACAGGATCCAGCATTTGCTGCATGCAAGAAACATACCTCAATGACAAAGACCTGGGAGTAAATCCTGGAAAAACTGTTTTCCAAGCAAATAGTTCCAAGAAACAAGCTAGAGTAACCATTCTAATATCCAATAAAATAAACTAGTAGCCAAAAATTATCAAAAGAGATGAGGAGAGGCACTTTATACTCATCAAAAGATAAAGGCATCAAGTTGAAGTCTCAGTTCTGAACATTTATGCCTCAAATGCTAGGACACCAACATTCGTAAAAGAAACTTTAATAAAGCTCAAAATACACAGTGAACCTCACACAATAATGTTGGGAGATTTCAGCAACCCACTCTCTCCAGTGTACAGATGATGGAAACAGAAACTAAACAGAGACATAGTAAAATTAACAGAAATGATGGAACAAATGGTTATAGCAGATATCTATAGAACATTTTATCCTAAAACAAAATAATATACCTTCTCAGCTGCTCATGTTACCCTCTCTAAAACTAACCATATAATCGGTCACAAAACAATGCTTGACAGATATAAGAAGATTGAAATAATCCCATACATCCTATCAGATCACCATGGAATAAGGGTAGACTCTAATAACAAAAACAACAGAAAGCCCACATACCCATAGAATATTCAATAAAATCCTAGCAAACTGCAAACAAGAGCACATAAAAAAAATCATTCATTATGATCAAGTAGACTTCATCCCATGGATACAGGAATGGTTCAAAATAAGAAAATCTACTAACATAATCCACTATATAAAGAAACTCAAAGAAAAAGTCACGCACCTCAGTCAACAGTGAGGAAAGGGAACTGGAAGAGTTCACCTCCAGTAAATAGATAGGACCTCCAGTGGAGGGACAGAGTTTGTAACCCACAGTCAAAATTTCTGACTCATAATTGTTCCAGTATAATACAATTGCAGGGACAAAAATGGAGAAGAGACCAAGGGAAAGGCTGTACAGTGATATACCCTACTTGGGATCCATCTCATGAATGAATCTCCTGACACGATTACTGATGTTATGGTGTGCTTATAGACAATAGGCTAGCATGGCTATTCTCTGAGAGACCCAAAGACCAGTTGAGTGAGATTGATGCAGATACTTATACCCAAACACTGGTCTGAAGTCGTGGATCCCTAAGGTTGAAGAGGGGAAGGATGAAAGATGCTGAAGAGGAGGGTGATCCCATTGGAAGACCAGCAGTCACAACTAACCTGGACCTCTGGGAGCTCCCAGACACTGAGTCACCAACCAGGCAGCATACATGAGTTGGTGTGAGTTCCCTGACACATATATAGCAGAGGACTGCCTGGTCTGGTCTCAATGGGAGAAGACCTGCCTAATTCTTGAGAGATTTGAGTCCCCTGGGAGGGGGAAGGTATGGTGGGGGACATCCTCTCAGTGACAGGCATGAAGAGGAATGATATGAAGAACTGTGGAGGTAGGAGGATATTGGTAAGGGTAACAGATGAATTGTAAATATAATAATAATAATAATAATAATAATAATAATAATAATAATAATAGTGGTAGTAGTAGTAGTAGTAGTAGTAGTAGTAGTAGTAGTAGTAATAGTAGTAGTAGTAATAGTACATTAAAGAGGGCAAGTCCACAGGATGCTGATATGAATGACCCATCCCGGGAGCTTTAAACTGAAAGCATACCAAGGGCCCTGAAGGTAGAGAAAAAATCCTAGCAGAGTGATAATTCCTATAAGGAAGTTGTGTCTATAAAGAATGATTGCTGCCCAGATCCCAGTGACTGTAGCAGACACCCAGCTGATCTGCTCCCCTGTGGAAACTGCGTCCGGAGAAACTGCGTCCGGAGGCATCCTAGAGAGGCCACAGCCCACAGAGCTGTAGATAGGAGTACTCGCACACTGCCCTATGCCCCAGTGGCACAACTGGAAGTAGGGAGCCCCCAGAATACACCTGGCATACAGATGCTGCCCCTGAGGAATATCACTCCCCTTCCACCGCTCGCCCGGATCCCAGTGACTGAAGCAGACACCCAGCTGATCTGCTTCTCTGTGGAAACTGCATCTGGAGGCATCCTAGAGAGGCTCCTGACCTCAGAGCAGGGGACACCATATCCTGAGACATCCTAGAGGAGTGACTACACTCAGAGCAGCAAACACCTAGCTGGTCTACTACCATGGAGACACCATATCCTGAGATATTCTAGAGGAGCCACTGTACCCAGAACAGCTGGAGCTCAGGAGCACAGAGACATCCGGACCCCAAGGAGTTCTGACACAACCAAGATAACTAGAAATGCAGGCTCCAGTCAGAATCAGTGAGTGAACTTGGCACTAGAGCTAACCAAATGGCGAAAGGCAAGTGTAAGAATGTAAATAACAGAAACCAAAGTTACTTGGTTTCTGGAACCCAGTTCTCCCACCATAGCAAGTTCTGAACACCACATCACACCAGAAAAGCAGGATTCAGAATTAAAATCACTTCTCATGATGATGATAGAGGACTTTAAAAGGACATAAACAACCCTCTCAGAGAATTTGAGGAGAACACAGGCAAACAGGTAGAAGCCCTTAAAGAAATGCAAGAAAACACAACCAAACAGGTGAAGGAATTGCACAAAACTGTCCAGGATCTAAAAAATGGAAGTAGAAACAATAAAGAAATCTCAAAGAGAGACTACCTTGGAGATAGAAAACCAAAAAAAAAAAAAAAAAAAGATCAGGAGTCACAGACACAAGCATCACCAACAGAATACAAAAGATAGAAGAGAGATTCTCATGCACATAAGATACCATGGAAAACATAGACACAACAGTCAAAGAAAATGCAAAATGCAAGAAGCTCCTAACACAAAACATCCAGGAAATCCAGGACACAATGAGAAGACCAAACCTAAGGATAATAGGTATAGATGAGGAGGAAGACTCCCAACTTAAAGGGCCAGTAAATATCTTCAACAAAATTCTAGAGGAAAACTTCCCTAACCTGAAGAATGAGATGTCCTTAAATATACAAGAAGCCTACAGAACCCCAAATAGACTAGAGCAAAAAAGAAATACCTCCCGTCACATAACAATCAAAACATCAAATATACAAAACAAAGAGAAAATACTAAAAGCAATAAGAGAAAAAGGCAAAGTAACATATAAATGCAGACCTATAAGAATTACATCAGACTTCTCACCAGAGACTATAAAAGCCAGAAGATCCTGGAGTGATATTATATAGAACCTAAGAGATCACAAATGCCAGCCAAGACTACCATACCAAGCAAAACTCTCAATCACTATTGATGGAGAAACCAAGATATTCCATGATAAAACCAAATTTATACAATATCTTCCCACAAATCCAGCACTTCAAATGATAATGGATGGAAAACTCCAACACAAGGAGGGAAACTACAACCTAGAAAAAGCAAGAAAGTAGACTTCCAATAACCCCAAAAGAAGATAGTTACACAAACATAATTCCACCTCTAATAACAAAAACAACAGGAAGCAACAATCATTTTCCTTAATATCGCTTAATGTCAAAGGACTCAATTCTCCAATAAAAAGACGTAGACTATCAGATTGGATATATAAACAGGACCCAGAATTTTGCTGCATTCAGGAAACACACCTCTGTGACAAAGACAGACACTACCTGAGTAAAAGGATGGAAAACAATCCTCCAAGCAAATGGTCCCAAGAAACAAGCTGGAGTAGCAATTCAACTCAAACTGTACTACAGAGCAGTAGTGATTAAAAACTTCATGGTATTGGTACAGAGACAGGCAGGAAGATCAGTGGAATAGAATTGAAGATCCAGAAATGAACCCACACACCTATGGTTACTTAATCTGTGACAAAGGAGCTAAAACCATCCAGTGGAAAAAGAGCAGCATTTTCAACAAATGGTGCTGGATCAACTGGAGGTCAGCATGTAGAAGAATGCAAATTAATCCATTCTTATCCCCTTGTACCAAGCTCCAGTACAAGTGGATAAAGGACCTTCACATAAAACCAGATATACTGAAACTAATAAAAGAGAAGGTGGGGAAGATCCTTGAATACTTAGGCACAGGGGAAAATTTTCTGAACAGAACACCAATGGCTTATGCTCTAAGATCAAGAATTGACAAATGATACCTCATCAAATTGCAAAGTTCTGTAAGGCAAAAGACACTGTCAATAAGACAAAACAGCAACCAACAGATTGGGAAAAGATTGTTACCAATCCTAGATCCGATAGAAAGCTAATATCCAATATATATAAAGAACTCAAGAAAATATACTCCAGACAACCAAATAACCCTATTAAAAATGGGGTACAGAGCTAAACAAAGAATTCTCAACTGAGAAAATTCGAATGGCCGAGAAGCACCTTAAGAAATGCTCAACATCCTTAGTCATCAGGGAAATGCAAATCAAAACAACCCTGAGATACCACCTCACACCAGTCAGAATGGCTAAGATAAAAAATTCAAGTGATGGTAGATGCTGGCGAGGATGTGGAGAATGAAGAACACTCTTCCATTGTTGGTGGGAATGCAAGCTGGTACAACCACTCTGGAAATCAGTATGGCAGTTCCTCAGAAAATTGGACATAGCACTACCTGAGGACCCAGCTATACCACTCCTGGGCATATACCCAGAAGATGCTTCAACATATAACAAGGACATATGCTCCACTATGTTCATAGCAGCCTTATTTATAATAGCCAGAAGCTGGAAAGAACCCAGATGTCCTTCAACAGAGGAATGGCTACAAAAAATGTGGTACATTTACACAATGGAGTACTACTCAGCTATTAAAAATAATGAATTAGAGAAATTCTTAGGTAAATGGATGGAACTAGAAAATATCATCCTGAGTGAGGTAACCCAATCACAAAAGAACATACATGGTATTTACTCACTGATATGCGGTTATTAGCCCAAAAGCTTGAAATAGCCAAGATTCAACTAACTGACCACATGAAGGTCATGAAGAAGGAAGACCAAATGTGGATGCCTCTGTCCTTCTTAAAAGGAGTGACAGAATGCTCAAGGGAGCAAATAAGATGACAAAGTGTGGGACAGAAAGTCAAGGAGGGGCTGTCAGGAGATCACTCTACCTTGATATCTGTCCCATGTATAGTCACCAAAGATAGATGCTGATATGGATGTCAGGAAGTGCATGCTGACAGAAGCCTAATGTAGCTGTCTCCTTGGAGGTCTGCCAGAGTCTGACAAATCCAGAGGTGGATGCTCACAGCTACCTATTGATCTAATCAAGGGTTCCCAATGGAGAAGTTAGAAGACTGAAGGAGCTGAAAGGGTTGGTGCCCCAAAGAGCAGAGCAACAGTGCCAGCCAACCAGAGCTCCCCAGGGTCTAAACCACAAGCCTGGGAGCACAAAGGGAGGCACCCATGACTTCAGCTGTATACTTAGGGGAGGATGGCATGGGTAGGAGAGGAGATCCCTGGTCCCATGAAGGCTGAACACTGAGCGGGGAGGAATTCAAGGGTGGGGAGGGGGGAGGGGATAGGTAGGGGTACACCCTTGTGGAGGCAAGAGGGGGGAATGGGATAGGGGGTTCCTGGGTGGTGGCAGAAATGGGATGAGGGGATAAAATCTGAAATGTAATTTAAATAAATAAATAAATAAATAAATAAATAAATAAATGTAGCATTTTACAATGTGAAAAAAAAAAAAAGAATGATTGCTTTGCTAGAATTGCAATGATACAGAGAGGTTGGAGGGTGGCACATTCAGATGCTAATTACCTTACCCTGGGCTAGCTTTAGCCCCCTGAATAACCATTGCTACCTCTGTGCTGAAACAAACATCCCATGACTAGTAGATAAAAACCTTTTAGAATTTACTAAGTTAACAGACCTTTAATTTCACCAACCAAAAAGCAAGGTGTCATTAGAGAGCATCTGAGTCCTATAGAAAACCTTTGTCATCTTCATGTAGTCACTTCTCTAATGTACCCAGCAGTATATATTAAACTTGTCTTG
Source organism: Rhabdomys pumilio (assembly GCA_030674055.1). Lineage (NCBI taxonomy): Eukaryota > Metazoa > Chordata > Mammalia > Rodentia > Muridae > Rhabdomys > Rhabdomys pumilio. Next base: position 78,714,344 of record JANHMN010000003.1, on the reverse strand, counting down.
ATGTATGAATTTCTTTGTTCTGTAAAACCATAAAAGTGCTTGTATACTGGAACATAAAATTTGGACTAACCCAAATCTGTGTTCCCAGGCAATGGCTGACTCAGATAAACTGTTTTTTTGTTTGTTTGTTTGTTTGTTTTTTCTCTTAGAGGGAAGGAAAAAAAAAAGAAAAGTAAGCATTAATTACTTAGAAGCAAAATAGCCTAAGAAGAGTTGAACAAAGAAGACATAAAATAGACTGAAATCCAGTAACGAAGGAATGGCCAGTGCTGTAATAGCTAGTTACTTTTTTTTCTTGAAACAGTCAGATGTATTATTTTTTTTTATTTTTGGAAACCTCAAATTCTAAGAACATGAAATGCGGGAAAATTAAAAAAAAATTACTTAGTGACATTAGTTGGTGAACATTAACTGCTTATAATTCTTATTTGCATAATTTTTTCTATTTAAAAATAGTAGTAAAGTATTTTGTCAAGATGCAAAGAGAGAAAAATATTCTTCCAAACATATGGCATTTATTAAATAGATGAAAATGTCTGTATTATATTTGACAGATATACATCAAGATCACAGAAACACAGTAAAGTGTGTAGTAAAATTAAAATGTGAAACTCAATTAAAGTATTTAACACCTAACAAGTTTCTGGATGAATTTTTAACTTGGAAAGAATAACTGGGAATCAGATAGGAAAACAGCACCCATTGCATTTCTTGATTATGGCTGCAGGATGCTGCAGAAAAGGAAGGTTGGTCACTTACAAAGGTCAATGAAAACAATGTCAGAAATTAAAAAAACATTTTATTTGGTGATGTGTTGAAACTCCACAAGTGATTGAGTAGCTAGACGTTTACAAGTTTTTCTCCTACATGCATATTGTAAATTGTCAGTTTCTTTGCAGAGATTTAAAAAACACTTGGTATTTATATATTTTAAATATAAAAACAATGTTGGAAGGTAAATGACAACATATTAAGCAGAACAAATGTACTAAGTTTTATTTCAGGGGGGGTTGATTTTAAAATCACAGGTGTGAACACCTAGTACCAAAACCATCTAACAGAAATATATTCAAAATTTACCTCAAAAGTATCATGAAAAGTGTGCACCAAGTATTCTGCATCAATAAAATTCATCAATTCTTTAACAGTTGTGAAGACACCAGCATTCCGTCTGGCATCCATTGGCAGAAATATGCATACTCCTATGGATACTCCTAGAGAATAATATTTGTAGATCTTATATATTAATATATGAAATGTCAACATTTTGTCATGTATAATTTACCTTCACATTAGAGAAATTATAACATAAGCAGAAATAATTTTGCAGAATTATAGATGCAAGGATAAAAATCAGAGGTCAATATCACAGAATTTTTTTCATAATATTCAATACAGCTCATGTATTATATTTCAAATTATATATAAAATGGAATATTTGTATTGTGAATATCTTTGCATAAGGTTTTATTCAAGGCAAAATTTTCACTCCTATCTTATCACTTCTACTGAGCATATTACTGGGAATGCTTTCCAATGCATGAAGAAAGAGAAAAATATGCAAATTAAGGCACCTGCACTACCTAATTGGGCTTCTGTTTGATTTGTTCTTGTTGATTGTTTGTTCATTTTCATTTTTGTTTTAAGAACATAATTGTATTTCTTCTTCACTTTTTGTCCTTTCAAATTCTCTCATAAATCCCTTCCTGCTCTTATAGAAATCCCTGACCTCTTTTTTCTAGTTGTTATTGCATTCATAAATATATATGTATATACAAAATATTCCTAAATAACCTTGTCCATTCTGTATGTTATTTGTATGTGGGTATTCAGGGATAAATATTTGGTACTAGACAATCAATTCAAAACTTTTAATAGGTCCTTTAAAAAATAATAAGCATTAGTAGAATTTAAAAATAATAGCTTATGAGTTTCAAAGTTAAATAGCCACATTTAAAGAAAATCTAATGCTAATTTCATTTCTGTCAAAATATGAAAATAAATTTATCACATCTGAGGCGTTAAATGTGTCACCCAAAGCTGAATATTTATATTTTTACATTTTTAGAACTAGTATACAAATACACATTCATTTAATAACATTCCTTTATTCAAATTATTAAAAAATTTGAAAAGATATTTGAGTATTGAGTTACCGTTATATGTATCAAGAAATTATAAAGAAATATTAATTGCAAAGAACACATATTACTTTTTGATTAAACATGATAAGTTCCTTATAAGCCTGGAGAAATAATAAATCCTCTGGGAGAAATATAACATGCTAATATTTTCTATGATGAAATAGACACTCCTTTATAACCAGAAAATTTCTATATCTAAGTGTAATTTTAAACTTCTGTGATATCTGAACACAGAATTTAACTCATTCTTAAGAGCAACCAACTAATGTCTATGTGTAATAAATATATTTAATGTTTTTAATGGTTTTATGAATATAAATTAAATTTTATTACTTTGACTTTAAAATGTTTAAGAATTTTATTCTTGGTTTTTTGCTTAAAGCATGTAGAGTTGATATGGAATTTAGAGAGTAAAGTTTAACAAGAATAAATATTCTCTTCACCTGAAAAATATTTTTTAGAGTTATTCCATATAATTGATACATTAAGCATCATTTATTTCTCCTAAAAATGAACTGTATATGGTGTCTATATATTAAAATATATATTACTAATGAAATAAAAAGTATAAAAATATATTAAGGAAAGTCTTCAAGACTCATCAGGGAAAACATTTTACAAGCATTGGTAGAGGGACTAGAGAATTAGCTCATGAGTTAAGGGCATATGCAGGTTAAGCAAAACTGAATTCACATTCTAGCACCCACATGATAGGTCACAACTGTCCAGAGCTCCAGCTCTAAGATTTCCAACACTCTTCTAGCCTCCTTTAAGAACACTGAATAGTAGTAGTATGCACACTTCCATGTAGGCAAAACATCTATGCACATGCATTTATGAATAAACATGCATATATATATATATATATATATATATATATATATATATATAT
>JANHMN010000003.1:78673643-78710908 GCA_030674055.1 Rhabdomys pumilio | reverse complement strand
ATATATATATATATATATATATATATATATATATATATATATCACATATACAATATCAATTAATAAAAAATAGAGGACTTTGTGAGGGGTTGAAGGGAGGTAAAAAGGAAACAAATAGTATAATTATATTTATTATAATTTCAATAAAAAGCAAATAACTTCTTTAAAATGTTTCCAACAATTTACAAGGTTTTTTTTTTACTATGCACATATGCACTTCTATATTTCTAATACACATGCAAACATATTACTATTTTTATATAAATATAGTATAAATTTTAAATATGTTATATGTTATATAACATTATAATCCTGTCTTTTCTGAAATTTGTTTAAATACAGTTGTGCACACTTTGTAAATATTGAATAAATAAAGGGATGTTGTAAGTAACAATATATTAGCTAAGTGGCATAGAAACACCATGATCAGCAATTTTGTTTTATATATGACAGTTTAGTGTACCATACTTACAGATATTGCTGTCACACTGGAAATAAATTTTCTGTAAAAACAGCAAAATTTTTCTGATTGTTTTCTTTTCAAGTAATGGATGCTCTCTTTACATGTTTTCTTAATGAAATTACTGATTGTTTCTCAGATGAAAAGTATGTATTTTTTTCTCAAATATTCAGTACTTGTAATTGGAATTTCCCTTTTCTTCCTCAACCTTTCAAACTGAGTGAAGCAAGGAATTACTGGGAAATTCCACTATAAATTAGTCTGGAAGACACATTATCACAGACAACTTACCAAGGTATTGTTCATCATTCAAAAATAAAATGAATTTAAAAACACAAAAATGAAGCTTTTCCAAATCAAAAACTTACAGATATTCACCCTATCTATAATGAGTTTCAGGAAGCCTCCAGATTAGTTATGAACACCAGTCTTGTCTTTCAAAATTTACTGGTCTTCTTCTCCTTTATCTTGAATGTGGACATCCTCCTGAGTACAAAGGCTCTGAGAACACAGCTATTAATTGGACAAAATGCCCTGAGATAATTTAGGTAGGTGATTATTTCCAGACAACTGGCAAAAATAGGCCTAATTAAAATTCAAGAATAAACACAGGCTGGAAGACCAAAAATGGTGTCACCTGAGTCGCCTGTAAGTGTTGGGATGATGATGGAGATAGTGAAACACTGTAGGAAACACACGAATAACCTCCATCATTTTAAGTATGTGTCTGAACCTGCAGGGACTCAAGACAATATCCTGTGTGGATTTGACATCTCACACCAAGCAGATGGTCAATATTTCTTTCTATGTCTCTCCATCTCTTTCTCTCTTCCCTTTTCTCTCTCTTCCCCACTCTACCATTCATAATTTTATGCTAATCTATGAGAAATTGAAAGAAGAGAATGGTGATCATACTCTTTAAAAACAACTACAACTCCAAAAACAAATTAAAAAAAAAAAACCTAACCATTGAAACAAGGATTCAACAGAGACCAATAGCAATATATGGTGTTCAAACCTGTATCCAAATTCCAATGACACTTTTGAGTTTCATGAGCTTGTAAAAGTGTATTTAAGCATTTAAGTTGCTTTTCTCTGGTTTTCACATATTTTAAAAAATTATGTCAACAAGTTAATTATGGATTACATTCAAATAATTTTTGAAAATAAGAAATATTGCTCAATGTTGTAGCTTACTATCTACAAAATCTTATGGGATAGGAATATCAGAGTTTCCCTGTTGGTTCATGCAATGTTGGACATTGGCAAGTGAAACATCCTCAGATCTGACATCCTCATTTATGTATGAATAATAGAAGTTTCAGTAAACCCAATACCATTATTTGAGTCTGTAGTACGGAAGCTGCATACAAGCAGGAAGTGAGAATTAATGTTACCAGTTCTTTCTTCACAGAGGAATGCCAGAATTTTTTTAAATTGCTTCATTTACTATTGGTAAAACATTATATTAATTTATTATTGACTTTACATTTTAATTAAGACATAACTACAAATCTTCTCTTCTGACTTTCCTTCCCTCCAGCCCCATTTAGGTCTTAATGATAGTTGGAAGTGGACTGTAGGAGAAATTTGGGAGTTCGGAATGTTGAGCCATAAAAAGCTATAGAATTCTGTAGTCAGAGCTTGATGGAAAACTCTGGTGGGAGTTAAGAAGACCAGAGTACCAAGAGAAATGTGAATATTAGATGTCCATTTCAAAAGGTTTTAGAAGAAAAGACAATATTTGTGAGACCCAGTTTAGCTGGTATTTGTATTGTGTTCTGTGTTGTGTCCATGTGTACTAAACACAGGAGTGAGACAGTATTCAAAAGTAATGGATTAAGTTGTTTGATGGGGAAAGTTTCAATACTATAAAACATTAAGTTTGGACATGGTTATTTATCAATTGTGTCTACTGGGGTTTATAATGAGAATTTAAATTAAAAAATGTGTAGCATGAGAAGAATAGAACATGAGAAATGTTAAAGTTGTGGAGAAGAAGGTGGAGAGGAAAAACCTAAATTTTTGTTTTATTTTTTGTGGGGTTTTTTATTTTGAGTTTTAAATAAAAGAGTTTAATATATCTGATTTTCATGATACATGATTTGATTTTTTTTAATTTCATTTCATTTCTCACTTATTCACTCTACATTCTGCTTACTGCCCTGTCCCAGTCACTCACTACCACAGTCCTTCCCTCATTCCCCCTTTCCTTCTCCTCTGAACAGATGCCTCATCCCTGGGTATCTCCATACCTTGGCACTCACTTCAAGTCTCTCCTAGTACAAGCACTTCCTCTCCTACTGAGTCCAGAAGAGGTAGCTCAGGAAGAAGAACATACGTATGTACAGGCAACAGCTTTTAAGATGATCATAACAAAGAAGAAACTTCATACTGTGCGTAGATTCAAAAGGAAAGTTGACAGAAAGAACAATCTTACTTATCAAATGTTGCAGACTATAGACATTCAGATTTATTCAAAATGAGGGTGCAGGCAGTGTGAATGCCACTAAATGATTCCCTGCTTCAAACTACCATCTTGCAAGTATTCTCTCGAGTTCCATAACTGACACCCATAGAGGCCACTTTGTCTATAAGATGAGGACAGGTTATATTTCAAGTTAATAGAATAACCCCAAATATATCAACCATATGAGGCTGACTTTATGGGCATGGAAAATGTCAGTTTGGGGCAGTGGTTGATTACACCAAGGCTTAAGAAAGTCAACAAATTCAGCTAGTGAAAGTCAGGATTGCATTCATTCGTGGTGAGCATTGGAGTGCTTGACTCGAAGCTGTGAAGATAAAGGCCATAGAGTGGAGACTCTAAGAAATAGGAGATGCTGAGACAATGAGATGTATGCCTAGGGAACCTCTCTCTATAGTAGTCAGTCAAGGGTAGGATTAATATCAGAAGCCTGCATCCTAAATTGTATGGCAAATTATTGATCAATTCAGTAAAATTAATGGCTCTTAGGACTCCTATTTAGAGCATTCAGAATCCATGATTTGACCTATTCATTAAGACAAGTAGGGAATCTAAAAATCCTATAGACCTTAGGCTCCAGACCTTACTACAACTGAATCCATGAAGGAAGTCCTATTCAGCCACAAAACTTAACATATTAACAGTACCACATGGCTAAAAGAAAACAAACAGTCCATCAAAGTCCATAGTTCTGGGAAAGCCTCTAAATGGACTAACCTTGTTTTTTGGCTTCTGTAGTTCTGTTTCTGGCTATTTTGTTCTTTGAACTAAAAAAGTATGCTCATTTAGAATATGGTTTTGTGTGTGTGTGTGTGTGTGTGTGTGTGTGTGTGTGTGTGTGTGTGTATGTACTGAAAAATCTCACCTTGAGAAATCTCACCTTGAGAAAGGTGCAGGGGGTCAGTAGGACCCTGAACACACAGTGTAATCTCTAGCTTGCTAATAAAGACTTTCTATTGGTTTAAAGCCCTGTTCAAGAAATCTTCTCTGGTGGATGCTACAAAATACTGTAAGACTTGAGTGACCAGGGAGAATTATGGGTTAAAGATGTGTGCTTGGTTTTAGATCAACAAGTGCTTGGCAACATGGTCTTGGAAACCAAATTAGCTGAGATACTATAGTGAATTCTAGATATAGGGTAATGATAATTGAGTACTTAAGAGTCTGTAGTAGAAGTAAGGAGCAAGATTCAAAGTTCCTGGTTTGCAATTCCATTCACAAAACACTCTGGTGCATTGCTTCTCACGGTCTTGGGCAAAATGAATTACTATATAGAAGGTAGAAGATTAACCAAATGTGGGATTTCATAACACAGGTTTAATAAGTTTTTTTACTCATTATAGGTTGGGACTCTTTGATGACACAACTGTTTTAGTTCATTTCCACTTCCTTAAGTAACCCCTTAACAGTTGTTATAGAGTTGTGTCAATGAAATCATGGTTCCACCATGTTTCATTTGAGTTGAATCCATTCTTGCATCTGTTATTGGTTCACTAGCTGATGAAGAGATGTTTGGCAAAATAATGCAGATGCAGAAAAACAAATATAATGTGTTTATTTGAATGTGTGGGATCTAGCAAAGAAATAATTAGATGGAGAAGGGTAGGGGAACACCAGATTAGTTGTGTGAGAAGAAGTGGGTAAATATGAGCCTAAGTGAAAATGTCTGAATCCTATTACTTTATACAGTTGATATTCAGCAATAAAATTTTCACAAAATGAAATGTCTCATGGTTTCACTTTCTTTTTTCCCTTCTTTATTGGATATTTTATTTACATTTCAGATGTTATCCCCTTTCCCCATTTTTCACAACCCAGAAACAACCTATCACATCCCTCATCCTCCTGCTTCTATGAGGATAGAACCACCTACAAGCTCCCACCTCCCCACCATTGAATTTCCCCCCAACCCCCCACACTGAGGCATTCAGCTTTCTTGGGACCAAGGACCTCCTTTCCCACCTATGCTCGACAAGGCCATCTTCCCCTACATATACAGCTGGAACCATGGTTTCCTACCTATGTGCTCCCAGGATGGTGGTTTAGACCCTGGGAGCTCTGCTTGGTTGGTATTGGTGTTCTCCCCATAGAACCACAAACCCCTTCAGCTCCTTCTGTCTTCTCACTAACTCCTCCATTGAGAACCTCATGATCAGCTCAGTGGTTGGCTATGAGCATCTGCCTCTGTATACCTCAGGCTCTGGCAGATATCTAAGGAGACAGCTGTATCAGGCTCCTGTCAGCATGCACTTCCTGGCATCTACATCAGTGTCTGCCTTTGGTGACTGCACATGGGATGGATAACCAGGTGGAAGAGTTTCTGGATGGCCCCTCCATCAGTTTCTGTCCAACACTTTGTCTCCATATTTGTTGTCATGAGTGTTTTGTTACTTCTTCTCAGAAGGACCAAAGTAGCCACACTTTGGTCTCCCTTCTTTATGAGCGTCACCTGGTCTGTGAGTTGTATTTTGGATATTGTGAGTTTTGGGGTTAATATCTACTTATCAGTGAATGCATACCATGTGTGTTCTTGTGTGATTGGTTTACCTCACTCAGGATGATATTTTCTAGTTCTGTCCATTTACCTAAGAATTTCTTAAATACATTGTTTTTCATAGCTGAATAATATTCTGTTGTGTAAATTTACCACATTTTCTGTATCCATTCCTCTGTTGAAGGACATCTGGGTTCTTTCCAGCTCCTGGCTATTATAAATAAGGCTGCTAAGAAAATAGTGGAACATATGTCCTTGTTATATGTTGGAGCATCTTCTGGGTATATGCCCAGGAGTAGTATAGCTGGGTCCTCAGGTAATGCTATGTCCAATTTTCTGAGGAACCACCAGACTGATTTCCAGAGTAGTTGTACCAGCTTTGCAATCCCACAAATGGAGGACTGTTCCTCTTTCTCCACATCTTCGCCAGCATCAGCTATCACTTGAGTTTTTGATCCTAGCCATTCTGACTGGCATGAGGTAGAATCTCAGTGTTGTTTTGATTTGCATTTCCCTGATGACTAAGGATAGTGAACATTTCTGTAGGTGCTTCTCAGCGATTTGATTTTCCTCAGCTGAGAATTTTTGTTTAGCTCTGTACCCCATTTTTACTAGGGATATATTGTTGTCTGGAGTCTAATTTCTCGAGTTCTTTGTGTATATTGGATATTAGCCCTTTATCAGACGTAGGACTGGTAAAGATCTTTTCCCAAACTGTTGAAGGCCATTCTGTCTTATTTGACAGTGTCATTTGCCTTACAAAAGCATTGCAATTTTATGAGGTCCCATTTGTCAATTTTTGATCTTAGAGCCTAAGCCATTGGTGTTCTGTTCAGAAACTTTCACCATGTGTCCAAGTATTAAAGGTTCTTCCCCACCTTCTCTTTTATTAGTTTCAGTGTATCTGGTTTGATGTGAAGGTCCTTTATTCACTTGGACTTGAGCTTTGTACAAAAAGATAAGAATGGATTGAATTGCAGTTTTCTACATGCTGACCTCCAGTTGAACCAGCATCATTTGTTGAAAATGCTGTCTTTCTTCCACTGGATGGTTTTAGCTCCTTTGTCAAAGATCAAGTGACCAGAGGTGTGTGGGTTCATTTCTGGGTCTACAATTCTATTTCACTGATCTACCTGCCTGTCTCTGTACCAATACCATGCAGTTTTTTATCACTATTGCTCTGTAGTACATCTTGAGGTTAGGGAAGGTGAGTCCCCCAGAAGTTCTTTTATTGTTGAGAATACTTTTCATTATCGTGATTTTTTTTCCTTTTTTTTTTTTTTGTATTCCAGATGAATTTGAGAATTTCTCTTTCTAACTTTATGAAAAATTGATTTTAATGGGGATTGCAATGAATCTGTAGATTGCTTTCCGGAAGATGGCCATTTTTACTATATTAATCCTGCCAATCCATGAGCCTGGGAGATCTTTCCACCTTTTGAGACCTTCTTCTATTTCTTTCTTCAGAGACTTGAAGTTTTTGTCATACAGATCTTTCACTTGCTTCGTTAGATTCACAGCAAGGAATTTTATATTATTTGTGACAATTGTGAAGGGTGTCACTTGTTGGGCCTTGGATGAGGTAACTCCATTTAACCTGCGCCATTCGGTCACATAGCACACAGGTAGAGGGCATGAATAGCAGGTCTCCACATCCAGAGATTAAAATATTAATGAGTTATCTAAAGGCCAGGGGGCATAGCTAATTAAGTTATCCCCTTCCCTTTCCCCCTCCTTATAAAAAGTCAGGGGAGCCTGGCTTTTTTTGGGGGGGAGGGAAGCACATACCATCTACACCTATTCACCATGCCATGAACAATAAAAGCTTTGGAAAACTGAATTCCACGTGTCGCCTAGAACTTTGGAACCTTGAACTGCAGCCACCAGACACAGCGGCTGAGTGAATGTGGGATCTGCCACTAGTGGCAGTGTGGGAAGCACCACAAGACCCTGTCACCAGACTCTCTCCCAACCCGCTCTAGTTATTTTTTTCCCCACAGTCATTTCACTAATTTCTTTCCTGACCAGTTTATCCTTTGAGTAGAGGAAAGCTACTGATTTGTTTGAGTTGATTTTATATCTAGCCATTTGGCTGAAGTTGTTTATAAGTTTTAGGAATTCTCTGGTGGAAGTTTTCTCATCACTTAAGTACACCATTATATCATAATCATCATGTGAAAATAGTGAAATTTTGAGTTCTTCCTTTTCTATTTGTATCCCTTTGATTTCCTTTTGTTGTCTAATTGCTCTGCTAAAATTTCAAGTACTATAATGAATAGGTAGGGAAAGAGTGAACAGCTTTGTCTAGTCCCTGATTTTAATGGGATTGCTTCAAGTTTCTCTCCATTAAGTTTGATGTTGGCTACTGGCTTGCTGTATATTGCTTTTACTATGCTTATGTGTGGGCCTTGGAATCCTGATCTTTCCAAGACTTACCATGAAGGGATGTTGAATTTTGTCAAATGCTTTCTCAGCATCTAGTGAGATGATCATGTGGGGTTTTTTCTTTGAGTTTGTTTATATAATGTATTACCTTGATGGATTTCCAAATATTTAACCATCCTTTCATTCCTGAGATAAAGCCTACTTGATCATAATGGATGATTGTTTTAATGTGTTCTTGGATTCGGATTGAGAGAATTTTATTGAGTACTTTTGCATCGATATTCATAAGGGAGATTGGTCTAAAGTTTTGTTTCTCTGTTGTGTCTTTGTGTGGTTTAGTGATGAGAATAATTGTGGTTTCATACAACGAATAGGGTAGTGTTCCTTCTGTTTCTATTTTGTGGAATAGTTTCAATAGGATTGGTATTAGGTCTTCCTGGAAGATCTCATAGAATTCTGCACTAAACCCAACTGTTCCTGGGCTTTTATTGGTGGGGAAACTTTTAATAACTGCTGCTATTTCTTTAGGGGTTATGCGAATGTTTAGATGGTTTATCTGCTCATCGTTTAACTTTGGTACCTGGTATCTGTCTAGAAAATTGTCCATTTCATCCAGATTTTCCAATTTCATTGAGTATATGCATTTGTAGTACGATTTGATGATTTTTTTGAATTTCCTCAATTTCTGTTGTTATGTCTCCCTTTACAGTTTTGATTTTATTAATTTGCATACTGTCTCAGTGCCCTCTGGTTAGTCTGGCTAAGAGCTTGTCTACCTTGTTGATTTTCTCAAAGAACCAACTTCTGGCACTGTTGATATGTTCTATAGTTCTTTTTGTCTCTCCTTGGTTGATTTCAGCCCTGAGTTTGATTGTTTCCTGCTTTCTACTCCTCTTGAGTGTATTTGTGGGTTTTTGTTGTTGTTCTTGTTGTTGTTGCTGTTGTTGTTGTTGTTGTTGTTGTTCTAGAGCTTTCAGGTGTGTTGTCAAGCTGCTAGTGTATGCTCTCCCCAGTTTCTTTTTGTAGGCACTTGGAGTTATGAGATTTCCTCTTAGCACTGCTTTCTTTGTGTCTTGTGAATTTTGGTATGAAGAGCCTTCCTTTTCATTAAATTCTAAAAAGTTTTAAATTTATTTCCTTGATTCCTCCTTGACCAAGTCATCATAGAGTAGAACGTTGTTCACTGTTCAGTTTCCATATGTATGTGGGCTTTACATTGTTTTTGCTATTATTGAAGACCAGCCTTAGTCAGTGGTGATCTGATAGAATGCAAAGGAATATTTCAATCTTTTTGTATCTGTTTCCATAATCTGTCCAAAGTGAGGTGTTGAAACCCCCCACTATTATTGTGTGAGGTGCAATGTGTACTTTGAGCTTTAGTAAAGTTTCTCATATATATGTGGGTGCCCTTGCATTTGAAACATAGATGTTCAACATTGAGAATTCATCTTGGTAGATTTTTCCTTTGACGAGTATGAAGTGTACTTCCTCATCTTTTCCGATAACTTTTGGTTGAAGGTGATTTCATTCGATATTAGAATGGTGACTCCAGCTGGTTTCTTTGGACCATTTGCTTGGAAAATTGTTTTCCAACCTTTCTGAGGTAGTTTCTGTCTTTGTCACTGGGGTGCATTTCCTGTATGCAGCAAAATTCTAGGTCCTGTTTACATATCTAGTCTGTTAGTCCACATTTTTTATTGCAGAAATTGAGTCCACTACTGTTGAGACACTTAGGAAAAATGATTGTTGCTTCTTGTTATTATTTTATTAGGAATGAAATTATATTTGTGTAGCTATCTTCGTTTGGGTTTGTTGGAAGATTACTTTCTTCCTTTTTCTAGGTTGTAGTTTCCCTCCTTGTGTTGGAGATTTTCATCTATTAGCCTTTGAAGGGCTGGATGTGTAGAAAGATATTGTACAAATTTGGTTTTGTCATGGAATTGCTTGGTTTCTCCATCTATAGTAATTGAGAGTTTTGCTGGGTAGAGTAGTCTGGATTGGCATTTGTGTTCTCTTAGGGTCTGTATGATATCAGTCCAGGATCTTCTGGCTTTTATAGTCTCTGGTGAGAAGTCTGTATAATCTGATAGGTCTAAATTTGTATGTTACTTGACCTTTTTTCCTTACTGTTTTTAATACATTTTCTTTGATTTGTGCACTTAATGTTTTAGTTATTATGTGACAGGAAGAATTTCTTTTCTGGTCTAGTCTATTTGGTGTTCTGTAGGCTTCTGGTATGTTCATGGGCATCTCTTTCTTTAGGTTAGGAAAACTTTCCATTATAATTTTGTTGAAGATATTTACTGGCCCTTTAACTTGGGAATCTTCACTCTCATTTATACCCATTATCCTTATGTTTGGTCTTCTTATTGTGTCCTGGATTACTGGTTATTTTGGGTTAGGAGCTTTGTGAATTTTAGGGTTTTTTATGACAGTTGTGTCAATGTTTTTCATGGTATCTTCTGCACATGAGATTCTCTCTTCTATCTCTTATATTCTGTTTGTGATACTTGTGTTTGTGATTTTGTTTGTGACTCCTGGTCTTTTTCTTAGGTTTTCTATCTCCAGGGTAGTTTCCCTTTGAAATTTCTTTGTTTTTACTTCCATTTTTAGATCCTGGATGGTTTTGTTTAATTTCTTCACTTGTTTGGTTGTGTTTTCTTACAATTCTTTTAGGGATTTTTGTGTTTCCTCTTTGAAGGCTTCTACCTGTTTACCTGTGTTCTCTTGTATTTCTTTAAGGGAGTTATGTATCCCCTTCTTAAAGTCCTCTATCATCATCATGAAAGGCTATTTTAAATCTGAATCCTGCTTTTCCAGTGTGATGGGGTGTCCAGGACTTGCTATGGTGAGAGAACTGGGTTCTGATGGTGCCAGGTAACCTTGGTTTCTGTAGCTTATGTACTTGTGCTTGCCTTTATCCATCTGGTTATCTCTAGTGCTACCTGCACTCAGTCTCTGACTGGAGCCTGTCTTTCCAGTTATTTGCATGTGTCAGAACTCCTCAGAGCCCAGATGTCTCTGTGATCCTGTGATCCTGTGATCCTGAGCTCCTGGATAGAAGAGATCCTGAGACTCAGGCTGTCTCTGGGATCCTGAAATTCTGTTGCTCTGAATACAGTGGTTCCTCTGCTGCTCTGAGTGCACTGCTTCCTCTATGACGGGTCAGGATATGGAGTCTTCATGGGACCAGCTAGATGGTTTCACTTTCTGTTCCTTTAAGTATATAAACAATTGTTTGTTGCTATACAACAAATATAATGTTTAAAGGGCAACCATGTTTTGTTGAAAATTTTGAATAATTGCAATGTTATGCTTATTTTCTCAATCTCATAAAACATAATTATCAAATCAGTATGTACCCAATGAGATTGCAATATTACACTGATACCAAACTTAGTACCTGTTCATGATCTCTGTAGATGCTGGCATGTATCCTGTTTATGAAACTTCCCAGACATTCTTTCACCTGAAGGATATCTCTTTTCTTTTGTACTATCAAATCCTTTAATTTCATAAATGATACCAACATACTATTTTCATTTTTGTTTTTGCGATACTCAGATTACAGATTAGGGGTTTTTATATCAATCTAATTTACTTAATATGTTAAAACGTATTGGTTTTTAGAGAAAAGTGAAGATGCTGAAATATCAAGGGCTGTATTTCTGAAACCGTATTTTAGAGACTAGACCACAGGTGGTGGCATCTAATGAAGTCATTTGGGATACCATTCTTATTTCCTTTGGTGACATGTCTGATGCTTTGAAGAATTTCTTCTCTTTTCTAGTCCCCATGGCAAAGCATTTGACTTTCAATAAAGGGAATTCCTGAGGGAATATATTTGGAAGCCTCAAGGCTCTGTGCTCATGCAATCATTATTTTTCTCAGAGCTGATCTCTGAACTCACATTTTCCTGTAAGCTGGCCATTGCAGGATAAAAGCAACTGAGAAAGAAGAAATACTGTGGAACTACCAGATATACAGAGGCTGTGTCATGGCCAGTATTGCAAGGAGGAAATGCTTCATTCCCTTTAATTTTACTGAGAAGTGTGTTTGCTGAAGTATCCTTGCTGAAAAGGAATATTCAGAGAGTATGTAACTGATAATATCATGTTTGTAGAAAACAACAAAGCAGAACACACAAAGTAAGTGCAGTAAGGGAGAAATTGTACATTTCATTCCTCAGTTTTCTGCAGGTAATGCAGGGCTTGTTCAAATAACTGTCAGTAGGGCTTTAGTTATTTAACAATGTTGATTAAGCAAAGCTATATTCTTTCTCACATATGCATTTTGTATGTAGGGTGAATGATTCTACTCTATACATTTACTGTGCACGATTTGCCTTTTATATTTGAGTATTACTTTAATGAAAGATTGCACTGAATTTGAATTCATTTTCTCTGTGTTCAAGTTCCATTTTGTACTTACTTCAGCTGAAGGATATGCAATCGTGTCAATCTCAAGGGCAGTGATGAGATCTTTTAATAAAACAACATGATCTTTGAAAGGGAATGGCATCGGTCTAATTTCACTTGCAAGCTTTAGTTAAAAAATTTTAAAATAATTACCATATATTTTGGCCTTAAAGGTAAACTAAATATATACAATACCATTCTTCTAAAAAAAATAAAAATCTCTTTAGAATCTGGCCTTTTATAAATACAATGAATTTTATTCTTTAATTACAAGATTTAAAAATGCATGAAAACTCTAAAGCCAAGAGAAAATCCAGGTTCACAACTAAGTGTTTTAGTTAGGAGAGATGACAGAAGTTCTGGTTAGTAAACAAAATGATGGACTGGTTATTAGGACTAACTAATACCTCACTGGTACAAATCGGCACAATTATGCACTAATTGTATTTTAAGAGAAAAGTTTTATTTTAACAGGAAGGGGGATATGTAGGAGGAGCTAAGGTGGTGGAGTATGGAGAGGAAGAGAAGGAGTAAGGAGAGGAGGAGAAGAAAAACAGGAGAAGCTAGGTGATGAGAGAAAGAGAGAGAAAGAGGGGAAGGTGCATGGAGGCAGATGTTCATGTGTCTCCACCAGTCAAAGATAGTTGATATATCTAGGCTGAGTATTGGGTTACACTCCTAACTGAGCATTAGCAAACTTATAAAGCCTTTGACTAACATTTTAAAAAATTGTATAAAAGCAAAAAGGAAAAGGGGGCATGGGATAGGGGTTTTCTAGGGAGGGGAAATGGGGAAAGGGGATGACTGTGAAATGTAAATAAAATATCCAAGAAAAAAAAATTTGAAAAATGCATGATAACATTTAAAAATTAGCTCTTTTTTTTATAAAAAGTTGTCTTGAATTATAATTTTGCTTAATTTTCAAATTGTTGTTATTGAATTTATAGCCTTAAAGTCAATTTTTTTTATAGAATTGAATCAACAGGTTTAGCATTTTTTTCCTTAGGAATCAGTATTGATAAGCTCAAATAGGACCAAATAAAATATTACTGACATAAGAACATTACTTGGCTTTTTAGATATAGAAAATATCTTCCCATAAAATGATCTTCTACATACATAACGAATTGAAGTAATAAATTTATGGCATGAAGCATTCATATAGTGTTTTAATCGAGTATTATAACTAAAATCTCCAGAAGGGTTTGAAATGAGAACTTGCAGACAGACACCAAAGT
Organism: Rhabdomys pumilio; assembly: GCA_030674055.1. Taxonomy (NCBI): domain Eukaryota; kingdom Metazoa; phylum Chordata; class Mammalia; order Rodentia; family Muridae; genus Rhabdomys; species Rhabdomys pumilio. The sequence goes on along the minus strand of JANHMN010000003.1, from coordinate 78,697,425 downwards.
GAACTTATTTCAGGTCTACTATTACTTTAATTCTTAGAAGAGGTATATACTCAGTGTATATATTATGAAGAGTTCATAAACTAAAAAGAAAGACAGAAATATTTTCATTATGGTTGTGAAGTTATTTTAACTTTGTACTACAATTACATATATGTAGAAGTATAACATATCATAAACATGAATATGTCCATGGGGAATTCTGTTCACTCTAATGATAAAAATTCTCACTTTCATCAGTTTTGTTCTGATCAATGTCAGGAAATAGGAAGATCCAAAGATGCTAAAGATAAATACTCCAGAGATCAGGAACATTAAATAGATGTTTATAAACAAATGCTGGTCTTAATTCAGGTCCCTATCTTCCTCCAACTCATATGTAAATAAGAACCATAAATTTAAAAGTATGGGTAGTTCTTTCTATTAACAAAGTGTACTATCCAATTGTGAAGGCCGTTACTAGCAACTGTATCATCTACTGATTTCTGTATTTTCACATTAAGGAATGACCTCCTTGTGGCATGGCAATGCCATGTTCTTCCTTGGTTTTCAGTAAAGTCATTAGGATTTCATCCCTGCTCTACAATCTGTGTAATAGCATAGTAAGTGTGTTACCTATTTACTTTGTTTTTAATTTTGAACAGTTAGATGGTTAAATTATTTATATTAAATATTTACTTTCAATATGAAGCAAGACGGCCCATTATATTGTATGTAAAATGTCTTTTATGTTTCCAGCAGTCTTCATTTTCTCTGGTTGCTATGCATCATTTATTACCACCATAGAAATAAATAGTTCGTTCCAGTCTTGATTACCACTCACCTAAGATCACCTGGATGCTGTTGTTCCCCTTCAGGGCAGAGAAGAAGAAACATGTACGTAAAAAACCAAACAGCAGTGACCGAGTTTATTTTTCTAGGATTTCCAGGCTCTTCTTCACTGCAGCTCCCATTGTTTATGATTTTTCTCACTGTGTATTTGCTGTCTCTCATGGGAAATACTCTAATTATTTTTCTTATTCTTATGGATTCCACACTACAGACACCTATGTACATTTTCTTAGGAAACCTATCATTCCTAGAGATCTGGTACACTACAGCCACGGTGCCTAAGTTGCTGGCTACATGTGTCACAAAGGTTGTCACCATTTCTGTTGCAGGCTGCATCACTCAGTACTATTTTTTCTTCTCTCTGGGAGCCACTGAGTGCATCTTGCTAGCAGTTATGGCTTATGACCGGCACGTGGCCGTATGCCGTCCTCTGCATTACTCACTTCTCATGAGTGTTCCCACTTGCCTGAGGTTTTCAGCTGCATCGTGGATTGGAGGCTTCATTGCCCCTCTGCTACCTACCACACTCATCTCTCAGCTGAACTTTTGTGGCCCACAGAAAATCAACCATTTTTTTTGTGACTCTGACCCCCTCTTTAAACTCTCCTGCTCAGACACATTCTTGGTGGAGGCCTTGGGTTACACCTGCAGCTCTGTGGTGATTCTTAGTTCTTTCCTTCTCACAATGAGCTCCTATGGCAACATTGTGGTCACAATAATCAGGCTGTCTTTCAGGGAGACAAGGAAGAAAACATTCTCAACTTGTGCCTCCCATCTCACGGTAGTGACCATCTACTATGGCACCATAATCTTCGCCTATGTTCGACCTCCAGCCAAGTACAACTTCACAATTGGCAAAGTGGTCTCAGTGTTCTACTGCGTGATCACCCCTTTAGTCAACCCTCTAATATATACCCTGAGAAACAAAGATGTGATGAAAGCTTTCCAGAAATTTCTATCTCAAAGAGGTTTTTTTTGGACAAAAAAATGCATGGACTTTGAGAAAGCAACAGTTACACTTTGAGAGTAGTCTCGGGCCTCGTTAATCATGGTAAGAATTTGAATTTGGTTTTAAAAATGAACTTTGACATGAACACATCTGCATACTTCATAGTATGCTCTGAATGCTACTGAAAAGTTATTTTATAGCTATTCTATTTAAAATGACTAGTATAAGAAAAAATGATAGACAGAGTAAACAATGAAAACATTTTGCCTATAAGATTTTTCACACTTGATTTAATCAAAATGGATAATTTTAAAGAAAGCCTAGTCCATAGTTTGTAATACATGAAGCAGTGTTCCTCCATGTAAGAGTCTAATGAAAATCTTTTCAAAAGACTTCAAGAATAAATATTTACTACACAAATAGTGAAGTAGATGCATCTTTGTTAACAAAGATGCAGATACATAACGTTTCTAGACAAACATGACTTTTCTGGATAATGTAAAATTGAAAATAAATGAGTAGGAATTAGAATATTAGCAAGGGTATCATGATTAAAACATTTTAAAAGATTTGTAATGAAAAATATAAGTGCCTTCTACCCCTCTTCTGGACCTGAGGCCTGACTCAGACCGCTGCCTGGTCTGCTCCTGGGGACACCAGATCCCTCCTGACCCACCCTAGAGGGTGCACAGAAAATAGAGCAGTAGGTAAGAAGACCCGCTCACTGCCCTACGCTCAAAGCTGAGTGCAGAAAATGCTCAGATTCCAGCAGACCCCCAAACTCCGCCCCTACAGAATATCACACCCCTTCTGCACCTCTCCGGGATCTGAGGCCTGATGCAGACCCTTGCCCAGTCTGCTCCTGGGGACTCTGGATTCCTCCTGACCCACCCTAGAGGTTGCACAGAACCCAGAGCAGTAGACATTCTAGAAGGTCCACTGAACCCAGAGTTGCAGAGGTACCACTGAACCCAGAGCAGCAGAGGAACAAAGGAACTCAGAGTTATAGACAACACACCCCGAGACATAATAGAGGAGCCACTGTACTCAGAGCAGAGGACACATTAGCCTGGGACATACTAGAAGAAACATTGCACCCAGAACAGTGGACACCTAGCTGGACTGCTACCTAGGAGACACCATATTCTGAGTCATCCTAGAGGTACCACTGTATTCAGAGCAGCTGGAGAAGATCACAGAGACACAAGGACCCCGAGGAGATCAGACACAAGCAAGATAACTGGAAAGGGAGGCTTCAGTCAGAGACAGAAAGTATAGGGAGCACCAGAGTTAACCAGATGGCAAAAGGCAAGGACAAGAACGTAAGCAACAGAATCCAAAGTTACATGGCAACATCAGAACCGAGTTCCCACATCATAGCTAGCCCTGAACACCCCATCACACCGGAAAGGCAGGATTCAGAATTAAAATCTCTTCTCATGATGATGATAGGAGATTTTAAGAAGGACATAAATAACACTCTCAAAGAACTTAAAAAGGACACAGGTAGACAGATAGAAACCCTTAAAGAGGAAACACAAAAATCCCTTAAGGATTTGCAAGAAAAATATAATCAGACAGGAGAAGGAATCAAACAAAACCATCCAAGATCTGAAAACGGAAGTAAAAACAATGAAGAAATCACAAAGGGAGACTACCCTGGAGATAGAAAACCAAAACAAAAAAAAAAAAAACCAAAAGATCAGGAGTCATAGACAGAAGTATCACCAACAGAATACAAGAGACAGAAGAGAGAATCTCATGTGCAGAAGATACCATGGAAAACATTGACACAACTGTCAAAGAAAATGCAAAATGCAAAAAGCTACTAACCCAAAACATACAGGAAATCCAGGAGACAGTGAGAAGGCCAAACCTAAGGATAATAAGTATAGATGAGGGAGAAGACTGCCAACTTAAAAGTCCAGTAAATATCTTTAACAAAATTATAGAGGAAAATTTACCTAACCTACAGAAAGAGATGTCCATAAATATACAAGAAGCCTACAGAACTCCATAAACTTTAGACCAGAAAAGAAATACCTCCCGCCACATGATAATCAAAACATCAAATGTACAAAACAAAGAAAAATTACTAAAAGCAGTGAGGGAAAAAGGTAAACTAACATATAAAGGACAACCTATAAGAATTACACCAGAATTCTCATCAGAGACTATAAAAAGCCAGAAGATCCTGGACGGATATCATACAGACCCTAAGAGAACACAAATGCCAGCCCAGACTACTATACCCAGCAAAATTCTCAATCAATATTGATGGAGAAACCAAAATATTCCATGACAAAATCAAATTTACACAATATCTTACCACAAATCCAGCACTTCAAAGGATAATTGGTGGAAAGCTCCAACACAAGGAGAGAAACTACAACCTAGAAAAAGCAAGAAAGTAATCTTCCAACAACCCTAAAAGAAGATAGCTACACAAACATAACTCCACCACCAATAACAAAAAGAACAGGAAACAACATTCATTATTCCTTAATATCTCTTAATATCAATGGATTCAATTCTTCAATAAAAAGACATAGACTATCAGACTGGATACATAAACACAACTCAGAATTTTGCTGCATACAGGAAATGCACCTCTGTGAAAAAGACAAACATTACCTCAGAGTAAAAGGATGGAAAACAATCTTACAAGCAAATGGTCCCAAGAAACAAGCTGGAGTAGCAATTCTAATATCAAATAAAATCAATTTTCAACCAATAGTAATCAAGAAAGATAAAGAAGGACACTTCATATTCATCAAAGGAAAAATGTACCAAGAGGAACTCACAATTCTGAACATCTATGCACCAAATGCAAGGGCACCCACATACATAAAAGAAACTTTACTAAAGCTTAAAGCATACATTACACCTCACACAATAATAGTGGGAGATTTCAACACCCCACTCTCTATGGACAGATCATGGAAACAGAAACTAAATCGAGACACAATGAAACTAACAGAAGTTAGAAACCAATTGGTCTTAACTGACATCTATAGAACATTTCATCCTAAAACAAAAGAATATACCTTTTTCTCAGCACCTCATGGTACCTTCTCCAAACTAGACCATATAATTGGTCACAAAGCAGGCCTCAACAGATACAAAAAGATTGAAATAATCCCTTGTACCCTATCAGACCACCATGGACTAAGACTCGTCTTTGACATGGACAAAAACAACAGAAAGCCCACATACACGTGGAAACTGAACAATGCTCTACTCAATGATAACTTAGTCAAGGAAGGAATAAAGAAAGAAATTAAAGACTTTTTAGAATTTAATGAAAATGAGGACACATCATATCAAAACTTGTGGGACTCCATGAAAGCAGTACTAAGAGGAAAACTCATAGCTCTAAGTGCCCACAAAAAGAAACTTGAAAGAGCATACACTAACAGCTTGACAGAACACCTGAAAGCTATAGAACAAAAAGAAGCTAATATTCCCAAGAGGAGTAGATGGCAGGAAATAATCAAACTCAGGGCTGAAATCAACCAAGTTGAAACAGAAAGAACTATACAAAATATCAACAAAACCAGGAGCTGGTTCTTTGAGAAAACCAACAAGATAGACAAACTCTTAGCCAGACTAACTAAAGGGCGAAGAGACAGTACTCAAATCAATAAAATCAGAACTGAAAAGGGAGACATAACAACAGAAACAGAAGAAATTAAAAATATCATCAGATCCTGCTACAAAGGCCTATACTCAACAAAATTGGAAAATCTGGATGAAATTGACAATTTTCTAGATCGATACCAAGTACTAAAGTTAAACGAGGAGCAGATAAACCATCTAAACAGTCCTATAACGCCTAAAGAAATAGAAGCAGTCATTAAAAATCTCCCCACCAAAAAGAGTCCAGGGCCAGATGGCTTTAGTGCAGAATTCTATCAGACCTCCCAAGAAGATCTAATACCAATCCTCTTCAAACTATTCCAGAGAATAGAAGCAGAAGGAATAATACCCAATTTGTTCTATGAAGCTACAATTACACTCATATCTAAGTTCCACAAAGACCCAACAAAGAAAGAGAACTACAGACCAATCTCTCTTATGAATATTGATGCAAAAATACTCAATAAAATTCTTGCAAACTGAATTCAAGAACACATCAAAACAATCATCCATCATGATCAAGTAGGCTTTATCCCAGGAATGCAGAGTTGGTTCAATATTTGGAAATCCATCAAATTAATCCACTACATAAATAAACTCAAAGAAAAAAACCACATGATCATCTCACTAGATTCTGAGAAAGCTTTTGACAAAATTCAACATCCCTTCTTGTTAAAAATCTTGGAAAGCTCAGGAATTCATGGTCCATACCTAGACATAATAAAAGCAATATTCAGCAAGCTAGTAGCCAACATCAAACTAAATGGAGAGAAACTTGAAGCAATCCCACTAAGATCAGGGACTAGACAAGGCTGCCCACTCTCACCATACCTATTCAATATAGTACTGGAAGTCCTAGCTAGAGTGATTAGACAACAAAAGGAAGTCAAAGGGATATAAATAGGAAAGGAAGAAGTCAAAATTTCACTATTTGCAGATGATATGATATATACTTAAGAGGCCCTAAAATTTCCATCAGAGAACTCCTAAACCTGACAAACAATGTCAGGATAGTGGCTGGATATAAAATCAACTCAAACAAATCAGTATCCTTCCTATATTCAAAAGATAAGCAGGCTGAGAAAGAAGTTAGGGAAATGACACCCTTCACAATAGTTAGAAACAATATAAAATATCTTGGAGTGAATCTAACCAAGCAAGTGAAAGATCTGTATGACAAGAACTTCAAGTCTCTGAAGAAAGAAATAGAAGAAGATCTCAGAAGATGGAAAGATCTCCCATACTCCTGGATTGGCAGGATTAATTTGGTGAAAATGGCCATCTTGCCAAATTCAATGCAATCCCCATCAAAATTCCAAATCAATTCTTCACTGAGATAGAAAGAGCAATTTGCAAATTTATCTGGAATAGCAAAAAACCCAGGATAGGGAGAACTATTCTCAACAATAAAAGATCTTCTGGGGGAATCCCTGTCCCTGACCTCAAACTGTACTACAGGGCAATAGTAATAAAAACTACATGGTACTGGTACAGAGGCAGGCAGGAAGATCAATGGAATAGAACTGAAGATCCAGAAATGAACCCACACACCTATGATTATTTGATCTTTGACAAAGGAGCCAAAACCATCCAGTGGAAAAAGGACAGCATTTTCAGGAAATGATGCTAGTTCAACTGGAGGTCAACATGTAGAAAAATGCAATTCGATCCACGCTTATCTCCTTGTACAAAGCTCAAATCCAAGTGAATAAAAGACCTTCAATTAAAACCAGATGCACTGAAACTAATAGAAGAGAAGGTGGGGAAGACCCTCGAATACATAGGCAGAGGGGAAAAGTTCCTGAACAGAACACCAATGGTGTATGCTCTAAGAACAAGAATTGACAAATGGGACCTCATAAAATTGCAAAGCTTCTGTAAGGTAAAGAACATTGTCAATAAGACAAAACGGCAACCCACAGATTGGGAAAAAATCTTAACCAATCCTATGTCCAATAAAGGACTAATATCCAAAATATACAAAGAAGTCATGAAAGTATACTCCAGACCACCAAATAACCCTATTAAAAAATGGAGTACAGAGCTAAACAAAGAATTCTCAACAGAGGAAAATCAAATGGCTGAGAAGCACCTTAAGAAATGCTCAACATTCTTAGTCATCAGGGAAATACAAATCAAAAAAACCTGAGATACCACCTCACACCAGTCAGAATGGCTAAGATCAAAAACTCAAGTGATAGTAGATGCTGGCGAAGATGCTGAGGAAAAGGAACACTCCTCCACTGTTGGTGGGATTGCAAGCTGGTACAACCACTCTGGAAATCAGTCTGGCAATTCCTCAGAAAACTGGACATAGCATTACCTGAGGATCCAGCCATACCACTCCTGGGCATATACCCAGAAGATGCTCCAACATATAACAATGACATATGCTCCACTATGTTCATAGCAGCCTTATTTATAATAGTCAGAAACTGGAAAGAACCAAGATGCCCCTCAACAGAGGAATAGATACAAAAAAATGTGGTACATTTACACAATGGAGTATCACTCAGCTTTTAAAAATAATGAATTTGAGAAATTTTTAGGTAAATGGATGGAACTGGAAATTATCATCCTGAGTGAGTAAACCCAATCACAAAAGAACACACATGGTATTTACTCACTGATAAGCAGACGTTAGCCCAAAGGCTTAGAATAGATAAGACTCAACTCACAAACCACATGAAGGTCATGAAGAAGGAGGACCAAGTGGGGATGCCTCAGTTCTACTTAGAACTAGTAACAAAATTACTCAAGAAAGCAAATAGGAAACAAAACATGGGACAGAAACTGAAGAAGGGGCCATCTTGAGACCATTCCACCTGGTATCCATCCCATGTACGGTCACCTAAGCTAGACACTGATGTGGATGGCTGGAAGTGCATGCTGTCAAGAACATGATATAGCTGTCTCCTTAAAGGTCTGCCTGAGACTGACACATCCAGAGGACGATGCTCACAGTTTACCACTGATATGATCAAGGGTTTCCCAATGGAGAAGTTGGAGAGAAGACTGAAGGAGCAGTAAGGGTTTGAGACTCCGTGAGGAAAGCAACAATACCAACCAACCAAAGCTCCCCAGGGTCTAAACCACCAGCCTGGGAGCACATAGGGAGGGACCCATGACTCCAACTGTATATGTAGGGGAGGATGGCCTTGACAGGCATAGGGGGGAGAGGAGATTCTTGGTCCCATGAAAAATGAACGCAGAGTGGGGGGATTGTAAGGGTGGGGAGAGAGGTAGTGAGGGTGGAGGGTAACTAAGGGCACAGCCTCATAGAAGCATGAGGAGGGGGGATGGGATAGGAGGTTTCTGGGTGGTGGAAGGTAGTGAGGTAAGGGGATAAAATCTGAAATGTAAATATAATACCCAATTTTAAAAAAATTTAAATAGTAAAAAGAAAGCAAAGAACAGAAAAAATAAAACTAAAAAAAAATAGATTGATACTAAAATTTGTTTTGAGAATTGTATATTGCAGAATACACAGCCTTGGTATACCTACTCATCAAGCAAGCTGAGCAGACCTGCTCAAATCTCCGATGTCCTGGAATCCCATCTGGATGCAGTGAAGACCCAGCATCAGAGGCTTATCAATTTACTCTTCCCCTAACCCCTCTTCCAATATCTCAACACCCATAATCAGCTTGAAGAAGTTAATGATGAGTCAGCACCCCTATTCCCTGGGCTTGGGGACTAAGGTGGTTAATATTTGGCTGTCTATCTAGGGAAAAGTAGTGGTTTTGTTGGAACAGAGAGGAGTAGTTAGGAATTATTTCAGAACCATAACCTATTGGTAGAAATCTGTATAATTATTCTCAAGATGAAGTTATAATTTCTTGAATTGCACAAAATTTACTTCGATTTCAAATTTAAGGTTTCCATTGGTACGAGCTTCTTATTGATATAAAAGTGAGTCGAATATTGATACCCACGTAGGCATTTTTCCAGTATAGCACATTTAGGAATACAAGGCTTAGATCCAGTCCTTCTTTAACTTTTCTAACTGATTTGAGATGGTTAGCCTGTGAGTTAAGGGACTATGGCAAATTGAGGGCTTTGAGTTTATTGATAAGGTGTTTTCTGTATTTTATTTAGAAATAGCTGAGGAGTTAACAGACAACAGTCCAGATTGCGTTACATGGATAGTTGGTTTTCAAAATGTCAGAAGTCCACAGAATTGATGTTACAAACATGTCTGTATTACTGTTCATTTTGAATAGAGACCAATCTGCTCCTGACAGCTTCCGGTCTTGGATTCTAAGAAGACATTGAGAATCTTTGGAGCTACTCCAGTTGTGGTGAAACAGCCACTGGGCAAGAATTGCCTCTTCCCATCTACAGACAAATTACTGTCCAGAAAAGGATGCACTTGCAGAATAGTCGACTGATTATATCTGCCTAGACAGAGTAATCAGCCCTTAATAATTCTGCATCACTATGGTCTGTCAGAAGATCCTGGGCCAGAAGGCTGAAGACCAGATGCTCCAATGTTTTGAAGTATAGGGACTGTCCAGGTACCCAACGTTCTCTATAAATTGGCTAAGTTTTAAAAGTCATTCTTTGTGCTTCCCATAATTTCAGTTAACTCAGTCATTCTGAATTTCTGACAGGGTTGAAAACTTATAGGCTCATAGCCAATCCTGGCTATTTATTTTGAGAGAAAAGATTGGAGTGGAGGGTTTTCAGTTGACATTCATTCCAAGCCAAGAAAAAAATCCAGGTTCAGAACTAAGTGTTTTAATTAGGAGAGATGACAGAAGTTCTGGTTAGTCAACAAAATGATGGACTGGTTATTAGGACTAACTAATACCTCACTGGTACAAATCGGCACAATTATGCACTAATTGTATTTTAAGAGAAAAGTTTTATTTTAACAGGAAGGGTGATATGTAGGAGAAGCTAAGGTGGGTGGAGAATGGAGAGAAAGAGAAAAAGTAAGGAGAGGATGAGAAGAAGGACAGGAGAAGCTAGGTGATGAGAGAAAGAAAGAAAGAGGGGAGGGGACATGGAGGCAGATGTTCACGTGTCTACACCAGTCAAAGATAGTTGATATATCTAGGCTGAGTATTGGGTTACACTCCTGACTGAGCATTTGCAAACTTATAAAACCTTTGACTAACATTTTAATAAATTGTAAAAAAGCAAAAAGGAAAAAGGGGCATGGGATAGGGGTTTTCTAGGGAGGGGAAATGGGGAAAGGTGATGATTCTGAAATGTAAATAAAATATCCAATAAAAAAATAAAAAAAGAAAAATATAAGCATTGAGTTTCTAACATGTTTAAGTAACCACAAAATTAAATTAAATGGTATACAACCACAATTCTAGCTTCTAAAGATACCTAGCCTGAAGAATAATGATTCTATGCAACATAGCAAGCTCTTCTCTCAAGAATAAAGAAAAATAACAAGGAACTGCAAGTTTTCCATTGCTTCACAATGGAAACTAAGACTCCTTATGGTTTTGATCACTTTTAGTGCATTTTAGGAACAGAAGTGATGGTAAGTAAGAGTAAAACACAACTATCTTACTACTGAGTGTTTATGTGGCCAACTCCATAGTGACATACCTTCTAAGCGTGAGAGAAAGTGCCATCAGAAAAAACTTAGAGAATCCTCAATACCATCATAGATACAGAGTGAGAATCTGCAATACAACAGCCACCAGATGACTGCTACAGAGTGAATGTTGAAAGCCACTATATGGGAAGTGAAGATATTATAATAAGATAAGAGATTGGTGCACACACACATGCTTGAAATTTTTCTTGAACTCCAGCATGAAATCTTTCTGGAATACATAAATATTGTAAGAATAATTATTTTGCTTCTTAAAATTAATTTATTCATTAAAATTTTTATACAGGCATGTAACAATCTGCTCACACTAGCCCGTTCCTGCATGCCTTACTGTTTTCCCATCACCAACAAAGCCCTCTGTGCTGAAAAAGTCCCCACCCCACTTTCATGTCTTCTGGCATTGTGACCATTTTTTTTTAAGGAACTTTGTTTGGGCATGGAAGTAGACCTCTCCACTAGAACATGGATCAGTGGCTACAAAGTTGAAGACAATTTTTCTTCTAGCCCTTTCCTAATTCAACCACAGGGGTCAGCAATGGACAGAAACTTCTGTCCATTGGTTGGATACCTGCATCTGACTCAGTTTCTTTTTGGGTCTTTAGGAGGGCATTCATGGTAAGTCCCTTTTTGTGAGTGCTCCATAGACTCAGTAATAGTGTCAGGCCTTGGATCTCCCCTTGAGCTGGATCTCACTTTGGGCCTGTCACTAGACCTTCTCCTCAAGCTTGTCTTCATTTCCATCCCTGAAGTTCTTTCAGACAGGAACAATTATGGGTCAGAGTTTTGACTGGGATGGCTGAACCCCATCGTTCAGCCTTTCTGCTGGAAGTGTGCTCTACAAGTTCCCTCTCCCCACTGTAGGGCATTTCATCCAAGGTCCCTCCCTCGGAGTCCTGAGAGTCTCTCATCTCTCAGGTCTCTGGTACATTCTGGAGGGTCCCCCATCATCCTACCTCCTGAGGTTCCCTGTCTCCACTCCCTCTGTTGGCCCTCAGGGCTTCAATCATTTTCCCTACCCAATAACAGATCATGTTTCCCCATGTCCTCTCCATCCCATATCTCTCCCTCTCTCCTTCCTCTTTGTGATTGCTTTCTTCTCCTTTTCAAGTTTTCCTGAGGCCTCCTGACTTGTGCCTTTAGCTTGTTGACCCTTTTGAGTTCTGTGGACTGCATCCTGAGTACTCTGCACCATTTTTGAGGGGGAGGGACTAATATCCACTTATTACTGAGCATGTCCTTCTGGGTCTGAGTTACTTCACTCAGGATGATATTTTCTAGTTCTGTCCATTTGCCTGCAAAACTCAATATGTGCTTGTTCTTAATAGCTGAGTAGTGTTTCATTGAGTAGATGAACCAAATTTTCTATATCCATTCTTCTGTCCAGGGACATCTGGATTGGTTCCAGCTTCTGGCTGTCACAGACAAGGCCACTGTGAACATAGTGGAACGTGTGTCCCTATGGCATGGTGGAGAACCTTTTGGGTATATATTTGCTGAGTCTTCAGGTAGACCTATTTCCAATTTTCTGAGAAACCCCCAGATTAATTTCCAGAGTTATTGTACCAGTTTGCAATCCGACCAGCAATGGACAAATGTTCCTCTTTCTCCACATCCTTTCCTACATGTGCTGTCGCCTGTGGTTTTGATCTTAGCCATTCTGATTGGTGTAAGGTGGAATCTCACTGTTGTTTTGATTTACATTTCTCTGGTCACTAAGGACTTTAAACTTTTTTTAAAAAGGCAGTTCTGTAGGAGGAACTGATAAAAAGCTCTATGATGTTCCACTTATGATGATTTTCTCATTTCATTGATGATGTAACTTATCTCTATAATTAGGTTGTGTTTATGATTTTTAATTGTATGTTGGACTATAGGCTTTGAGATTTTCCTGTTTTTTGTAATTCACTTAGATAGTATTTCCATCAATATATTTGGATATATGACTTGGTTTGAAAGTTTATTTTACCCTATAACTATGCAACTTCATGGAATTGCTTACATTTCTTTTTTTTTTAATTTGCTTTTTAAATTTTTTTTCAGTTTATTTTTATTGGATTTTTTTCATTTTGCATATGATCCCCCTCCTCCTTTTCCACCCCCACCCAGGAATCCCCTATCCTATTCCCCCTCCTCCTGCTTCTATGAGGATATGCCCCCACCCAACTGCCCACTTCCACCTCCCAACCCACAAATTCTCCCACAATGGGGCATCCAGCCTTCACTGGACCAAAGATTTCCTCTCCCACCTATGCGTGACAGTGCCATTCTCCCCTACATATAAAGCTGGAGCCATGGGTCCCTCCCTATGTTCTCCCAGGCTGGTGATTTAGACTCTGGGAGCTCTGCTTGGTTGGTATTGGTACTCTCTCCATAGGGCCGCAAACCCTTTCAGCTACCTCAGTCTTCTCTCTCATTCCTCCATTGTGAACCCCATGATCAGTTCAATGGTTAGCTGTGAACATCCACCTCTGTACATTTCAGGTTCTGGAAAATCTCTAAAACGACACCTATATCAGGCTCCTGTCAGCATGCACTTCCTGGTATCCACACCACCATCTACATTTGGTGACTGCACATGGGATGGATACCCAAAAGGAACAGTTTCCAGACAACCACTCCTTCGGTTTCTGTCCCATTCTTGGTCTACATATTTGTTCCCATGAGTATTTTGTTACTCCTTCTAAGAAAGATCAAAATATTCACACTTTAGTCTTTTTACTTCAGGAGCTGAATGTGCTCTGTGAGTTGTATCTTGGGTATAGTGAGCTTTTGGGCTAATATCTAATTACCAGTGAGTACACACCATGTTTTTTTTTTTTTTTGTGATTGGGTTACCTAACTCAGGATGATATTTTCTGGTTCCATTCATTTGCCTAAAAATTTTATGAACTCATTATTGTTAATAGCTGTATAATATTCCATTGTGTAAAATTCCCACACTTTTTAAAACCCATTCCTCTGTTGAAGGACATCTGGGTTCTTTCCAGCTTCTAGCTATTATAAATAAGGCTGCTATGAACATAGTGGAGCATACGTTCTTGTTATATGTTGGAGCATCTTCTGGGTATATGCCCAGGAGTAGTATAGCTGGGGTCTCAGGTAATGCTATGTCCAATTTTCTGAGGAACCACCAGACTGATTTCCAGAGCAGTTGTACCAGATTTGCAATCCCACCAACAATGGATAAATGTTCTTCTTTCTACACATCTTCGCCAGCATCTACTATCACTTGAGTTTTTGATCTTAGCCATTGTGACCGGTATAAGGTGGAATCTCAGGGTTGTTTTGATTTGCATTTCCCTGATGACTAAGGATGGTGAACATTTCTGTAGGTGCTTCTCAGCCATTCGATTTTTCTCAGCTGAGAATTCTTTGTTTAGCTCTGTACCCCATTTTTTACTTGCGGTATTTTGTTGTCTGGAGTCTAATTTCTTAAGTTCTTTGTATATACTGGATATTAGCCCTCTATCAAATGTAGGATTGATAAAGATCTTTTCCCAATCTGTTGGTTGCCATTTTTGTCTTATTGACAGTGTCCTTTGCCTTACAGAAGCTTTACAATTTTATGAGGTCTCATTTGTCAATTCTTGATCTTAGAGCATAAGACAATGGTGTTCTATTCATGAACTTATCCCATGTACCCAGGTATTCAAGGGTCTTTCCCACCTTCTCTTCTATTAGTTTCAGTGTATCTGGTTTGATGTGAAGGTCCTTTATTCACTTGGACTTGAGCTTCGTACAAGGAGATAAGAATGGATCGAATTGCATTTTTCTACATGCTGACCTCCAGTTGAACTAGCATCATTTGTAGAGAGTTCATCTTGGTAGATTTTTCCTTTGACGAGTATGAAATGTCCTTTATTATCTTTTTTTATAACTTTTGGTTGAAAGTGATTTCGTTCAATATTAGAATGGCTACTGGAGCCTGTTTCTTGGAACGATTTGCTTGGAAAACTGTTTTCCAACCTTTTACTCTGAGGTAGTGTCTGTCTTTGTCACTGAGGTGCATTTCCTGTATGCAGCAAAATTCTGGGTCCTGTTTATGTATCCAGTGTGTTAGTCTATGTTTTTTTATTGAGGGAATTGAGTCCAATGATGTTAAAAAATATTAAGAAAAAATGATTGTTGCTTTCTGTTATTTTTGTTATTAGAGGTAGAATTATATTTGTGTAGCTGTCTTCTTTTGTGTTTCTTGGAAGATCACTTTCTTGCTTTTTCTAGGATGTAATTTCCCTTCTTGTTGGATTTTCCATATGTTATGCTTTGTAGGGCTGAATTTTTGGGAAGATATTGTGTAAATTTCATTTTGTCATGGAATATCTTGATTTCTCCATCTATAGTAATTGAGAGTTTTGCCTGGTATAATAATCTGAGCTGGCATTTGTGTTCTCTTAGGGTCTATATGATATCAGTCCAGGATCTTCTGGCTTTTATAGTCTCTGGTGAGAAGTCTGGTGTAATTCTGTCTTTATATGTTACTTGACTTTTTTTCCTTACTGCTTTTAATACTTTTTCTTTGATTTGTGCAGTTGATGTTTTGATTATTATGTGACGGGAAGAATTTCTTTTCTGGTCTAGTCTATTTGGAGTTCTGTAGGCTTCTTGTATGTTCATGGGCATCTCTTTATTTAGGTTACAGAAGTTTTCTTCTATAATTTTGTTGATGATATTTACTGGCCCTTTAAGTTGGAAGTCTTCACTCTCATCTATACTCATTATCCCTAGGTTTGGTCTTTTCATTGTGTCTTGGATTTTCTGAATGTTTTGGGTTAGAAGCTTTTTGCCTTTTGCATTTTCTTTGACAGTTGTGTCAATGTTTTTTATGGTATCATCTGTACAGGAGATTCTCTCTTCTATCTCTTGTATTCTGTTGGTGATGCTTGTGTCTATGACTCCTGATCTCTTTTCTAGGTTTTCTATCTCCAGGGTAGTCTCCCTTTGAAATTTCTTTATTGTTTCTACTTCCATTTTTAGATCCTGGATGGTTTTGTTTAATTCCTTCACTTTTTTGGTTGTGTTTTCTTGCAATTTTTTTTCAGGATTTTTGTGTTTCCTCTTTAAGGGCTTCTACCTGTTTACCTGTGTTCTCCTGTACTTCTTAAGTGAGTCATTTTTGTCCTTCTTAAAGTCCTCTATCATTATTATGAGAAGTGAGTTTATTTCTGAATCTATCTTTTTCGGTGTGATGAGGTGTCCAGGAGTTGGTATGCTGGGAGAACTGGGTTCTGATGATGCCAAGTAACTTTGGTTTCTGTCTGGTTCCTCTGGTTAATCTGCAATCACTGTTTCTGACTAGAGCCTGTCTTTCCAGTTATCTTGCTTGTGTCACAATGCCTCAGAATCCAGATGTCTCTGTGATCCTGTGATCCTGAGGTCCTAGGTGGAAGAACTCCTGGGACTCAGGTTACTTCTGGGATCCTAAAATCCTGCTGCTCTGAGTGGAGTAGCTCCTCTAGAATGGCTCAGGATAAAGTGTCTTCATTGGAGCAGACCAGCTAGGTGTCTTCCCCAACCAATAGTACCAAGTGAGGGGCAAAAGGGGAGTGGTATTCTGGAGGAGCAGTGTTTGGGGTTTGGGTGGTTGATGTGTCTTGAGTGCCCCAGGCTCCCAGTTGAAGCTCTGGGGTGTAGGGTAGTGCGAGAGGGTTCTTACCCACTGCTCTGAGTTCAATGGCTCCTCTAGTACAGTTCAGTATATGATGTCTTTGAAGGAGCAGACCAGCTAGGTGTCTGCCCCAGCCACAGGGAGCTTACATTTCTTAGGAAGACCTTTGATGAGTGCATAGTGTGTTAACACACTTATACAAGGAATAGCAGGTGAAATGTGGTTATTTGTGATTTGTACATGTTTATTTAACTCCCTAATTAAAAAATGTTTTAAATACTTCATTTAATAGAGTATTTTATTGTATTCCTTTGTAAAAATTGATAATACCAATATTTCCATGTTTATTTTTTTGTGAAACATTCATGCACTGAATTTCCATTTAACATGTTCCAATACTTCCATTATATTTGTGATGTGTGAGTTGTGAACTATAAAAGAGAAAATTATGAACTCAATTATTTCCATCAACCTTAAAAAAATAAAACCATCTTTCTTTTTTGTGTTTAAGTATAAATTCTGATAATTCATTACTTCCATTTCTAGTATGTAATAATAAGACTGAAATATGAAAATTATATTATGTATATACATATATGTGTGTATGTTTGTATAAGACATAAGATACATATACCAAGATAGAGACACACAAACACACACATACACACTCACACACACACACACTCACACAGAGAGAGAGAAAGAGAGACTATGATTTTCAAAAATCTATTGACTGTCTAAATGAAATATATTAAAATTCCAATAAGAGGTTGACAGGGTGTGTCAATTGGAAAGAATATTTGCTTACAAGCATGAGGTTCTGAATCTAGATCCCCAACACTCATGTAAAATGGCCATATATGCTGTCATCCCAGGTTGGAAAGTAGAGGGTAGACAGAGATGGGAGGATTTCGAAGGTAAGCTGAGCATCAACAGTCTTAACCGGTGTCTCTTCTGCTTCATAATTACAATGGGACCTCATGCCTTCTCTGCCATCATGAATTTGTATACTCAAAACATAAGACCAAATAAGCCTTGGTTTTCTTAATTTATTTTTGTTTTTGTTTCATTGTTGGTGTTTTTAATTATTTAGTTTTCTTTTCTCATGTGCTTTGTTACAACAATGATTAAAATAACTAATAAGATATCACCAGAATCCTTAGGTAACGTTTCTCTACATATTCTAATATTTACTAACAACATAATAATTTGGCCTATAACTTTATATTCAGTATAATTTATAGTATATGTATTTAGTTTATTGTACTCTGGGGGAAACTGTAAGCTATATTCTTCTTGAGCTAATCTACTGTATTCTGGAGATTGATCAGTCCCTCCTTCAAAAAGTACAAGTATATCACATGTGTCTTAAGTGTAAAGTAAATATGAGAAAGGTTGCTAAGAAAGACTTTTCCTTGTGGGTTTTTAAATTAATTAATTGGTTGATTAATTAATTTACATCCTAAGCATTGCCTCCAGCTGTCCTCACTGAGAGGATGGGATATCTTCTGTTTATTCTCCCACACCATCAAATCTCTGCCAGATTAGGTGCATCCTCTTCCATTGAGGCCAGAGAAGGCAACCCTGTTGAAGAATGGATGTCACAGTCTGGTGATAGCTTTAGGGAGTGCTTCTGCTCCAGTGGTTGAGGGGACTACTGGGAGAGTGAGCTGCACATCTGCTACAGATGTGTCATAGACCTTGTTCAAACTCATGTGTCTTCTTTGGTTGGTGGCTCAGTTTTTGAGAGTTCCCAGAGGTTCAGGTTAGTTCCTTTGGGTAATTTTAAGATAATAGGCAAATGAGATAAAAAGATGTGTTTGAGACCTTTGCATAACACATTCTTTCAAAGGATATTTTATCAAGATTTATAAGGAGGTAAATGATGTTTCTGTTTATATTTACTTGATTCTCTTTTAGCAAAAGACTAAAGTTGAGCACAGATTTTGAATGCTATCAGAAGCCTAAATTGTAACTACATGTCATGACTAGGGATTTTACAAACTTTTAGGTGATCCACCAACAATTCAATGTTATTACATTAAAAAAATATTTCTCAATTGCACCTGTAAGAAGATCTTCCTACATATGTCTGAGGACTAATAAGTTTTCAGGAATTTCAGGAATCCGAATTGTTTTAAAGTACAAATTCAATTTTTTGTTGATAAAATATTAAAATACTCTGCTCCAAAACAAAGATTTAAATCTAAAATTTTGGAGGACTAGGGAGTTAGGGTGGATAGCAAAACAGTGCAAGTTATGAGTGATTTCTTCAACCATGTATCTTCATCTGGATGGTTACAATGGCTTGATAAAAGTCATCACTATTCTCATCTCCCTGATATATTCTTTCCCTGTTCACAACAGCTTGTCCTAATTTTGTTCAATTATTAATTTGTACTCTGCATTTGGTGAGAACTAAAGCTTTGTTTTATTAAGCAGTCACATACATAGCTAATCTCTAAACTAAGATTTAATTATTTCAATCTCTTAGGATTTATTTCTTTTATATTACTTTAAAGTGCTTATATTTTGTGCCTCCTCAGGAGCACAAGTTTTTTACTGTCCCAGAAAACTCTCTATTTTTGTCACTATGAATTAGTTCCATGTATAATGTATCTGTTATATTGTATTATTTTTCAATAAATACTAAGTCCGTACCTAAACCTAGTACCCAGCAATGTAACTTCAGACAAAACATGACTACGCACAGGATAACAGAATATGTGGAAAGTAAAAAGTCATACCATAAAACATGTTATGAGAAATACAGAGGAACAAGTGGAGGAATTATTTTTGGTGTGGTCGTTTCTTAAGATTCCTTTATGAACAAAACATCAGAAAATTCTGACGTTTTATTACCAATGTGTGTATTTGAATGATTTGAAAGCTTTTTAAATGTATCTCTTTTTAAATACATATTTACTATTTTTCTTTCCTGTGTATCTGTGTTTCTCTGCACTTATACTTGTGTACATTGTGCCTGAGAAGGGCTTATAGATGCCGGAAATAATCATTAGATTATTTGAAAATGAAGTTACATTGTGAACCACTGTGTCGATTTTAGAACCTGACATCGTGTCCAAAAGCAGATGTGTTTTCTGACTGCTGAGCTGAGTCTGCAGCCACTCACCATTTTTTTAACTTTCATTTTCTTTTCATTTCATTTCATTTGTATTTTTGAGAATATAATTTAATGACAATATTTTTCTTTTCCCCCACCTCACTCTAAATCCTCCCATATACTTTTCCTCTCATTCAAATTCATGTCCTCTTGTTTGTTATTGTTTCTTTCTCTCGCTAACAGAGACTGAGCATTTACAATTATAACAGATCACTTTTTGACACATAAATGAAAATTGATATACACGGGAATTTAAACTGCTTTGTTAGGAAAACTATGTCTTGGGAAGTTTGGCTTTAGAGACTTCATGCAAATTAGAAATGGTTAATCATCAGAAAAAGCAAATAAAAAATTTTAACAGTCTGGGAAGGAGTTTGATAAATATAAAAATATGAGGTAACTAGGTATTTGCAAATAGTAAGACATTCATGAATTATTAGTAAAGAAGAATAAATCTATGGATTCTCAAGCACTCCTAGTAAAATGTAGCCTGGTTGCTCTTTGTCTCAGTTCTGGACATATGGAATCTTATCAATCCTCAACTGATCCAGAGAATACTGCTTGTGATATAAAAGGGAATATTCATTTGCACTGAAAATAAATAGATGTTTATCTATCAGATGTATGATCTACACAGTAGACAAATTGTTGCTTAGAAAATGATAATTCCTGTTTGGGGGATATCATAATGAAAGGATTTGCATGAAAGAAGCTTCTGCTCAAGGAAGATAGTAGCTAATAAATGAAAACACCCAGTGCCAATCTAAGGGTACCAAATATATGATCGATGGTGGCAATTGGCAAATTTTTGAAAATATTATAGGTGCTCAGGTCTTTATCCCTGAAGTAGGACACTTACTAATGTCAGATAAAGGCCCCTTGAATGGTAAATAAGGCTATACAAACTTGGTCAGTGCTCTGACCCAAGATTAGGACAAAGGAAATAAAATAGTGAAGGGAATGGGTTTTATTCTGCAGTTTGTTGCCCACCAGACAGTTGCAGATTCATGTAAAATGTAACTGAATTAGAAAAAACAGCATACAGGTCTATTTTGATTTTCTAATAATTTGTAACAAAACAGTACAATAAATTGTCATAAACGATAATTTATTACAACTCATGTATCAAGAGATAAAGTAGAGGCTTTAACAATTCAGAAGAATAAATGTAGGTTCCTGGGTTCATTTCCACAGAGCATTTATGCACGTCAGTGTAACTATTTGGAACAATATCAGTTTTTGTTCATTTTTTTCCACCTAACAGACCATGGGAAAAATTGAGAATGGCCAACGTCACTAGAATAACCAGATTCATTCTTACGGGATTCTCGGATGCTCCTGAGCTACAGACTGTATGTGGGCTGTTCTTCCTGGTAATGTACCTAGAAGTCATAATGAGTAACCTCCTCATCATCACTCTCATCACTCTGGATCTGAAGTTCCAAACACCCATGTACTTGTTCCTGAAGAATTTGTCCCTGTTGGATGTCTTTCTTGTGTCCATCCCAATCCCAAAGTTCATCATCAATAGTCTAACTCACAACAATTACATTTCCATTCTGGGTTGTGCCTTTCAGATACTTTTAATGACGTCCTTCTCAGCAGGTGAAATATTTGTACTGACTGCAATGTCTTACGACCGCTATGTTGCCATCTGCTGTCCATTGCATTATGAGGTTATCATGAGTAGTGAGAACTGTGTGCTGATGGTGGGTGTTTCCTGGGCTACTGGAGTACTCTTTGGAGCCATATATACAGCTGGCACATTTTCCATGCCTTTCTGCGGTTCCATTGTGATCCCACAGTTTTTCTGTGATGTTCCCTCTTTACTAAGGATTTCCTGCTCTGGATCACTCATGGTCATTTATATAAGTCTTGGGATTGGTATGTGTCTATGCATGTCTTGCTTTATCTGTGTTGTGATATCCTACTTTTACATTATTTCCACTGTACTGAAGATTCCTACCACTAAAGGTCAATCTAAAGCATTTGCCACCTGCATCCCCCACCTCACTGTTTTCAGTGTTTTTATTGCCACTGCTTGCTTTGTCTATCTGAAGCCACCCTCAGATGTACCATCAATTACAGACAGGCTGTTTTCTGTGCTATATACTGTGATTCCACCAGCACTTAATCCTGTGATCTACAGCCTGAGGAACAGTGATGTCAAATGTTCTCTGAGGAGGTTACAGGAAAATCTCTGCCCAAGGGATTCACATCACTTAACAGTTCAGCGCTTCTGTCAGTGTTATAGTGCCTCACAAGTTACAAGCAAGTTTTTTTAATTTTTGAATTTCAAAAGACAGCAGTGTCTGCATTGCTATGATAAAGCTGTTCTCCTTGGGGAAATATAATTTTCGAAAAAGATTGATCATTTTCTTATTATGGTAAGATTCAATATCTGCTTATTGATAACACATTTTCTCATTCATTTAGAAATAAAAACAAAAAATTAACAACGGCAAAATTGCATATGAAAAAAAAACAATCAAGGTAAATTCATGTTAGGTTTCTATGCTAGTCTTTCTAGTAATTAGAAAGAACAGACAAGAAGCTAACACAGAAGGCCTAGTATCTACTTGGCTCAATCCTTAAAGCAGTATCAAATGCTTAAAGCAAAGACTAACTTGGAGGAAGTTCATAAAATACAAGTTATAAAAGATATATAGTAGCCACTCAGGTTGAATATATTATTAGAAATACACTGGAGAGATGAATATTTGTGTGATTGTTTTTCTATAATTTCTCCTGAATTCATTACTGACATTTGAATGAAGACAGGCTCATAAGTCTAAGGGATGAGTTGAGGTTATCTTAAAAATTTGAGAGAGTTTAAAAAACACAAAAACCCCTTTTAAACTACTGCTAGGGAGAGGAGACTCTCTGAATATCATACCACTCTGGAAACGGTCAAAGGATCCTCTGTTTGGTGAATCTATCTGAACTTTGTTCATTGAACAAGCTAGCAGCTACTTTGAGTTGTCACTACTACTGGGCATAGAAGATTTTGGTTGCTGTGAATGTCTTTGGTCCTCTATGCTTCTGTAAGGAAATAATCTTTTAAATATGCTAGTTCACCAAGTTGGACTTAGGTGGAACTACCTTAGTCTTTCTTTGGTTCTTTATCTAATGTAAGTAGGTATTGTTTCTCCACAGGAAAAATTACAATAACAGCTATGCTTGTCCTGCAGCCTGCTTGGAGTGCAGAAGAATATCATGTTTTAATACGTGCAGGTATACACCTGCAATACTCCTCAGTGTATGCAAAGAATATATTGAACCTACTACAGTTACAGACTAAATCACTTTTCACTTAAAGATTTGTTTTGAGGTGAATTTATCATTATGTTTAAACAAATAAGATAGTCTTTGCCATCTATGAACTCTCTGGAGATTTCATATATTTTCACAATAATTATTTGTCTTTTTTATTTAATTAGTTTCCATTTATACAAAACGACAATATTTGTCATGAGACTTTCTTAAGATATAGCTACTGTCAATTATATTAACAATGTTTTATAGTCACTTTGACTAAAGTTTACTAGGTGACAGTCATGGATTGAAGCAATGTTCATCTACCTTATATCCTACCTCATTATAGACGTACATATTGAGACAAATCACTTCCCTCTACTGTCAAGTCAGAAAACAAATGTACTCATCATTCTGGGATACACTTTACTATCTCTAAAACAACTGCTGATAATAAATTCTCTGAGACATCTAGAGTTCCCTTAAAACCTTCATCCAGCCACCAGTATATTAATTTCCACTAATGAAAATTAATTATAATAAGTACAACTTATAGAAAAATGACCTAACTCTGATTGACACTACTTCAAAGTCTAGACATACATAATTTTGATTGATTGAATATCAATATAATCTCAAGACATAAGTTACAACAAAGAAAGAAGACAAACTACATCACTCTAGAGACTCTCATTAACATTAGCTGACTCATAAACAATACCATTCTCCCTGCTCTAACATGCTCTCCACAAGGTCTCTCTCTCTCTCTCTCTCTCTCTCTCTCTCTCTCTCTCTCTCTCT
>JANHMN010000003.1:78618977-78668531 GCA_030674055.1 Rhabdomys pumilio | reverse complement strand
TTTTTTTTTTTTTTTTTAGAAGTTAACAGTATGCATTCAATGCAGTTAGAGAACTAGATGGCCAGAGACCATCAATGATATATATATATCCAATGCTGTGGCCCAGGCCAGGCTGGCTCCTGGTAGTTATGTGTTGAACCATCACTTCACTTCTGGAATGAAGCCTACTTGGTAATGGTGAATGGTGTTTTCGATGTGTTATTGGCTTAAGTTTGAGACTATTTTATTACATTTCTTGCATTCGTGTTCATGAGGAAGATTGATTCGAAATTCTCATTCTTAGCTAAATCTTTGTATGCTTTAGGTATTAAGGTGACTGTGGCCTCACAAAATAAATTTGGCAGTGTTTCTCCTGTTTGCATTTTGTGGAATAATTTGAGTAGTATTTATATTAGCTCTTCTCTAAAATTCTGGTAGAATTTTACTCTAAAACAATCTACCCTAGGGCTTTTGTTAGATGGGAGATTTTTGTAATGATCGTTTCTATTTCCTTAAGGGATACAGGCCTATTTTTATTGTTTACATGACCTTGATTTAATTTTGGTAAGTCCTATCTGTAATGAAAATTTTCCATTTTCTTTAGATTTTCCAATTCTGTGGCATTTTGGTTTTTGAAATAATACCTAAATAAGGATGAATTCCTAAATCTACTCTTAGACAAAAGCATTTTATAGCCATAATGTTACATTGGTTGAGATCTTTATATCTTTATATTTTGATGCAAAATTGAGGTTATATTTTGTTACATTGGTATACAATTTTGGATATTAATATATGTTTAAAGTTTTCATTGGTATACATCTTTGTATATTAACATAAAATTTAAATTTTATTTTGTTACTCTTCGAAAAGCATTGATTGGGTCTATTCAACCCATTTAAGAATACAAGGAATACACCCAATCGTTTTAATAGATGGTATTACAACATGTTTAGAATAACTAAGTAATGAAACTTAATAGTCACATAGTCAAACTCACAGACTTACTAGATTCTTAGTTAATCACAATAATATGTTTTCAAGGTTATTCAAATGGTAAATAGTTAAAATTAAGCAATGTTTAACAATTCAGTCATGACACACACACACACACACACACACACACACACACACACATATATATATATATATATATATATATATATATATATATAGTCTTTAAAAACCTCAGAGATCCACAGAATATGACATTTAATATTACTACATTACTAAAAGATATTTTGACTATGAAACATGTCTGCTTCTGATAGTAACCCCATTCCACTTCAAAACCTGGGATGAGCATCACTACCTCCATGTAGCATTGCTTTGATTTTGGCAATCTAGTCACTGTGCAAGAAATGCCCTAATTTTGTCTACTAATGGAATGCTGTCCAAAAAGGACAAACAGATGCATGAAAGTCCATTGCAATTTTCTTCAAAGTCAGGGCAATCTAGTTCTTCATAGTTCCTACTTCACTCAAGGTCTGTCAAATGTTCTGGGCCCAAAGGCTAAGACAGATGCTCCAATGTTATAAAACATGTTGGGCACTGTCCAGGAAGTCAGCTGTCTCTTCCAATTGTTTAAATTTTGGAAGCTACGTTCTTGTACTTCCTACGTACTCAAATATTTATTACTTCTGAAATCTCTGAAGGGGTTGAAGTCTAGTTATATTCTTATAATGAAACTTAAATTGGTTTGTGTTTTTTAAAAAAGGTGTTCTAGATTAAAAAAATAGTTTTTAGGATGACATGCAAATTAAAATAGAAGATAATTTAGGTGCCAAATTATAAACTCATTGGGATAGAACAGATGGTAAAGTACCTCATCTAAGTTATAAATTATAGACTGGACTTTTAATGGAATTTATCTGTAATAATTTTTATAATTGTTTCAAAATAGTTTCTACTATATATTATTTGTAACTATAAGATAAAGAGTCTTTTTAATTGGACAAAAAGGGAAATATAGTCAGTTGGCCTGATGCTCCTTGTATTCTAATGCTAATATTGGGCTTCCAAGAACTAGTTGTCCCATAGAGGAGAGAATTTCCAGTAGAACCCAGTAACACTCTGTGACATTGCTCCCAAGTTATTTCAGATTGGTAAATAAAGATACTGACAACCAATATCTGGATGAAACAGATATAAGTGGTTTTAGGATTCCTGAGTTTTGAGGTTGGAAAAGAACCACAAGAAGAAGAAAGAGGTGGAGAAGGAATAAAACCTGACATAAGTTAGGAGAGCCATAAACATGGCTGTAAGGGTTGGCCAAGTGGAATTAAGAGCAGCCCAGATGAAATATAATAATAACTCAGTGTTATCAATGGCAAAGTAGATTTTATAGAGGATATATATATATATATTATATTGTATATATAATATATATACTATATATGTATATAATATATATATATATATTCCCAGCCTATTAAGGCTTATTGTAAATATAAAGATTGTGTCTTCTATCCACAAACTAAATGTTCAAAGACAAGGTAGAAACCTTAGGTTGGGATTAAATAATTTCTACAACAACTTTTTTTCTAGATTTCTTTAAGGGATTTGTTTATCTCCTTTTTAAAGATTTCTATCATCCTCATAAGATTATGAGGATAGAATATGAAAAACAGTTTTCTATATAAGTTGCTTAATTCTTGAAAATAAATCATACCTGATTATTGAACTTGTTGGCATATAGAAAACTAATACACAAGAAACACACAGAATGAACAAGTTTATTTAAGAATATATATGTATACACAAACACATTTATGATGCAATAACAACTTGAAAATAAAGGCCCTTGATTTGAAGAAGAAGAGTATTAGCAAATTCACAGAAGTGTTCAGAGGAAGAAAATGTAAGGGAAAATGTTATAATCTAAAAATCAAAGCAAAAAATAAACAGCAAGAAATGATACAGAAGCCCAAAGAGGTAGAGTAGGTTTATAAATTTTACATTTGTTTCCCTGTCTGCATGCTCTGAAAATAATTCCCACTAATATCTTCAGGGGAAGTGATGTGCTAAACATTTTAATTTTGCCTTACTTAGGGAAATGTTTTTTTTTTATAATACCAACAGTCAATTTCATATATGACTGAAAATTTTATAAAATAATTTTATTGAATATTATCAAATGTTTCCTGCATACATTGAGACTGGCATGTGACTTTTATCCTTGCATATATTAATGGGTGAAGATCACTAAGTGCTTATGATGAGATTTTCTCCAATTTAAGGATAAATTATATTTCACCAAGAAGTTTGACATATTTAATGCATTAAATATTTGTTCTGTATTTTAAAATTTAGCAGGGTTATTCACCTGCATTTATTTTATTGTGGTGACTTTGTCTTGCTTTAGTATGTAGGTCATAGTAACCTAATTAAAATTATTTTACGTTTGTTTTTTTAATTTAGAATAAAATTGTTTTCAATTTTAATGGATTTATCAATGAAACTATCCAATATTGAAATACTGTATTCCGAGTGGCATTAAATACTAAACAGTGTCATTATTTGTCATTCATGTGC
This sequence comes from Rhabdomys pumilio, assembly GCA_030674055.1. NCBI lineage: Eukaryota > Metazoa > Chordata > Mammalia > Rodentia > Muridae > Rhabdomys > Rhabdomys pumilio. The sequence goes on along the minus strand of JANHMN010000003.1, from coordinate 78,665,018 downwards.
TCTGATTTTCTACTGTGAAAAATAGTTTTCTATATAAGTTGCTTAATTCTGGAAATTAAATCATACCTGATTATTGAACTTGTTGGCATATAGAAATTAATCTTAGACCTTTTTATTTCTGTGGCATCGTTTGTTTATTCTTTCAATAAATTTAATTAAAATATTATTATATCATTAACCTTCCTCTTGTCTATCCAGCTGCTTCTATGTTACCTCCATTCAGCTCTTATAAACTTTCCCTACTATCAAATTGCTGTCTTTGACTATGTGTGTGTGTGTGTGTGTGTGTGTGTGTGTGTGTGTGTGTGTGTGACAAATATATAAATACAACCTAAAGGGTCCACATATTTTTTGGTTTTGCCTGTTTGTTTGTGTGTGTGTTCGTGTAACTAGTTAGGAGACTCATCTTTGGGAACAATTAATTTTCCTGCTCTCAGAAGTTTTTGCTACTGTGATACCCTGTTAACATCTTTTTATAATTGTAATTATATATCCTGATAAAAATTTCAGTTATTTTATATTAAGTTACTTGTTTTACAACTTCTTCCAAACTCTACCTTTGTCTTTCTGTTCTGATATTTACTTCATATTTCACTAATAGGTGTTAATTTGTGGTTTTGCTATTTGTTACTTGGTAAAAAAAAAAAGCTCATAAAAAGCTTTGGGTCATAATACATATTAATTTCATTTGAGTATTACTTAATTGTGGATGTTTATTATTATTGTTTTTATGTGATGAGCTTGCTGACTATAATAATTGACATACTGTACCTCTTTGACTTGGTCTATTTTTTAAGTTGTCTTTGCTTTATTTTTTAATCTATTTTCAAGATTCATTTTATGCCTTTCTAATTTTTCCCATTTTATCACTTATTAACAATTAATTTAGAATTTGGAAAAGTAATTTGGGATGATTTAATTTGTTGTTTATCTGTTAAGACTTCTTTTGGTTCAGCATGTGATTTATTGGTCTTGACTCATTTAGTATAATATGCTTCAGGGTGAAGCATGCTGCTGCAAATGGAAAATAAAGAAGGAATGCAGATGTCTTTCTTCACAGTTGGTGTTTTTTTGGGGGTGGGATATTTTAAAAAAAAAGTGGCAGTTCCTGCACTATGCCCAGCACCTTCGGGCCACATGACATCAGAGCTCCAAAATCTCTCCACCCAACTAATTAAGTTCCCTCTGGCGGGTCACTACCATGCCAATCCTCCACAGCCTTTGTGGTGCACATGAGGCAAACCCATGCTTTGCTGCTGTACCTTTCTCTCTTGAACTCAGTTGAGTCGCTGGGAGAAGAAAAACCCCACACAAACTCAGTTCAGAAACAATGGTAACTCAATCTCTGGCCACAACAACTAGAATGCTAATCTTGTAAACCATATTAAATCTAAATTCTCCAGTGGCAAATCCTGGTGGATTCGCCATAAACTACATCTTGCCCTATCCCTATCCTGTCTGAATTTCCTCCTCTAACCACTCTCCTGCTCCTTCTCTTCCTCTGTTCAACCAGGAAGTCCTGCCTCATCCTCATCCAGTGATTGTCTCCTTAATCATTAGGGAATTTGCCCACAAGAAGTCACCTAAGTACCTGACTCACTCCTTGTCCACAGCCCCTTCCAGGAAAGTGGAATTAGCATTAAACTACAAACAGCACCAGGCCCATCCACAACAGGTAATTAGTAGGCTAAAGAACTGATGGTGCATATTGGTGAAAAATACTTGATAAACACTTATCCTGATATTTTGAGGTAAGTTTTCTATATATTTCTGTTAGATTCTATTGGTACCTAGTGTAAACACCTGCAACTTTTAAATATGATTGGAGGCTAAGTATTAAAATCTTTATAATGCTCCTATAGTGGTATTTATTTAAAATTAGTCTTTTTGTCTTTATATTGAGATTCACTGATGTTGAAAGAACAGATATGTATAATTTTGATTAGTTTCTCTTAGTCCTTTTTTATTTGGTCATGATTTTTGAATCCAGTTACTTTTTAATTTAAGTCTGTACTGGCTTAGAGTAATTGGAAGAGATCACCCAAACAGGACAGTCTCATTAACCTAACTTATTCAAGCTCCAAGTGACCATGCACCCCAGCTGCATTTGGACTCTTTCTTCATAGATGTGTTGTCATCAAGCAATCTTGTCAAACACAGTACCACTTTGTGTATTCTTTCTGCCTAGTATATTGTCATTTAACTCCTAACATTGTTTTTATATTGAAAATATATAAATAGTAAGAGTGTTTAAATCCTTGTATAGATATTGACAATACACATGCAGAAGACACCTTCTAAAGCTAGCTAGGACTAGCTGTTCAATAACCTGTGGAGTTTCAACACAATACCATTCTGTACCTTTTCCCCATAAAAGGTGGTGTATAATTACCCTGACATAGATCTTAGTGAAAGGTTGCTCTGTCTCCAAGAAGATTTCCCCACTGCCCAGCCCCTCTCCACCAGACCTCCCCATCCCTGGGGCCTCAATTCTCTCTAGGATTAGGTACATCTTCTCTCACTGAGGCCAGATCAGGCAGCTCTCTGCTATATGTGTTTCAGGGGCCTCAAACAGCTAGTGCATGCTGCCTGGTTGGTGGCTCAGTGTTCGAGAGATCTCCAGGGTCCAGGTTAGTTGAGACTGCTGATCTTCCTTTGGGCTTATGCTCTTTCTCAGCTCCTTCCAGACTTTCCCTAATTCAACCACAGGGGTCCCTTCCCCCATACCTCTCCACACACCCACAGAACATACTCTCTTTATCTCTTTATCTTTTTATAAACAATTCACTTTCAATTGCTTGTTGGGTCTTCAGAGTGAGGCCTTGCTAGGTTCCTGTCTATAAGCACACCTTAGTATCAATAATAGTGTCAGGTCTTCAACTCTCCCTGTACTGGTTGATTTTGTGTGTCAACTTGACACAGCTGGAATTATCACAGAGAAAGGAGCCTCCCTTGAGGAAATGCCTCCATGAGATCCAACTGTAAGGCATTTTCTCAATTAGTGATTACAGAGAGGGGAGGGCCCAACCCATTGTGGTTAGTGCCATCCCTGGGCTGGTAGTTTGGGGTTCGATAAGAAAGCAATCTGAACACTGCGACCTGAATGCAGAGCCTTAGAGCGCTCGGCCATCCTGAAGATTTGATGATCCTACATTCTGTAGTATAGGGGTTGTCCAGGCTTTCAGCGGTCTCTATAAATTGGCTAAGTTTTAGAAGCTATGCTTAGTGCTTCCCATAACTTCAGTTAACTCAGTCATTCTGGATTTCTGATGGGGTTGAAGACCTATAGTCTCATAGCCAATTCTGGCTATTTACTTTGAGAGAAAAGATCTGAGTAGATGGTTTTCAGCTGACATTCATTCTAAAGCCAAGAAAAACAGCCAGGTTCAAAACTAAGTGTTTTAGTTAGGAAGATGACAGTGGTTCTGGTTAGTCTACAAAATGACGGACTGGGTATTAGGATTATCTTGTACCTCACTGGTACAAATAGGAATAATTATGCTCTAATTGTATTTTGAGAGAAAAGTTTTATTTTAACAGGAAGGGTGATATTGATATGTAGGAGGAGCTAAGGGGGAGGGAGCACCGAGAGGAAGAGATGGAGTAGGGAGAGGAGAAGATGAAGGAGAGGAGAAGCAAGGTGATGAGAGAGAGAAAGAGAAGGGGGCATGGAGGCAGATGTTCACGTATCTCCACCAGTCAAAGACAGTTTATATATCTAGGTAGGGCATTGGGTTACACTTCTGATTGAGCATTATCAAACTTATAAAGCCTTTGACTGACATTTAAAAAAATGTATAAAAGCAAAAAGGAAAAGGGGGCATTGGGTAGGGGTTTTCTCTAGGGAGGGGAAATGGGGAAAGGGAATAGCATCTGAAATTTAAATAAAATATAAAAAATTAAATAAAAGAAAAGAAAAAATGAAAGCAATCTGAGCAAGCCAAGGGAAGCTATCCAGTAAGCATGACCCCTCCATGGCATCTGCATCAAATCCTGCCTCCGAGTTCCTGCCCTGTGTGAGTTCCTGTCCTGACTTCCTGTGGTGATGAACAGCAGTGTGGAAGTGTAAACTGAGTAAACCCTTTTCTCCCCAGTTTGCTTGGTCATGATGTTTTGTGCAGGAATACAAACCCCACAAAGACAGATTAGTACTGGGAGGAGGGATTCCTGTGATAACCTGATCATGTTTTGGGGGGCACTGTGAAAGGTCTTTGGAACTTTGAGCTAGGAGAAGCCTTGGGATGTTAAGAACTCTGGGATGTTCTGTAGGAGCTTGGAAGATAATGTTGAGAACAGTACAAATGAAGGAGGCCTGTGTTGTAAAGTCTCAGAGGGCAGATTAAAGACTCTTATCAGGGCCTTTGCTATTTTGATTGTGAAGATTCTGTGGTTTCGGTTAGCTAGAACTGAAGAATCAGCTGTGATTAACAAGAAACCAGAAGGACTAAAGCAAAACCTTAGCATCACTAGGACAATTAACGCTGATTAGCTGGAGCTAAGAAATTAGAAGTGGTTAAGAAGAGATCAATGTCATTAATGTGAAATCTTCTGGGAAGTGTTCCCTGAGAGCACACAGAGCTTTGTTCTAGAGGCAGCCAAGGTTTTTACTTTGTGTTGGCAGCCAGACTTGGTAATGTATAAGAGTCACCCAGACGGTACTGGCTTTAAAACATAACATGGTAGCAGCTGACACTTGGCACTGTGAGAGGCCAGGAGGGGCCATTGGTGATGGTACAACCTCAAGGCCCAGGATTGAAGGAGTCATGAAGAGAAGTTGAGGCTTAGCACCATGAAAAGAGCCTATGAAAGACTATTTGTGAAAGTGCAGTCTAGTTGCAGAAGAAAGCAGCAGTGTTTTTGAGGTGCCAGTACCATGAGATGACCAACAAGAATAGTAGCAGCAGTGGAGTACAGGGAGCTGGAGCCTAGAAGACAAGGTATGTGCTACAAAGGGCAGAGCTGAAGAAATGACCCAAGCCCTTGGAGGAGCCCAGAAGATTGTGAATGGATCCCAGACATTGGACAGTGAGAATTTGATTTTGATTTTGATTATGACTGTGCCCTAATATTAATCCCATTTGAAGTAAGAAAGTATTTTAGTGGAGCCCATAATTAAGGAACTTTAAGTTGTGAAAAGACTTTGAATTTCAAAAGAGATTGTTGAATATTTTAAAAGGATTGAAAATTTAATATGTAAGAATTTGTAAAGACTGTGGGACTTATAATGTTATTTTGATCTTGGATATGAATAAGAAAGTAAGAATTAAGGATTAATAGTGATGTGTTTGTGTGTCAAGTTAGCAAGGCATCAGTTGTACTGGCTGATTTTGTGTGTCAACTTGACACAGCTGGAATTATCACAGAGAAAGGAGCCTCCCTTGAAGAAATGTCTTCATGAGATCCAACTGTAAGGCATTTTCTCAATTAGTAATCAAATAGGGGAGAGCCAGCCCATTGTGGGTAGTGCCATCCCTGGACTGGTAGTTCTAGTTTCTATAAGAAAGCAAGCTGAGCAAGCCAGGGGAAGCTATACAGTAAGTACCACCCCACCCCTCATGGCCTCTACATCAGATCCTGCCTGCAAGTTCCTGCCCTGTGTGAGTTCCAGTCCTGACTTTCTTTGATTGGTGATGAACAGCAATATGGAAGTATAAACTGAATAAACCCTTTCCTCCTTAACTAGCTTCTTGGTCATGTTTTGTGCAGGAATATAAACCCTGACTAAGACCATCCCCTTGGGCTGGATCCCACTGGACCTCCTTTTCCTTTTCTCCATTTTTGACCCTATAGTTCTTTTAGACAGGAACAATTATGGGTCAGAGTTTTGACTATGGAATGGCAACCCTGTCCCTCCACTTGATGCCATGCTTTCTACTGGAGGTGGACTCTATAAGTTTCCTCTTTCCACTTTTGGACATTTCATCTAAGATCTCTTTCTTTGAGTCCTGAGTATCTCTCATTTCCTAGGTCTCTGAAACAGTCTACAGAGACACATACCTCCCAAGATTGCCTGTTTCTATTCTTTCTGCTGGCCCTCAGGGCTTCATTCCTGTTTTCCCCAAAACCTGATCATGTTCCCCCTTTCTCCTCCCACTTCCCCGTTTCAATCCAGATCCAGATCCTTTGCCCCTGTGATTTCTTTCTTCTTTCTCCCTAGTGAGATTGAGGCACTCTCCAACTTAGGCCCTTTGTCTTGTTAGCATTCTTGAGTTTTATGGATTGTACCCTGGGTATTCTGTACTTTTTTGGCTAATATCCACTTATTAGTGAGTACATATCATGCATGTCCTTTTGGGTCTGAGTTACTTCACTCAGGATGATATTTTCTAGTTTCATCCATTTACCTGCAAAAGTCATGATGTCCTTGTCCATAATACCTGAACAGTATTCCACTGTGTAAATGAACCACATTTTCTGTATTAATTAATTAATTAATTAACTAATATAAAAGGATGAGATGCTAAGTACCAGAGACTCTGTAGTTTCTGATTTCAGAGGAACTCAAACAGGAGGGCCAACTACCTATGCAAAGTAACTTAGAATCAAGATATGTATACATTTTTATTATAATAAAAAGAACCCAAGTATCTCCAAGACCAATTCATCCTCCCACCAATATTTTCCTTTTGGCAATCATCAAGAAAGAACCAGATAGTGGAGCAGCTCTATCACAAAGCTGGATTTGGTTTTTTGTTGTTGTTGTTTTTGTTGTTGTTGTTGTTGTTGTTGTTGTTGTTGTTTTGCAATCTTTGTTAGGATAAAAACTAAAGCTCCTGGCACTGTCTCTAGGAGAATCTTTGTACTACTCTGAAACTGGTGAGCCAAACATCCATTCTCTATTTCTCTCAACATTCTAGTCTTTATAACTCTTAAGAGAAGGGGCTCAATATGACCTGCATACACGATTTTAGTGACTTATCTCCTAACTTTCACCCACAGGCCAATCCCAAAGGACCATAAACCACAGTGAGATTTTTAACAGCAAAAATCCACTATCAGCTGAAGTTTCCAGTACTAATTTACTATAACAATGTACCTCACAAAATCAAAATAAAGAAGGCATATATTTTCTCCTTCAATTTATGACTATAATCTACTATGGTGGGGAAAGAATGGCAGCAGAACTATGGGTCAAGTAAGCATATTGCACCCACAATCAGACAACAGAGAGATGAATACTGGTGATCCAATTATAGTCTGCTTTTATTCCATCCAGAGCCCAAGTCATGTTGCCATCTACTCTAAGTGTGTGAATTCCCAATTTGGTTAAATATTTCTGTTAACAAGATCATACTCAGAGGTTTGTCTTTAGGTGATTCTAAATCTCAATGCATTGACTATATTAACAATCATAGCCTCCAACAATTCAAAATGATTCAGAGGAAAAGAACAATGCTGGAAGTATCACAGTACTTGATTTCAAGCTATAATACAGAGATCAAGTACCAGAAAAAGAATATGCCACAAAACAGCATATGAGAAAATTGAATATCAGGGATCACCCGGGCAAAATCTTTCACATTTGCTAGATATCAACAGTATTCATAGAGGGGAAAAATAATCTGTTCAATAAGTAATGCTTGATAAACTGGATTAAAAAATAAAATTATATCTGTTTTTTAGCCCATACAACATTCATTTCATAATAAATCAAAGAACATAATGTAAGACATGAAACTCTGTTAATGCTTTAGAAAACATAGGAACAATAAATCAAGATGTTATTGTTGATATAGGCAAGGCCTTTATAAGGATGCCAATTACTAATAAATAATGCCAAAAATTGACAATGATGATTTAATGAAATTTTGACAGTTCTGTGGAGCAAAAAGAGCAATAAAATAAAGAGAATGCCAGTGAAATTGGAGAAATATCTTTGCTAGTTCAAGAATACTTCCTGAATACATACAACATTGTATATGAAGCCAACCTCAGTAGCACTATCAATTACAGACAGGCTGTTTTCTGTGCTATATACTGTGTTGCTTCTAGCATTTCAAATATTATCCCCTTTCCTGGTTTCCCATCCACAAATCCTCTATCCCATTCCCCATTCCCCATCCCCCTGCTTCTGAAGGTGCTCCCCCACCCACATACCCACTCCCACCTCACTGCCCTGGCATTCCCTATTCCCCTGTGGGGCATAGAGCCTTCACAGGACCAAGGACCTCTCCTCCCATTGATGCCCTATTTCTTAAAGCAGCGTCAAATGCTTAAAGAAGAGACAAAGCTGAAGGAAGTTCATATGATACAAGTTATAAAAGATGAATACCAGGTACTCAGGTTGTATGTATAATTAGGAATACACTGGAGAGTTGGAAATTTATGTGATTGTTCTTCTACAGTTTGTCCAGAATATATGAGTTACATAGGAGGGACGGCAGAGTCACATGTTTAAGGAATGAGTCTGAATAACATTAATAGTTGAGAGAGTTTAAAAAACACAAGACCTTTTTACATATTACAATAAGTGCTAAGCTACTTCTAGGGATAGGAGACCCTCTGACTATTCTAGGCTGCTTCAAAAGGGTTGTTCTAATAAGTGAGGTTAATTGACCTTCATGCATTGAACAGCAAGGTTACAGATACTGCAAGCTGTCTTTAATACTCGAGTGGAGGCTTTTGGTTGTTATGGATGTCTTTGTGTCCTCTTTTCTACTGTAAGCAAATAGTTTTTTTAAACACATTGATATCAGAAAGGACTTAGAAGTAGTGCAATAAAAGACCTTAATAATTACTAACATGATTTTTGGAATTTGTATAGAATCATCATTAAAATTAAGGAATTACCTACTTGTCTATATTGTATCACTATAAGAGAGTACATCTCCCTTGATCTGCAGAAAACTGCTCAAAATGGTGGGTAAACATCTAGAAATTATTTTATATGTTTAATAATGACAGAAAAGCATATAATGGTAAGAATCTTTCCTAAAGTGTAATCTCAACCTTCCCTAAAGAAGTGAATTCCTCATAGATTTACAGTCCATGGTGGAACCATCTCAGGAAGATCATCTGCTAGTTTTAGCTTCTCCTAGATGACTCCTGGCAAGACTCCATCTCTCCTTAGTAACTAACAAACAAGAGCAAATGCTGGTGAGGATGTTGGGGAAAAGGAAAAACTTATAAGATAATGGTTGTGGTGCATCTAGTTCATTTACTTTGGGGATTATGGTACCTCAAGAAATCTATACATAGAACTACCATCTGACTCAACTCTCCCACTTCTGGATGGAAGACTCTCTACGTGTCACAGAGACAGCAGTGTATCTTTGATCATTTTAGCACTATTCACCAAAGACAATTTATAGAACCACCCCAGATATTGATCAATGAATTAATGGGCTAGAAAGTTGTATATATTCACAATGGAGTCTCATTCAGTCACTAAGAGGAGTGAAAATGTGCTGTTTGCTAGAAACTTGAATACAATCAGAAGTCATCCTTTTAAATAAAAAAGCCATACACAGAAAGAAAAATACATATTCTCTCAAATATATTATAGATATATTTGATATCGATTATCTTGTAGGGTTTGTAAAAGTTACTCACAGACTCAGATGCTTTTATACTTTATCCAAAGATGATCAAGTTATTTTTGCAGGCTCTGAAAACATTAGGCAAGGAGGCCAAGCATATGGATGGAGAAGAATCTGTAAAGACTTTAAGGCTTAGTTTTTGGCCCTTCCTCTAGTGCTATCTGCCTTCTTGTCAGTCAATGTGTGAAGAGGGTCAGTGCACATTCCTCCCAACATGGCCAAGCATATCTACGTACAAAGCCTTTTTTTTTCATTTGTACAAGTACCTCCTGAAATGAGAGGCCACGCCGAATCTTTGCTTCCTTAAGTCCTTGCTGTCATGTATTTACTGCCACAACAAGAAAAGAACAAATATGAAATATCTCAGGCTTACTTTGTATCTATGGTTGTTTTATTCCATCCTTCATGCCAGAAATCCTGAAATCCCAAAAATAGTAAACCCTATAGTTTGAAAATGGTGGAGAAAACACTTTAAGGTATGAGAGTAGGTAAATATTTTTTCCAGATTTATTATTCACACTTATTTTAATTTTAAAGATGAGTACTGTGTTTACATTATTCCACTACATGGTTTCTTTCCTTCATCTCCTTCCATATTACTCTGTACTTCCTCTAAAATATGTGGATATATGTCCTCTTATTACAAACTATTGTTACCACAGAGAGAGAGAGAGAGAGAGAGAGAGAGAGAGAGAGAGAGACAGAGACAGAGACAGAGAGAGACAGAGAGACCACCACCTGAATAACTGTGACCACCAGCACACTAAATTATTTTTCATCTGTAATATAATGGGAAATAGAAGGCAGTTTTCCTATCTGATTTCCATCCAGTGGTATCTTATTTGTAATAAAGAGTAAAGACTTAGACACATGAGATAGAAGGACATTAAGTACTCTATATAAGGAGAAGCCACATATAAAATTTCATATTCAGAAATGAAATATAGCATTAAGTGATGCTGCGAAGACTTAGAATAGAATAATAAAAAGGTAAGCAGAAGAAACCTTTGTTATCAAGTTATTTAATATATCATCACAGGTGTTGAACTAAAGTGAGGAGAAAATATAAAGAAATATTCAGCTGCTATATAGGCTTGGTGTGGCCACATAAATTTGAAAACTTTCTTATGCCTACTTTGGGATTGGACAAGTAAGGAACTGTTTACTATTTTTGGGATAGAGATGCTTGGCCATGTCGGGAGGAATGTGCACTTACTCTCATCAATGGACCGGTGAACCAGACAAAAATTAAACAGAAAAAGACTGGAACTAAGGGATAAACAAAATGTATCTACCAAATATTTATAGAACATTTCACCCAAACAAAAAAAGCATATACTTTCATCTCAGTATCTCATGGAACTTTGTCCAAAATTGACCACATACTTGGTCACAAAACAAATCATTATAACAGATACAAGAATATTGAAATAACACCCTGTATCCTGTGAGACCTTCACAAATTAAAGCTGAACTTCAACAACAACAGAAACAACACAAATTCTACAAAATCATGGACACTATCCAACTCCCTACTGTATGACTACTGACTCAAGGCAGAAATAGAGAAAGAAATTAACGAAATCATAGAATCCAATGAAAATGAATTCACAATATACTCAAACTTATGGCACACAAAGAAAGTTGTGCTCGAGGAATGTTTCTGGTAACGAATGCCTACATAAAGAAATTGGAGATATCTCATAATAGAAACTTAACAGAATACTAGAATGCTATACAACAACAAAAACAAGCACACCCAAGAGGAGTAAATATAGATAGCAAGAAATAAGTAAACTGAGGGGTGACATCAATACAATATAAGGAAAGAGAACAATACAAAGAATCACTGAAACAAAGACTTGTTTCTTTGTGAAAGTCAACAATATAAACAAGATCCTATTCATATTAACTAAAAGATGGAGAGAACATACCCAAATTAACAAAATCAGAAACAAAAAGGAGAATATAACAACAAACATAAAGAAAATCCAGAGTCATCCATCCATACTTTAAAAACCTGTACCCCACAAAATTGGAAAACCTAAAGTAAATGGATAATTTTCTCAATAAATACCCGGTAACAAATTTAATTCAAGTACATATAAAAAAATTAAATAGGTCTATAATACATAAGGAAATAGAAGCAATCTTTAAAGTCTCCTAACCATAAAAAGACCAGGGCCTAGTGGTTTTAATATAGAATTCTACCAGATATTCAAGGAAGAATTAATCCCCATAGTCTTCAAGTTATCCCATGAAACAGAAACAGAAGGAAAACTGATAAATTAATTTTATGAAACCACAGACATTCTGACACCCAAATCACCCAAAGATTCAACAAAGAAAGAGAATTGCATTATCATAGCATTTAGCTTAGTAGTTTTTTCTTTGGATTCCTGAGGATGAGCTCAAGTGAGTCTCTGCTTCTTACATCTGCACTTGGGATCCTTTTCTTTCTGTTTGCTTGACTTGTACGACTTCAATATGATGGGTTTTGTTTTATTTTGTATTTTATTTTGTCATGTTTAGTTGTTATCTCTTGAAGAAACAGAAAGAGAATGGATCTTGCATAGAAGAACTCAAAGGATGAGAAAGAAATATAATCAGAATATATTGTATGAAAAAATAATACATTTTCAATTTTGGGAGAAAAGGAAACATATAAATATAATTTTACTTCTCTCATATTGTCCTCTACTGCCCTCTTTTCCTTCTCTGGCAATGGTCAACTTATTCTTTTTCTTTTCATCTGTAGTTGGTAAGAATATTTTGCAACTACATTTTCACACAAGCAAATGCTCCCAGAGGCCACAAACAGAAGAAAATTAATGTGAAATAGTAATGGTTCACAACTAACTAAAAGAGTGACACAAGCTGATATATGGTGCTCCTGAAGACAAATCCTTTATAGCAGAATATATGTTCCCTTTAGGCCTATGCATTTTTTAGATTCTAATTCTCTTCACCCGGACACGTTTTGCCTCTCTGTGTTAAATGATTTTTGTTGAAATAGAAGATTCTTCTATGATTTCTGAGAGATGCATTGACCCTTGTGAATAATCATTATTCATTATTTTAACACAAAATCAATTTACAGTCATCCTAATAAAAGGCTTTCCTGTAGGGCATATGACCTGTCTTACCAGAAGTTCTTACTGTTTGCTGAAGCTGAACTCTTTTTATTTTTGAAGAGCAAAGCTAAAAATATTTGTGACAGCCAGAAGCTGGAAACAACCCACAACAGAATGTCCCAAAACAGAAAATGGATACAGAAAATGTGGTTCATTTACACAATGGAATACTATTCAGCTATTAAGAACAAGGACATCCTGAGTTTTGCAGGGAAATGGATGGAAATAGAAAATATCATACTGAGTGAGGTAACTCAGACTCAAAAAAGACATGTATGGTATGTACTCACTAATAAGTGTATATTAGCCAAAAAGAGTACATAATTCCTAAGATACAGTCCACAGAACTCAAAAAGGTTAACAAGCCAAAGGCCCAAGTGAGGACATCTCTATCCCACTTGGAAGGGAGAAGAAAGCAACCTTTCTGGAGGGAGGGACTTGGGTGGGAAAAACGACAGGGAGGGGAAGAGAGGAAAATGATCAGGTATTGGGTGGAGGAAAAGTAATGAAGCCCTGATGGCTAGCAGAAAGAATAGAAACAAGCAACCTCATGAGGTAGGAGGTGGCGGGATCCTCCAGAATGTACTAGAGACCTGGAAGGTGAGAGACTCTCAGGACTCAAAGGGAGGAACCTTAGATAAAATTCCCTAAAGTGGGGAGAGAGAACTTGTAGAGCCCACCTCTAGTAGAAAGACAGGGCATCAAGTGAGAGAGGGGCTTGCCATCCCACAGTCAAAAACTCTGACCCATAATTGTTCCTGTCTGAAAGAACTGCAGGGACAAAAATGGAGAAGAGCTTGAGGATAAGGAAGTCCAGAGACAGGCCCAAAGTGGGATCCAGCTCAAGGGGAGGCCTTAAGGCCTGACACTATTACTGAGGCTATGGAGTGCTCACACAAAAGGACCTATCATGACTGTCCTCCAAAATACCCAAGCAGCTGAAAGAATCAGATGCAGATATTTGCACCTAACCAATGTGACCCAACCCGTGGGTCTTGTAATTCGTGGGGGAGGCGAGGAGGACCCCAACCTGAAAAAGAAGAACGGGCGAGAGAGGGAAAGGACTCAAGGAAGCAGTTGCTTGTCAAGAGCCGTGTATTTGGGCGTGAGGTGCCTTTTTATAATACGCTTTACAAGGGGAGGGGGTAAGAGAGGCCAGGTGGTGGGAAAGTATAGTGGGAAAGTACAGAATCTTCTCGGCCTGTGCCCTGAAACAATTGGTGATCTAACTCCTTTTCTCAAAAGACACGGTACACTGCTTTGAATCTACCTGCAGCTGCCAGGCAGGATCTTGTGGTTGTCAAGCTGCAGGGGACATTGTGCAGGTGGGGAGAGGTTGTAGGTGGGGAGAGATAGGGGGTGAGGGTGATGGGCGAGGGTCCTGGCTTCTGACACCAATGGACAGAAGCTGCAGCTTCTGTGGTTCTCTGTGGTTGAATTAGAGAAAAGCTGAAAGAAGTTGAGGAGAAGAGCAACCCTGTAGGAGGACCAGCAGTCTCAATTAGTCTGAACACCAGAGACCTTTCAGAAACTGGACCACCAACCAGGCAGCATACACCAGCTGATATGAGGCCTCCAACACATATCCAACAGAGGACTGCTGGGTTTGAGTTCAGTTAAAGAGGCTACACCCAACCCTAAAGAGACTGGAGGCTCCAGGGAGTGGGGAAGTCTGGTGGGGTGGGAGTGAGTTGGGGACTTCCTCATGGACACTGGGTGAGAATGTGGATTGAACGTGAACTGGAAGGGGGATAATATCTGGAGTGTAAAAAAAAAAAAGAGTAAATAAAATTTAAAAAAATATTATCGGGGCTATGAAAGAGACAAATGTTTCAAATATAAATGGACAATAGCTGTTCTTTCTGATAGGAGGAAACAGTAATTTCCTAATGGCAGTAGTGTGGCTTGGAAAAGTTAGTGTGCATCCTAGATGAAAATGGAGTAAAACCCATCATTTTCTTACGTTGCAGGAAAGGTGTGCTCAGGTTTCTTTTTAATTTCCCTAAGAATCTTTGGAGTTAGCTAGACATTTTGCCATTACATCATAGAAAATGAAACATACACAAAGGGTCATACAACAAGCAATTGGCAAATTCAGAATTTGAATTCATTACTGTCAGATTTCAACATCCCTGTCATTTTCATTCCAGTAGGGTGACAAAGATAGTTGGTAACTGTAGGCTATTTTCTGTTCCTTACTCTGAAAAAATATCTGTATCAAATTAATCTAATTTCATAGTTATTCCTAGGAAAGACAGATACTTGAGGAGATGCAAGATTGTGTAAATGAACAAAGAGATCATATCAGGTTTTTAAAACAATTCACCATTTTCAGCATCAAGACACAATGATTACAAAAAGAAACCAAACGAAAGCACATGGGATGGGGTGATCAGCTTGATTGCCAAACTTCCTTTTCTAATATTAGAATAAAAAAACAAGCCTCCTTGCAGTCAGGACCATTGGCATTATTGAATAATCTTAATGGATTTAAAACATCTGACAGATTACTTTATTATGTTTGCCTGAGAGTTAGCATGGGTCATGTTTTGTCATCAATCAACCAAATTACAAGAAACACCAAAGTATACGATAAAAAAACATAAAAAAATGAAACAAAATTTAAATAGCACTTTATAAACAATCTATTATGAACAAAATAACCAAATAATGAATGGCTTTTGTGATGTTTTACATTTCATGCTAACTGACTTTGGTGAATGAACAAAATTTATCAGATCATCCTGTTAATCTATACTACTAAATAAATATAGACTAATGTCATGGCTTTTATCTAAAGTTACTGAGTCAAAGTTATTAAGATGAAAATACATTAGAAATACTTGTGATGATGATTTTGGTTAGAAACTTCACAACATTTAAAATCGCATAAGAAACAAACCTCTGAGTATACTTTTAGAGCTTTGGCTGAGGTGGAAATATTCATCTAGTTTTACATGGGACTTAATTATATGGTCTAGCTTTTCTTACTGAATCAAAGTGAGAGGGGTAACGGGGGTGAGAGAATGCATCTCTCTTTGCTTTTTAACCACAGAGACAATGTG
Source organism: Rhabdomys pumilio (assembly GCA_030674055.1). Lineage (NCBI taxonomy): Eukaryota > Metazoa > Chordata > Mammalia > Rodentia > Muridae > Rhabdomys > Rhabdomys pumilio. The sequence goes on along the minus strand of JANHMN010000003.1, from coordinate 78,649,280 downwards.
AATATATATACTTCATGGTACTGTCAGAATCCCTTCCTCATCAAGATAGACTATATGATTAAGCCATGAGTTAAATAAGCAATTACTTCATTCAACTGCTGGTTTAAGTATTTCATTACAACAATATGAAATATAACCAATACTGAACACTGATATCAAGAAGTGAAGACCTTGCTTTGATGAACCTGATTATGTGTTTCTAAATGGATCTATAGGAGAAAAATGGTAGAACTTAGAGCAGTTATTTAGAGAATTCTATGGATGATGAGCCAATCTTGTGAAATCTTCATTGTTCAAAGTTCATGAAGAAAATTAAAACAGGGGAGATTTGGCTCAATAGGTTTCATAATGAATACATGGGTTCTATGAGTATTACAAACTGGATGCAAAGCCATTTTAATAGTATTTTAACTGTGAATCTGGCTGCATTGTGTCCATATTCTGAAATTTGGAGTAGGCTAATTTAAAAATATTAAACTAATTTATTGTATATAGAATCTTTCAAAAAGCATTTAGACAATAGTCTGACAAACTCTCATAACTTCATACCTACATATAGTTGGACATCAAGTTGACAATGAATAGAGTGGTAATGACTAATATTTTTTGATGAGACTGACAAGCATCTAAAAAAAATTAATAATTTGGGTATGCCTCTAAGGGAATTTCCAGATAGGCTTTACCTTGGTAGCTGTATGTACCCTGGCTATACATGGTTCTGTTTTCTGGATTTACTACATGGACAGTAAAGGAGAAGATAGGATAGAATAACATTAGAGTGATATAGTTTGTCAGTTTTTGCTTTTTCTGACTATAGGTACAATATGGGCAGCTCTTTCATGATCCTGAGACAAACTTCTCTCTCATAATGGATTAACCTGCAAATCATGAGCAAAAATCAATCCTTCCTTTCTCATGTTGTTTTTTTTTTTTCAAATCTGTTTTGCCACAGCTTTGAGAAAAGTAATTAATATAAGGAAGGGTTATGGCATGAGTATTTAAACACATTTCCTATTTTTTCAATTTTGAAGCATTCATTCAAAACTATAACATTTCCAACACTGTGCACTGCATAACTAAGAAATTTCATAATAAATGTATGTCTATGATAAATATGAACATTCTTTCTGATGTATTCCAGCATATATTTTTGGGAAATGAGTAGTATATGGTCCATATGAAGCACTAATTACTTTGACAGTAATTATTTTAAGCTATGATATCATAATAAAGGTATTACAAGTTTGTCTTTAGAGAATTCAAGGGAGTGGCCAAATGACTTAGAATGGTCTGTTATTTATGTTTTGATTACATGAGGTTTCAAATGAATCCATATCATAGTTTATAAAATCGTAAAATATTTTTTCTTGTTGCTTATATTGGCATATCATGATGAAACATGATTATAGTTTAGGTCAGAATTCTGGTTTTTTTCATGACTGTAAAGACACAGCAGTATGTTATGATTTTATAGTTTTCAAAAGAGTGCCACATGTTCTATGTACTCATGTTCATTGCTAAACTGAATTCTAAAGATTGTAAGAAAATTTCTCTTCTCACGTTGACCTGATGGAAAGTCTTCCTACATACAGCTGAAGAATCACCCTTTTCTAGGACTGTGAAGATTCTGAATTGCATTAAGGTACAAATTGAAATTGATAACATGTTAAAGTATTATCTCTAAAATCATTTTTTAAAGGTTATAGGTATATTATAGGTACTGAGGGAATTATAACAAATATGAAAATGTAATTTAGCAGTGATTTATTCACCCTTATTTCTCCTATTTATCCTCTTTCTGTCTTATTCCAGCATGATTGTTGGGAAAACTGGGTAAATATAATAAATTTCACCCAACTACAACATATTCTTGTTTTGTATTGCAGACTTCTTTTCTTAAAATTGCCCAAATGAGACCTATCCTTCTGTTGCATTAAAACTGTACTTTCTAAAATGCCGCTTCCAAATATCCCGTATACATATCCGAAACAGGAAGCTGATTAGTATGTAAACCAAGACATTTTATTTCCCTAAAATGTCATCTAAAGTTTATTTTTATTTAGTGGAATTTTTGTACATTTTTATCTTTGCCTATTTCAATTGAGAATACATTGCTCCCATACTCTCTTGTTAGTCGGTATCACTTGCTCTTATAACACACACACACACACACACACACACACACAGAGAGAGAGAGAGAGAGAGAGAGAGAGAGAGAGAGAGAGAGAGACTTTTCTTTCAATAATTAGGTAAAACTTTTATCTACTAATCAACAATATAGACCGAACACAATATATGCAACAGAACATATAAGATAATACCAAAAAGAAAATTACTAAAATATGATCCAATAAAATATAATATTTGTGATTATAAGGGAATATTTTATTAGAATTACTTTAATGAAACTCTGTCATGGGTGTCCTGACATTAGAAATTAATATCAAATTAAGAATAACCTGTCTCCACTAAAAGTAGTAATGATAATGATGAAGCCCATGGAAGGATTTTAATCATGATAATGTATTGAAGAATCATGTCTTCGGAATATTGGCAAGAACTCCAGGACTGAATGGGAAAAGAGCATAAGAACTAGTTAGTATTGTCAGTCTGGGTCAGAATGTTGTCTGGTTGATTATTGTCTCTATTATGATCATGGAAGGTCTTATATGTTTTAAAGTTATTGCAGTTGAATCTACTTAGAGGTGCAGTCTGTACTGAATCTAAAGATATGTGTTGACAGGATAGACAATTTTTAGTTGATTTGCATCATATGTATTATATGGAAGAAGGAAAATTTGTTCCCAATTTGATGATCATATCTTCTTAGAGGGTCAGCCTTGCCACTGAGTCATCTGCAGACAAACTTCAATTGTTCATACATGGGTTAAAGCACTTAATACAGACTTCTTGATAGCCCTCAGTAGATTGGGAAAAAAATGATGTAAAAGACATTTTTAAAAGATGTAAAAATGATGTAAAAGCAGTTGATAAAATTGGAAAAATCTTAGTTAATTTATCTTTTCTTCAGCTTTGAAGGGAGATCGTTAGTGACTCTAAGAAGATACCATAGTTGAGGTTAGAGTCGAATAATAATTTGTCTCAAAGTTTCAAATAATTAAAAACAAAGAAAATAATGGAAGATAGTCAAGCTTCTATACTAGCCTTAGATATCCACTGGACATTGTAGTGATCTTAGTAAATGCAGCATCTATATCTCTGTTGTAGTTTTCTTAATGAAACCTGTTATAAAAATAGTTGACACAGTAAATTGTTCCAACTTCTTTGTTCCCCAAACTCCTAGGCTTCTAATAAAATTAAAGGCAAGGATGAGTCTATAGGCTAGGTAAAAATCTTGCATTTTATATTTTATATATCTTTAATTTTTCTTTTTTCTTTTCTGCATTTTTCCATATTCATTACTCATTTAGTGGGCCCCAAACCATGCTAAAACAATGGAAATTTCTTCCTAAACATATTATGACTGTCTTTGAAAAATAAAACAAGAATAACATATCACAGTGTTCTTGACAATTAGTCTTTATTTTAAAATGTATGAGTTAAGTTTACATACCTCAGTTGCAGAAAACGTGCTTAGCTGCTTAACATGAACAAAGACCTAATGTTGTGGGGTGGAGAGGGGGAAGTTAGGATTGGAAAAAAAAATAGGGAGAGAGAAACTGAGGAAACAAGAAAGGCAAGAAAAGAGAGGAAACACACACACACACACACCCACACACAGAGAGAGAGAGAGAGAGAGAGAGAGAGAGAGAGAGAGAGACCTAAGAAGGAGATGGCAAAGACACAAATGTAAGTTCAAAAAAAAAATGAACTAATTTATGGAAATGTAGTACTAATTTGGGTAGTTTCTTGACTATTTTCCACTTAATGTCTTTATACATTGATGTATTTGGAACTTTGCCAATTATAATTCATTTTTCTTCATCTGACAGGCAATACAAATAATCTAGTATGCCCAATGTCACTGCAATAACTGGATTCATCCTTATGGGTTTCTCTGATATCCATGAGCTACAGACTCTATTCGGAGTGTTATTTCTAGTGATATACCTGGAGATTTTAATGAGCAATCTTCTCATCATCACTCTCATCACTGTGGATCTGAAGCTCCAAACACCCATGTACTTCTTCTTGAAAAATTTATCCTTTTTGGATGTCTTCCTTGTGTCTGTTACAATTCCAAATTTCTTTGTCAATAGCCTTACTCATAAAAATTCTATTTCCATACTTGGATGTGCATTTCAGGTGTTTTTCATGGCTTTTCTTGGATCAGGAGAAGTATTTGTTCTTACTACAATGTCATACGACCGCTATGTTGCCATTTGCAGTCCCCTACACTATGAGGTCATTATGAGTAGTGTTACCTGTGTAGTGATGATGAGTGTTTCCTGGGGCACTGGGTTATTCTTTGGAGTCATGTACACAGCTGGAACATTTTCCATGGGTTTCTGTGGCTCTAATGTGATCCCACAGATTTTCTGTGATGTTCCATCACTTTTAAGGATTTCCTGCTCTGGATCATTCATGATCATTTACATAAGTCTTGGAATTGGTGTTTGTCTGGGCATGTCTTGTTTCATCTGTGTTGTAATCTCTTACTTTTACATTATCTCCACGGTGTTGAAGATTCCTACCTCTAAAGGTCAGTCCAAAGCATTTGCCACCTGCCTCCCCCACCTCACTGTTTTCAGTGTTTTCATTGCTACTGCTTGCTTTGTCTACCTGAAGCCACCCTCAAGTACAGCATCACTTACAGACAGACTGTTTTCTGTGTTGTATACTGTGCTACAACCATCACTTAATCCTGTGATCTACAGCTTAAGAAACAATGATGTTGATAGTGCTCCGAAGAAATTGCTTCAAAATCTCTACTCAAGAAAATTCTTTCATTTAATATATCAAAATGTTTGAGAGTGACATAGTACATTAGAGGTAATAGGGACATTTTATGATTTTTTTACATTTAAAAATGTGAGAAATTTCTGTATTTAATCATTTAGTAGCTCATTTCATTTGAAACACATTAGTATAGAAAGCATATGAATTACCAAGCAAGATTCACCCTGATTTCTATGAGATTCTGCCAAGTTGTGAGAAGAAATATTCAGAGAGAATGTAACAAATTAAGTGGTTACTGAAGATTGACCTCAGTGTATAGTGCAGCAGAGGTAATAGAGGTATACAGTGTATTTGCAGAAATGTGCGTTTCCATTCTGTGCTTGTATGATCACTGTGTTTCTCTTTGTCTAAGATCTGTAATCCAAAAATATTCACTTCTGACTCTGAAGGCAAATACTTTCTATTTGAGGTTGTTAAAGGGGTGATGGAATCTATAATAACTATAGCAGAAACCATTTGACTATGACTGATTTTTTTTTGTATTTGTTTTTTTTTCAGTGTCTCTCTGATTGGAAAGACTTCTCTTTACTACGTATTGTGTTCTGGAGATTTTGTTTATCAAAATGAGCTTTACATGTAAAACAAAAATCCAGTTTTCTATGAATTTTCCATGATGCCATTCTCACTTTCAACTGTGTTAAGGATATTTATATTAGTTTGACCATATGTTACCATTGGGAAATGATGTATGGATTAGGTCAGTCAGTGGTTAGCTCTCTTGTTATCCTATCTTATTATGTCTAGCATATAATGAAACAACAACAACAAAAACTATTCTTAGTTATAAAATAAAGGGCAACCATTTCCTTGGCATGTATACTGTTTGAGAGGTGTGTGGTGGGGATAACTATTCTTAGTTATAAAATAAAGAGGCAACCATTTCCTTGGCATGTATACTGTTTGAGAGGTGTGTGGTGAGGATATAAGAAACCCTCTTCGGCATATAAAATTCTTACATGGGTCATGTGACCACAAAATTTGAAAGTTTTGGTATGCATATTTTATGGTTGTGAAAATTAGAACACATTTGACATTTCGTAGCCCTAGAGTTTTCTGAAAAGGAGGGTAGAAAAATCAAACAAAGATACAAAACAAAGCAAGCCAGTGACAATTTATATTAGTACTTTTTTCCTTGTTCCAGCGGAGTACCTGATAGCAATAATGCAAGGATTGAGGGATTCAGTTTGCCTCCTCGTTTCAGGAAACACTAGTCCAACATGCCAAGGAAGGCCTTGCTTTTGGAGAGGTTTTGCTGTTTCAAGAGGAGTGTACAGTGCCCCCATTTACATACTTGTTGAACAGATGGAAGACAGCACTAGAAAAGGAACAAGGCTCTAAGCCTCAAGAACTTCCCAACATTTATCCATCCATGGCTAGACCTCCATTCTTGATTCCAGAGCATCACAAAACAGGTTGATTATCTGGGGACAAAATATGAAAAGAGAAGAGCTCATAAGAAATATTATACATGCAAAAGTTCAGAGACCAAGGATATTACAGACTCTATGAGCTCATGACATGAATTACACAAAACGCATATCAAATTTCCAAAGAACCCACATACATTCGTAACTAAGCAAGTTGTTAAAGACTAGCAAAGTATGAGCAAGTGAAGTAGGTTTCTCAGCCAGTTCCTCTTACAGGCAGACTGCAATTTGTGGTTAAAAAGAAATACATTAATTATTTTGTTTATCTTCAAAATAATCCTATAAGAGTCTTAAAATAACCATATTTCTAAACTTTTATATAAAAATCAGTTATATCTATTTTAAATCTTCAGAATGCATATCTATTCATCAGCAATTTTGTTAGAACATATTAGGAAGTTGAGGGCAAAAATGGGTATAAGCAATCAATCACCAGTCCAGCCTCAGTGAGAGTCACATCAGCCAGTGCTGCCATTGTTTTTGTCCCCTAACTTTAAAAGGTAGCCAGTTTAACTATTAAGAGTATGTCTTTCTGAACTTCAAATTATTCTCTAAGATTCTTTACATCAAATCCAGTATCTAAACTGTCTTACACGTAGCTTCACTAACAATTATAATTTTCCAAATGCTTTCTAACTGTGGTGGGCATTACTGATGATCTATAGCTCTAAGTTCATTCCAAGGGTGGTGCTTGAGTTATTAATCTGCTCCAGCAGCAATGCTCTGAAATGATCAAGCACCATTATTCAGAGTGCCAGTGATACTACCCAGTGATGGGCTAGAAGCCCCTTTAGAGTTTTCATACAATTCTTAGATTAAGAGGGATATGAGGGCAACAAGCAGAACAGAGATCCATAACAGCATAAAATCCTCAGTACCTGTAGTCCCATGTCTCTTTGATGCAAACATATTATGATTGTGCTAAGTGATGGGTCAAATTCCATGAGTTTTAAAGCCGTTTGTTGTTCCTCCTGCATGGCCATTGGCATAGTCTAAGTTTAGAAACTAAAACATGCCAGAGTAAAACACAGTTACAAATATAAACAGCATAATTCTTGAACGAATTTAAAAATTTATTCTTAAAGGTGACTTAAAAAAATCAATATCTTAGTTCAAATCATTGAAACTTTATTGGCACTAAGTAAAAAGTTAGTCATAGGTAACACTAACTTTACAATAGATTCTTTTTCTTATATTGAGTACTCTCCCTGGCCTAAAATTTTTCCATGTGTCACTTGTTAATAAAAACATATAAAAATAAAATAATACTAAGTGAATAAAATATGACACCAGTGGAAATGAAATGAGTATTAAAAGACTTTAATTATCTAAGTTTTATTGATACAATAAATAATACACATAAAAGGAATAAAGACTTTTAAATTTGAATATCTTACTAAAAATTGTAGTTTACAAAGGGCATCTTACCAAGTCTAGGTTTCTATAGCTTTTTTTTTTAATCTATGCAGTTTTTACTTCCTTGAGAGTTTTTACTTCCACTCATTTTTTTCACATTCATGTAATAGTTTTATTTTAATTATTTTATTTATTTAAATTCCAGTTGTTGCCTCTCCCTCAGTCACCCCTTCCACAGTTCCTCATCTTAGCTCTCCCCTTGGAGAGGGTGCTCCCTCCACCCCACCAGCCTCCCTCTTCCCTGTAGCCTCAAGGATTAAGCCCATCTTCTCTCACTGAGGCCAAACCAGATAGACCTCTGATATATATGTGCCAATGGTCTTCCTCTAATCAGTCCATGTCCTGGTGGCTTAGTCTCTGGGAGCTCCCTGGGGTCTCGGTTAGTTGAGACTGCTGGTCTTCCTTTGTGTCACTTTCCCCTTCAGCTTCTTCAATCCTTCCCTAGTTCAACCATAGGAGTCCCTGACTTCAGTCCAATGGTTGAGTGTAAGTCTCTTCTTCTATCTCAGTTAGGTGCTGGTATGGGCTCTCAGAGGACAGCCATGTCTGGCTTCTCTCTGTAAGCACATTATAGCATAGTCATGTCAGGCCATAAAACTAGCATCCGTGAGATGAATTACAAGTTGGGCCATTCATTGGACCTCCGTTCCTTCAGTCTCTTCACTATTTTTGTTCCTGTAGTACTTTTAGACAGGAACAGTTCTGGGTCAGGAATTTTGACTGTTGGTTAGTAACCCTTTCCTTCCACTTGAGGCCCTGTCTATCTATTGTAGGTAGACGTTTCTTGGTCCCTTTTCCAATGTTATGCATTTTGGCTAAGATCGTCCCCAAAGAGTCCTGAGAGTCTCTCATCTGTTAAGTTTTAGTACTTTCACGAGAAGCCCCCTACCTCCAACTCACTGAAGCTGCTCATTTCCATTCACTCTCTTGGCCCTCTGGGCTTCTCTCTTGTCCCCTCCCCATCATATCTGATCCTGTTCCCCTGTGCCTGTCCCCCTCCCTTCTCCCACAAATGTTCTTCCCTCCCTCTGTCTCACTTGATTACTTCCTTCCTACTTCTAAGTGGGACTGAAACCTCCAAACTTGGGGTTTTCTGCTTGTTAGACTTTTTTACAATCTGTAGGTTATATCCTAGGTATTCTGTACATTTGGCTAATATCCACTTATCAGTGAGTACATACGATGTGTGTCTTTTTGTGTCTGAGTTACCTCATTCAGGATGATTTTTTTACAATCCACCCATTTGCCTGAAAAATTCATGATGTACTCATTTTTAATAGCTGAGTAATATTCCATTGTGTAAACGAACCACATTTTCTGTATCCATTCTTCTGTCATGGAACATCTGGGTTGTTTCCAGCTTCTGGCTAGTACAATAAGGCTGTTATTAACATAATGGAACACATGTCCTAGTGGTGTGTTGGAGCATCTTTTGGGTATATGCCCAAGAGTGGTATAGCTGGGTTGTCAGGTACAACTATTTCCAATATTCTGAGGTGCAGCCAGATTGATTTTCAGAGAGGCTGTACCAGTTTGCAATCTCACCAGCAATGGAGGAGTGTTCCTCTTTTTCCACATCCTCTCCAACATGTGCTATCATCTGAGTTTTTGATCTTAGCCATTCTAATTGACGTAAGGTAAAATCTCAGAGTCATGTTGATTTGCATTTTGCTGATGACTAAGGACTTTGAATATTTCCTTAAGTGCTTCCCAGCCATTCGAGATTCCTCTGTTGTGAATCACTGTTAAGCTCTGTACCTCATTTTTTGTTTGGGTTGTTTGGTTTTTTTTTTTTTTGGAGGTTAGCTTCTTTGGTTCTTTATATATTTTGGGTATTAGCCCTGTGTCAGATATGGGGTTAGTGAAGATTTTTCCCAATCTGTAGGTTACTGGTTTGTCCTTACAGAAGCTTTTCAGTTTCATAAGGTCTCATTTATGAATTGTTGATCTTAGAGCCTGAGACATTGATATTCTGTTCAAGAAATGAGTTCGAGCCTCTTTCCTACTTTCTCTACTATTAGATTAAATTATATGGTCTTATGTTGTGGTCCTTGATCCACTTGGACTTGAGCTTTGTGCAAGTTGATAAATATGGCTCTATTTCCATTGTCTTTCTTACAGTCCACCAGTTAGACAAGTACCATTTATTAAAGGTGCTTTCCTTTTTCCACTGTATGTTTTGGCTTCTTTGTCAATAACAGAGTGTGCATAGTTTTGTGGGTTTACTTCTGGGTCTTGATTTTATTCCATTGATCAATCTGTCTGTCTCAGTACCAATACCATGCATTTTTACTTTAATCTTTATTGTTTTGTAATACAGCTTGAGGTCAGGGATAGTGACTCCCCCAGAACCCTTCCCATTTTTTCCTCCACAAGACCCCTATACCCTCCCCCTGCCTCTTTGAGGGTGCTTCCACACCCACCCACTAACTCCTGCCTCAGTGCCTTATCATTCCCCACCATTGGTCATTGAATCTCCTTTTATTGTTGAGAATTGTTTTGGCTATCCTAGGTTTTATTTTTTTTTTTTTCATATTAAGTTGAGAATTGCTTTTTCCATGTCTGTGAAGAATTGAGTTCAAATTTAGATGGAAATTACATTGAATCTGTAGATTACTTTTGGTAAGATGACCATTTTCCCTATGTTAATCATACCAATTCATGAACATGGAAGATCACCCATGTGCAGTCTACTTCATTTTTTTTTTTTTTTTTTTTTTTTTTTAGTAATTTGAAGTTCTTGTCATATATACATATCTTTCACTTGTTTGGTAAAAGTTACACCAAAATATTTTATACTATTTGTGCCTATTGTGTAGAGGTGTTATTTCCCTAATTTCTTTCTCAGCCTGTTTATCAGTTGCATAAATAGGATATTTATTTGTTTGAGATAATTATATAATGTGCCATTTTGCTGAAGTGCTGTCAGCTGTAGTAGCTCTCTAGGAGAATTTTGGGCATGGTTAATGTATACTATCATATAATGTGCAAATAGTTATACTTGGACTTCTTCCTTCTCAGTTTGTAACCCCTTGATATCTTTGTGTTGTCTAATTCCTCTGATTAGAACTTTGAGTATTATATAGAATAAACAGAAAGAGAGTAGGTAACCTTGTCTTGTCCCTGATTTTAGTGTGATTGCTACTAGTTTTTCCCCATTTACTTTGATGTTGATTGTTGATTTGCTATATATTGTCTTTTCTATGTTTAGGTATGTTTTATGAATTCCTGAACTCTCCAGGACTTTGAACATGTAGGGGTTTTATATTTTTTTGGAGACTTTTTCAGCATCTAATGAGGTAATCGTGTGGGTTTTTTCCCTTGAGTTTGTTTATATAGTATATTGAACCCTCCCTGCATCCCTGGGATGAACACTACTTGAATGTGATGAAAGATGGTTTTGATGTGTTCTTGGATTCATTTTGTGAGAATTTTATTGAGTATTTTTGCATGAATATTCAGAAGTGAAATTGGTCTGGTTATTTTGTTGTTGTTGTTGAGTGTGTGGTTTAGATATCAGAGTAAATATGGCTTCATAGAGCAAATTAAATAGTGTTCCTTCTATTTCTATTTTCTGGAATAGTTTGAAAAGTATTAACATTAGCTCTTTTTTGAAGATTTTGTAGAATTCTGTACTAAAACCATCTGGCCCTAGGCTATTTTTTTTTATTGAAAAGTTTTTATTTCCTTAGAGATTGTGAGACTGTTTAGATAGTTTATCTGATCTTGTTTTAATTTTGGTGATGGTATCTGTCTAGAAAATTATCCATTTTATCTAGATTTTTCAGTTTTGTAGAGTATAGCCTTTTGTAGTAGGTTCTGATAATTTTTTTCAATTTTCTCATTTTCTGTTGTTATGTTTCCTTTTCAGTTCTGACTTTTTAAATTTAGATACTGTTTCTGTGTCCTTTAGTTAGTTTGGCTAAGGGTTTATCTATCTTGTTGATTTTCTCAAAGAACCTTATTTTGGTTTTGCTGATGTTTTTTGGTATGTTTCTTTCTTGTTTCTAAATGGTTGGTTTCAGCCCTGAATTTAATTATTTCCTGCAGTCTACTCCTTTTGGGTGTGTTTTCTTTTTTCTGTTGTAAAGCTTTCAGGTATAATTTTAAGTTGCTTGTATGGAATCACTCATTTGCTATGAATTTTTCTCCTAACATTGTTTTCATTGTGTCCTAAAGTTTTGGGTATAATGTGTCTTCATTTTCATTTAATTCTACAAAGTCTTTGGTTCCTTCTTTTATTTTTTCCATGGCCAAGTTATCATTGAGAAGAGGGTTGTTCAGTTTCCATTAATATGTGAGCTTTCTGTAGTTGTTGTTATTGAAGTCTAGGCTTCATCCATTATGATCTGATAAAGTATATGGGATTATTCCAATCTTCTTGTGTCTGTTGAGGCTTGTTTTATGTATGATTATGTGGTCAGTTTTAGAGAAGGTACTATGCTGTTCTGAGAAGATGGTGTATTATTTTGTTCTATGGTGAAATGTTCAGTAGATATCTGTTAAACCCATTTAGTTCATAACTTCTGTTAGTTTCACTGTGTCTCTGTTTAGTTTCTGTTTCAATGATCTGTACTTGGTGAAAGTGGGGTGTTGAAGTCTCTCACTATCATTGAGTGTTTTGAGTGTTAGTAAAGTTTCTATGATGAATGTGAGTGCCCTTTCATTGTGGGCACAGATGTACAGGATTGAGACTTTCTCTTGGTGGATTTTTCCTACAATAAATATGAAGTGTCATTTTCTATCTTATTTGATAAATTAGAGTTGAAAGTGTATTGTATTGTATATTAGAATGGCAACTCCAGCTTATTTCTTGGGACCATTTTCTTGGAAAACTTTTTTCTAGCCTTTTACTCTGAGTCTTTGTCACTGAGTCTGTTTTTGTCACTGAGATGTGTTTCTTGTATACGACATGGATCCTGTTTAATTATCCAGACTGTTAGATTGTATCTTTTTATTGGGGAATTGGGTCCATTGATGTTAAGAGATAATAAAACTGCTGTATGTTAACTTCTGTTATTTTTGCTTTTTTTTTTTTTAGAGATATTGTGTTTATGATTCTCTCTTTTGTTTTTTTTTTGTTTGTTTTTTTGTTTTTTTGGGTTTTTTTTGTTTGTTTGTTTGTTTTGGTTTGTTTTTTTTTGGTGAACTCTTTAGCTTTTTTGTGTTTTCCTTGGTGTAGATACCCTTTTTGCATTGGAGATTTCATACCAATATCTTCTGTAGAGCTGGATTAGTAAGAAGATATTGTTTAATTTGGTTTTGTCATAGAATATCATGTTTTCTCATAAATGATAATGGAGAGTTTTGCTGTGTATAGTATCTTGGGCTGGCATTTGTGTTCTCTTAGGGTCTAGATAACATTTGTCTAGGATCTTCTGGCTTTTAGAGTCTCTGTTGAGAAGTCTGTTGTCATTCTGATAGGTCTGCCTTTATATGTTTCTTGATCTTTTTTTCTTACAGCTTATTTTGATGTTCAATGGAAGCATCTGTAGTGGTTTAAACTGTGACACATGCTAAGACACTTTTATTATATAAAAAAATGGTGTGAGTTCCACTCATTCCTATGTCACAATAACTGGGAACTGAACTCAGAGCTTTACTGGGTAAATGTTTAACTAGCACTGAGAATTCCCAAGATACAGTTCACAGAACTCAAAAAAGTCAACAAGATAAAGGCCCAAGTGAGGACACCTCAGTCCCACTTAGGAGGGATAAGAAAGCAATCACAAGGGAGGACAGAGGGAGGAAGTTAGGAGAGAAAGTGGATAGGGTAGGGGGAAAGAGGGGAACCTAACCTGGTATTGGATGGGGGAAAAGGACTGAAGCCCTGAGGGGAAGCTAATAGAATGGAAATAAGCAACCTCAGGTAGTTGGAGGGACCCTCCAGAATGTACCAGAGACCTTGGAGGGGAGAGACTCTCAGGACTCAAAGGGAGGGACCTTAGAAAAAATTCCCTACAGTTACAAGAATGAACTTATAGAAACATCCAGCAGAAAATCAGGGCATCAAGTGAGGGATGGGGTTGCCCTCCCACAAAACTCTTACCCATAATTGTTCCTGTCTGAAGGAACTGCATGGATGGAAATCAAACAGGCCCAAAGTGGGATCCAGCACAAGGGGAGGTCCCAAGGCCTGATACTATTACTGTGGCTATGGAGTGCTCAAAAAAAGGGACCTATCATTACTGCCCCCTGAAAGACTCAACAAGCAGCTGAAAGTGATGTAGATATTTATACCCAACCAACAGTCAGAAGATGCAGAACCCTGTGGTTGAATTAGGGGAAAGCTGGAAGAAGCTGAGGAGTAAGATGACCTTGTAGGAGGACCAGCAGTCTCAATTAACCCAGACCCCTGAGATCTCTCAAACACTGGACCATCAATCAGGCAGCACATATCACCTGTTATGAGGCTCCCAGCACATAGACAGCAGAGAACTGCCAGGTCTGGATTCAGTCAGAGAAGATGCACCTAACCCTCAGGAGACTGGAGGTCCCAGAAAGGTTAGAGGTCTGCTGGGGTGGGGAGTGTGGGATGGGTACATCCTCATGAAGATAGGCAGACAGGGAGGAAATATAAGATGTGAAACAGTCTGAGGGTGGACTGGGAGGGGAATAAAATCTGGAGTGTAAAGAAATGAATAAATAAATAAATAAATAAATAAATAAATAAATAAATAAAATCTTTTAGAGTTCAAATAATCATACTGTGAATAAACATTATGACTAATTTTACTTTCCATGGGAACTGGTTTTGGTGGTTGAGAAATTTTTATCAAGGCATCATGTGTTTCCCTATTACCAAACATTTATTTGTATCAATATCATGACTTTTACCTAAATCCTCCTTAGTCAAAGTCATTAAGATGAAATTTATCAAGAATAGTTTTAATGTTATTGTTAGTTAGTGTCTTTACAAGAGTTAGAATTACCTGAGACATGAACCCCTGAATACATTTTCATGGAGGTTTGTCTGAGCTGGGGCGATTCATCCATTTATTGTGGGACAATATTCTATGGTGTACGATATCATACTGAATAAACAGGAGGGAGTAAGTGGGATGAGAGAATTAATATTTCTCTGCTTCTTTCCCACAGATGCATTTTGTACATCTACCTCGTAGTCCTGAGTTTCCCAAGAAGATAAATTTTTGACCAAACAATGAAGCAAAATAGTAAGCAATTCCTTGGTAATACTATGAAGTTTTTTTTCATAAAAATATGAAATATAACTAATAAAGAGCACTGGCATCAAGAAGTGGGTGTTTTCTTATGATGGACTGGATTATGTGTTTCCTATTATTTTGGAATGTATTTAGCAGAGGAAGGTGAGAAAATTTAGAGCTACGTTTTAGAGAAGCCTAAGAATGCGGAGATTAGTACAAGATTCTGATAAACTCTTCATAGACAGAATTCCTTGAAAAATATAACAGTGTAGATTTGGGTCATGAAGCTTCGTAAAGCAAACAAATGTTTTATTGGTATTATAAATTGGACTGAAATCATTTTTGTTGTATTCTGAGAGTTAACTTGAATATAATTGATGAGTGTTCTAAAATATTGAGTCAGACAGAATTCAAACTATTAGACTAAGTTTTGGTTTTTGGCATAGACCATGGCATAGTTACTACTCAATGCTTTTAGTCATGCCTATGGTCAGAAATTTATAAAAGATAAGAAAACGTATGCCTAAGCAGTTAGTCTAAGGAAAATTAATGTTGTAAATGATAAGATGAACAAAATCAACTTTAATAGGGGCATTAATCCAAACCACCATTTCATACATGGAAAAGTAGGAATTTTTTTAAATTAAAATCCCACCTATCAAAATGTTAAAATTTATATGTGTTGAAGGAAGAAATTCTCAACTTAACTTACTGGTTCTCTTTTATAAACCCCCTTACTTAGGAAAACACTTCCCACAGTAGTGTCAAAGGCATACAGAAGACACTGAAACTATGGTTCATGGTCCAGGTTAAATTAGACTTGACAGTAGAACTCCCCAGTGCCACAAATATGATATTATTGTATTTTAATGAGTGTATAGCAATTCAAGTAAACTAAAACTAAGGTTTCAGCAAGCTTGCAGGGGCCAGAAAATGTTTGTCAGTTTAACATGGATTTACTGCCAGTAGGGTTTGATAGGAGACTGAGAAAGTAAAGCTTAGAATGTAATTGAACATGAGAGAATGGCATGTCTAGCAAGGAAAGCAACAGATGTATTGTAGAGCCTGCTAAATCAAAATCCATATGAGCTGTAAGTTGAAAAACTGGGTGTGGGGTAGCTGAAGCATATGGAAGTCCAGATGAAAACATCATAAAACCCAGATTCCAAATAGAAAGGTAAAATTTTTGATATTTTCCCTACTTGATATTAGTCTTACTCTTAAATGATCTTTTTGCTTTTCACTCATTACTTTGTTATATAATAAAAATTATAGCCTGTGCTATTGCATGAGTGGAGTGCACAATTTATTTTCATTGGTAAGGCAAGACAAGAAATTGCTCAGAGCTTTCAGATAAATTTGGATTATATACCTAAAAATTGTATATTTTATTTTAAATTATGTCTCTGTAAGTATGTGAAGTGGTGAGTACATCTGATTGAAGATGCCATTAGAAGGCAGAATAGGTTAGTTGAGTGGTGTTATGAGTAGTTTTAGGTGGCCTAATGTCAATGCTGAGAAACAAGTTGGAGGTCTCAGTATGAACAATACCAGCTCTCACTGTGTTATCTTGCCAAGACCCTGGAAAACAGATGTTTGAACATTTTTAAAACTTCTAAGACAACATTAATATTCATAAGTGTGGGAAACATATTTGGTATTATGACAGGAACATGAAATTTCAAGAACCACTGTGTAGTGGTATGCATAAAAAATAATGCATTTGGGCATCAAGTTGACAAGAGATAGACTTGGAATGACTAAGATCTATTGCCATCTTAATGAGGCATAGAATATAGATTTAGGAATCTAGAGACAGTGTCTCTAAGGTTATTTCAGGAGAGGTTTGACCCTTGTAGAAAGATGTATCCTCATTATCTGTGGCTGTTTTCTGCATGTATGCCTTTGGCAGAAAAGGAGAAGTTGGGCAGATTTCATTTACACTGGTATAGGTTTTTTTATTTTATTTTCTGCTTTCTGACTGTAACTATATTACCAACTCTTTCATGATGGTCTCTTTCTCTGCTATCATGAACTATAAATTCAAGCCATGATCTAAAGTCAATCCTTTCTTTTTCATGTTGTCCTTTTACCCATGTCTTTTAAAACATACCTGAGAAATGTTATTAATACAGGTAGTAAGACAAGAGTCTTTATACACAGTCCCTTATATTTTTATTTTGTAATGTTTGTTTACAATCAGGACATTATTCCTAACTTTATGCACTGTGCAACTAAGGGAATACAAAGTAAATTTGATTACTAGGAAAATAGCATGTTCTTCATGTAGTTCCAGTGTACTACTGGAGACTGATATAGCTTATCTGTAGAAAGTACCAATTCTTTTAACTCTGTCTTAAGACATGGGTCCTTAATAAGGCAATCCAGAAGACATTGCCTTTGGTGATTCCCACAGAGTTGCCAAGTTATACTAAAAGGTCTGTTAAACATATTTTGATTATGTAATGTTTCAAATCAATTCACATCTAAGTTTATAAAATGTTAAAATGTCTTTCTGATGCTTATATTTGGATTCTCAGGCTAAGACATGATTATAGTCTAGGTGAGAACTTTTGAGTTTTCTAACAACTCAAAAACAGGGCAATATAATATAATTTCAGAATTTCCCAATGACAGATACATGGTTTATTTTCTTTTCAGGTGATCCATTGCTAAACTGAACTTTAAGGTTTGTGGAAAATTTCTCCTCCTCAGATTGATCAGCTACAAAATCTAAAGAGT
Organism: Rhabdomys pumilio; assembly: GCA_030674055.1. Taxonomy (NCBI): domain Eukaryota; kingdom Metazoa; phylum Chordata; class Mammalia; order Rodentia; family Muridae; genus Rhabdomys; species Rhabdomys pumilio. The sequence goes on along the minus strand of JANHMN010000003.1, from coordinate 78,631,609 downwards.
AACTCTTTTTTAGGAATGTAATGATTCTGAGTTACTTTGTAAATTACAAACTTCATAGTTACATTTACAAACTCATAAAATATCTCCCCTAAAATACTGTTTAAAAATATGAATATTGAAAAAATTGAGAAAGATATTAAAAACATGTAATTTAGCAGTGACTTATTTAGTATTATTTCTGTTTTCCCTCTTTTCATTTTTTCCCCAGAGAGTTGTAATAGATTGGCAAATGTCCTAAATCTCAGCCCTCTAACACACATTCTTCTTGTGCACATGAACAGTTTCTCTCCAAATTGTCCAATTGGGGTTTATCCGTATGTTACATTAGAGTAGTGCTTTCCTAAATAGCATCTTTAGAAAGCTCAGTCACATGATCTGTGAACTTTGGTAGAAATCTTTTAGGTTTACACACCCAACTAACTAATCTGTAAATCATGATATTTTATTTATTTATTTATTTATTTATTTATTTATTTATTGTTCTTTAGTAGAATAATTTACATGCCTCTAAATGTTTATTTTTCTCCTCAAGTGGAGAATAAGATGTCCATATGACAATTTTACTGAAGTATATTGTACCATTTGTAGTTTCTTGACTCCCATTCTACTGACCATTTCTCCATATGAGTATAATAATTTTGAATGATACCACTTACTTATTTATTTCTCTTTATCTGCTAACAGCACATGAAAAAGAATTGAGTATGCCTAACATTACAGCCTTAACTGGACTAAACCACCAACCAAAGACTAAACCACCAACCAAAGACTAAACCACCAACCAAAGAATACACATGGAGGGACACAGGACTCCAGCTGCATATATAGCAGAGGATGGCCTTATCTGTCATCACTGAGAGGGGAGGCCCTTGGTCCTGTGAAAGTTTGATACTACAGCATACAAGAACACTAGAGAGGTGAGGTGGGAGTGGGTGGGTGAGGGAGCACCCTCATAGAAGCAGGGTGGAATAGGGGGTTCGCAGAGGTTTAAGAGGCAAGGGTGATAACATTTGAAATGTAAATAACTAAAATAAGGAATAAAAAAAATTTAAAAAGAGAGAAAACACCATTTCATGCATCCTCAACTAAGTATCTCCTAGTGGTTCTCTTTTGCAAAATTCTCAATAAGAAAAGTATTTCCTTAGATCCATCATTAAAGGCATACAGAGGCCACTGAAACTGTGATCCAGGTTCCAGGGTACATATGAGTTGATAGTTCAACTCACCAGTGACACACATGTGATACTAGTTTATTAGGATAATGTTCATAAGAATGAAAAGTTATATGGTGAATTTTTTTTTTTTTTTTTTTTTTTTTTTTGGTTTTTCGAGACAGGGTTTCTCTGTGTAGTCCTGGCTGTCCTGAACTCACTCTGTAGACCAGGCTGGGCTCGAACTCAGAAATCCGCCTGCCTCTGTCTCCCAAGTGCTGGGATTAAAGGCATGCACCACTACCACCCGACTATATGGTGACTTAAATCAAGGCTCCAGGAAAGTTGAAGAGTTCAGATAATGCTTGACAGGTTCGTATAGATTTCTTGACAGTAGCGTAAAGTGGCATCTGAGAAAGTAAATCCTGGTATGTAATGGAATGCCAGGATTCTGCCAATACCACGATCATGGGTTGTCTATCAAGGCTAGCTACAGATATGTTGTAGAACCAGCTTATTGAGGAATCATATGAGCTATAGAAGCTACAAAGCATGATGAGTGTAATGACTTGAGTGTTTTGGGGTATGGATAATACTATCACACATCTCAGAGTTCAGATACAAAGAAAAACTTATGCAGTCTCCCTTTGAGTTGATCTATCCTTGCTTTTATCCCATTATTACCTTTAATAATAGGAATGTTGCTCTGTATCATTGAATATATGAAATATATAATTTTATTTTTGATTTTTCAATGCCAGACATGAGATAGTCGAGTTTGAGAATAAATAGGGCCATGCACTTAAAAATGTTTATTCATTTTAAATTATTTCTTTGTATGTGTGTTGACTTGTGCATGTGAGTGGGGATGACATCAGAAGTAAGAACAGGTCATTTTAACTGGAGTTATGTGTAGTGTGTGTAGTGTAATGTAGAATTTGGGGACTAAGATGGCTTCCCAAGAAAGACCATTATCAAGTCATAGCCACTGAGTCAACTTTTCAAGACACTGAATGACAGACATTGGAACAATGTTAGATTTTTTTCATACTTTAGTAATTATAGGTATAATAAACACACTTGGTATTATGAAATGAACATGAGATCTGAAGAACCACAGTGTAACACTATGTTTTAAAAATTATGTATCAACTTGAATTGGGCATCAAGCTGACAGTGAATAGAGTTGAGATAGCTTATGGTTATTGTTAAGTTTATGAGATTTAGAATCATATAAGAAAACCAGTTTTTCTCTAAGGGTATTTTCAGAAAGGCTTTACCTTTGTAGGAGGTTGTACTCTGAGTATTGGTGAACCCATTTTCTGAATTTGCATTCTATGCAGACAAGAAGAAGTTGGAAAAAACATAGCAAGACTGGTATAGTTTATGTCTCTTTTGTTTATTTCTGACTGTAAGTGTACTGTTATGATTCTGCAACTATCCATTCTCCGTCATGATAGAATGTACCTTCAAACCATGAGGCCATGTTAGTCTTTCTTTTCCCATGCTGTATTTTTTCCATATATTTTCCCAGAACCTTGAGAAAAATAATTAAATCAGGTAATGTGGGAGGAGTTTACATGTGTGTGTATGTTTTGTAACATTTGTTTAAAACTATGATTTGTCTCTAACTCTACTGTATAACTAACAACATATATAATTATTTTAATTTTGGGCAACTATGAGCATGTTTATGATCTATTCCAGCAAGTTTTCTGGAGACTGAATAACATCTTATGAAAAAAATGTCAATTATTTCAACACTAATTGTCTTACGACAGATATTTTAATAAGGCTATCTAAAAAAAATCACCTTTGGGAAATCCAAGGGAGTAGCCAGTTCACATAAAAAGATTTGTTAGAAATGTTTTGGTTATATGAGCTTTCAAATTAACCTACATCACATTTTATAAAATGTTAATACATTTTTCTGGTTGCTTATATTTGCATTCACATGCTAAGAAATGACAAAGTTTACATCACAACTTTGAGTCTTCTTATACCATAAAAACACAAAAACATTACAGTTTCAGAGCTTGCAAAGAGAGATAAACATTTTGTTTTCCTTTCAGATGACCAACTGCTAAAGTGAATTTTAAAGGAAATGAAAACAATTTTTATCCTCAAGTGGACCTGAAGGAAAATCTTCCTACATATATCTGAAAAATTACTCTTTTCTAAGTATGTGAAGAATCTTAATTGCTATAAGGTACAAATTTTAAAATTCCTTTGGCAAAATATTAAAATATACTGTCTAAACCAAATTTAAAATTATTAAGTATAGAGTAAATTGAGGTTATTACATAGCAAATTAATTTAGCAGTAATTTATTCACCTTTATTTCTTCTATTTGCTTATTTTCTGTATATCATCAGTCATAGAGTTATAATACTTTGGCAAATGTGTTACATTTTAGTCTTCTACTACATATTCTTTCCTTGCATGCAGACTGCTTATCTGTAAATTTTCAAGATCAGATCTATCTTTATGTTTTATTAGAGTTGTGCTTTCAAAAATTCTATCTCCAGAGATGTTTGCTATGCAAAATTCTACTGTGAATTCTGATACAAAATTCTACTTGCTTGTCTTTGCCTCCTACAGTGGAGAATAAGATACCCCCATAATCTATCATTTAGTCTAGTCAAAAATTGTCTATAAACACACACACAGAGAGAGAGAGAGAGAGAGAGAGAGAGAGAGAGAGAGAGAGACAGAGACAGAGAGAGACAGAGAGAGACAGAGAGAGACAGAGAGAGACAGAGAGAGACAGAGAGAGAGAGATTCAGAGAGAGAGAGATTCAGAGAGAGAGAGAGAGATGGAGGGAGGAAGGGTGAGAGAGAGAAAGAGGGAGGGAAAGAAAGAGAGAGGGGGGAAACAAAAATGCATGAGTGAGGGAGAAAGAGACATACACAGAAAGAGACATACACAGAGAAGATGTTCAAGAAAATAGGAGAGGGTAAGTATATGAGTATGAGGGGAAAAAATGAAAATTTTATTGAAGTATATTGTACCATTTGTAGTTTCTTGACTTGCATTCTACTGACCATCTCTCTATATGAGTGTATTAATTTTGGATGATACCACTTATTTATTTCTCCTTATCTACTAACAGCACATGAAAAAAATCGAGTATGCCTAATATCACAGCCTTAACTAGATTCATCCTGATGGGGTTCTCTGACACTCAGGAGTTACAGACTTTATGTGGAGTATTTTTCCTCGGGGTGTACATGGAATCCCTAATGAGTAACTTCCTCATCATCACTCTTATCACTATGGATCTGCAGCTACAAACACCCATGTACTTCTTCCTGAAGAATTTGTCCCTGTTGGATGTCTTTTTTGTTTCTGTTCCAATCCCAAATTTTATTGTTAACAGCCTAATTCATAATAATTCTATTTCCATTCTGGCTTGTTCCTTTCAGGTATTTTTAATGACTTCTTTCTCGTCAGGAGAAGTATTTGTCCTGACTGCCATGTCCTATGATCGCTATGTTGCCATTTGTTCTCCCCTGAACTATGGTTCTATCATGAATAATCATACATGTGTGCTGATGGTGGGTATTTCTTGGGCCACTGGAATATTCTTTGGAGCCATATACACAGCTGGTACATTTTCCATGCCTTTCTGTGGCTCCAACGTGATCCCACAGTTTTTCTGTGATATTCCCTCGTTGCTAAGGATTTCCTGCTCTGGAACACTTGTGGTCATTTACACAAGTCTTGGAATTGGTGTTTGTCTGGGTGTGTCTTGTTTCATCTGTGTTGTGATTTCTTACTTTTACATTTTCTCCACTGTGCTGAAGATTCCTACCACTAAAGGTCAGACCAAAGTATTGGCCACTTGCATCCCTCACCTCACTGTTTTCACTGTTTTTCTTGTCACTGCTTGCTTTGTCTATTTGAAGCCATTCTCAAATACACCATCAATTTCAGACAGGCTATTTTCTGTGCTATATACTGTGTTGCCTCCAGCACTTAATCCTGTGATCTACAGTCTGAGGAACACCGATGTGAAAAGTGCTCTGAGGAGGTTGCAGCAAAATCTTTGCTTGAGAAGGTTACTCATTTAAAATTCCAAAGCATTAGAGAATTATATGCTATATAAGTTACAGGCATGCTTTAAGTTTTAAGCTTTGGAAACATGGAAGTGATTATCTTTATTCATTTGATCGTTCATATGTTTTGTTTTTTATGTAGAAGGCAACAAAGCCATTGAGATGGTTAAATGAGTCAATAGGTTGAAAAGCATATTCACTATCACCTTCTATGAACTCCTACCTAGTTGTAAGGTAGAAAAACACTGATAAAGCAATATACTAAATCCAGTGCATTCTGGAGATCTACCCTAATCCATAACATTGCATCAGAAGAGAGGTGCAGAGAATTCCCAGATAGACACATGTGGTTTTTGTAGTTGTATCATCTAAGTGCATCTCTTTGCTTAATGTCCAGGAACTTTTCACCTCTATGTCAAGGCACATGCTTTTCCTTCAAAGTTATAAAGAGTCTTTGGAAGGTATTTTTATTATAGCAGAAATAACTTTGACTGTTTTCTCTTGTTTTATTTCTTAGTATCTTCTGTGGGGTACTATTCTTTACTATTTGCTATATTCTGGAAACTGTTTTTATCAAACTGAGCCTTATATCTAAGAAACAATTCATTATTTAACTAAATTTTCTATGATTCCATACTTATTTTCAGTAATGTTAAGTGATCCTATAGTCACTTTGACAAACTATTACTCTCAGGGAGTTATGTAGAGATAAGGTCAATGACAAGTGATTTCATCATTCTATCATACCTTTCTCTAGTACATAATGAGACAGAGCAGCTATCAGAATAGTTAATGACCTCAACTTCCACTATATGCTCTGAGGTCATTATATCAAATGTTCCCTTAACCATAATCAATGTAAAATTTTATAAGGCCTCCACCAATGACCAAGATACCACTTTCTACTGATGAGACTTTACCACTAAGCACACATTAAAAAAAATTGGTTTTGCTGTCCTGACTCCTGATTTCAATGACTAGTTAATTCAATTTCAGTGCAACCTAGGCACCTGACTTTTAAAGAAACTTTATTACTCTGAAGATACCTCTCAATTAACATTTGCCAATATAACACACACACATAGACACACACACACACACACACACACACACACACACACACACACACACACACAAAGCGTGTCTTTGCATGGTTCTCCTTTACAAGGTCACTAACTCCTCTATTTGTTCATTTCTCACATGCTTTCAGTTTTTAAATTAACTTATGGTCACTCAAATCTGTGTCTTTCTATAAATTATGTCATCACTGAAAACAAAATTGGAGAAAAAAGTGTGGCCTAACATCCTACACATCTTGGTAAGTTTTCTAGCACTCTTGATCTAACTACATCATCTGCTAGAGGGCTAGGTGCCACCCTTTTCAGAATGGGTGGTATATTGTCTCTAAGTCAACTCCTGTCCACAGATTTTGCTATGCTTCTCTGGCTCTTTGAGCATCTTAGTTACTGCTACTTGTTATTGATTGCTACTTTTAAAATCACTTTCAAACACATTATTGCAAGTATAAGTCAAGTTGACAAAAAACACATTAATCTTTCCAATTTGAGGAGAAAATAGGATGGAGAAGGAGGGTTTAAAGGAATGTAAAACAAAATTTGAAAGTATTAGGTGACAAAGAATGACTACAAACACTCTTGACCACAGACTGTATGTAACAAATACAATATACATAGAAGAAAATGTGTGGTATGTAAATGAGCCATAAAGTGGCAACAAAGTCCCAAAGGGACACAGATTTTTTACTGTTTCTCCATATATAGCTCAATTTCATCCTAAAAGTGAGTTTTCATCTTAATAAACAGTCATTATTTATACTATTACTCACATATCCTTGCTCCAATCTCTTGTTAAAGCATATAGGATTCTGAAATACCACTAGGCCTTTAAATTATTAGGGAAGGACTATACCCCACATTAGCATGAAAGAAGCTAGATATATGTAGGACAATCAGTATCCTTCAAGTTCCCTAAGACATTTCTGGTATGACTGATTTCTGGGGGAGTTAATGCATGTGAGTTAGGGTGAATAGGAAGGCGCAAGAATTGTACATGAAAGAAAGAAAATGACAGAGAAAATTGGAAACTTAGATCTTCAGGTATATCCTGTTCAGGTCACACCCATCTGCAGCTGCCTCTCTTTCCCTCCATATGTCTCTTATGACTCTGTGAGTTTCCAATTCTCAGTTGAAAGGCTCTATTTCCAATAATGGTGATAAACTTAAAATTCTGGTGGTGTTAATTTCTCTAATTGACTTATACAAACAGTCTGACTATCTTTCTAGGAAATGTAATCTAATGTATGGTGATTTGATTCACATGGAAACATTTCTGGAGCCAACTGCCATCCAAGGATCACCCTACATTTGCCCCAAACTGGCCTTTGACCTCTACTGATTCTCTCTGGCTTGGGAATTATTTATCTCTAAACTGTTCAAGAAACTATATTCTAAACTAGGTAATTAATTTAGACATTTTTAGTATGATTTCATTGCTTGTAATAGTTAAGTTGAAGAGTGATTATCTACCCTCAGCATACTAGTTGTGATATTAATCATATGTCCAAGAGGAAAGAAGGTGTAGGGAAACTTGTTCTTCTACTTATTCTTATCCACATGACATGAAAGACTCCATAATAGGTATGGTGCTTTTCAGTCTCACCTATCCATGATATTTTCAACTATATGTGCTTTATTCAATTCACTTGGTTCTGAGGGATAAGTTCAACCAAATGGGATCTGAACATATATATATGGGATCTGATTAGATACAGATACAGATACAGATACAGATACAGATACAGATACAGATACAGATACAGATACAGATACAGATATAGGTAGATATAGATATATAGATATATAGATACATAGATGTATAGATATATAGATGTATAGATGTATAGATGTATAGATATATAGATATATAAATATATAGATATATGTGCATGTATATATACACATATATACACATATATACATAATATATAATCATATATATATATATATATATATATATATATATATATCTCCTTTGACACTACTGATGAGTCCTGCTTCCTAGCTCATTTAATACAGGGCCTAACTTCTCCAAAATTACTTCTTTACTTATAGGTTATACTACCACAGGACCACCATCTCATTTCTTTCTTTCTTATTGGATATTTTATTTATTTACATTTCATCTCTTTCTAAACCTTTACTCCTGCTCTTTCTTTTTTAGTAAACTCTATCTAGCACAGTTCATCTCTTTTCCCAATACCCCTATTCTCAACTAATCAAATTAAAACTAATATAAAAATTTATCATAGACATTTTATCTCATAATAACACTTACTACTTTAATAATTATTTTGATTCTTATATCCATAGGCCCCTGTTCAGTTTGTCTAATAACTCATCTCATCCACATCAACATGCAGCATAACACACAGAGTTATGTAGACAATGTCATCATAATGCGCAAAGACAAATACTATCTTCAGATTCAGACACCATGAAATAGGGAGACCTCTTAAACCAAAGATGTACCAATTCAGAAAAAGGCAGCCAAAGTAAGACTATAACATCAGTCATCCTCTATTTATTTATCATAAAATGATTCTGAAGAATAAGAAAATATGAAAAATCATTTAATAAAAAATATAAAGGCCTTTCTTTAAAGGACACAAAAAAATTTTCTCTGAAATGAGCCAAGAATGTAGGCTGGCCAGATCCAGGAACCAGCTGACCGGTTATAAGAAGGATATAAGTCATCTGGGTGGTTCCAGGAAATAGTTAACCATAAAGTGAATGGTAGGGCAAGGCCACATTCTTAAAGAAACTGGGTTGAGATGTTTTCCACATGACCCTTACTAATAAGGGTTGGGTCTCTCCAGGACTTTCCACTATTTTTATGTTATGTTTCCTTAGTTACTCCCTTTCCCCTTCTTGTTTGTGGTTTTCTCCTAAATAAGCCCTCTTCACCCAGCTATTCTTTGTCAATTCTTCTGCCCCTGCATGGGTTATGAACTGATCATCAGTCAACTGATTGCATCCAGTTTTGGTGTCTTGTGAGTTATTGGGTGGTTGTAACATTCCTAGACTTGAGTGAGGGTCTCCACTGAGTGGGGAATCTTTCATTTCCTCATTTTATCATATGTAAAAAGGCTAGAAAATCATATCTCAGGATAGCTGATGCTGATGCCATGCCTATATACAGCCTCAAGAGCCTATGCATAGGGATCTCATGGGCCCTAGGTGTATATCTACTATTATTTTGCTAAACAGTCAGAATTTTAAACTTCTATTTAAATTCATCTCTCTGTACCCATAGACTACTATAGTCTAAGTTCTCATTGGAAAACTTTCTTTGTGCAGTGGTGGTTATTAACAGAGAAACTCACACCTGGTAAAATTGCAGAGAATATCTATGGCACGTATGCATCACATCTCCCAAGCCTCAGAAAGAATAACAGAATGGGGTTAAGAAGATTGTGAGATCCAGACCCCAGTATGTATTTGAACTAAACAATATCTGAACATTATAAGACTGTTGTATTCATGAAATCGCATCAGCTGTGGTTGCTTGTATAAGATCAGTATAAGATTAAGCTAGTCAATAATCTCTCATGGAAAATGTAGGTGCTCATGAAGCCACTCTGTTCCTGGTATGAGAAAGAGTAGACAGTAGATGGATTCAAGGAAGAGAGTCAGTTTTCTTTAATCACATGGCACCTGGTAGGTCAACAGTATCACAGTGGATGGATCGGCACCCTTGAGTGTACGCACAATCTGGATTCACGGGGTATAAAAACATCTAGAAGACATGAAGTTAGGAACAAGTGGGAGTGTAGAATTTGGAGCATGAATTTGATCTAAACACATTGTCTTTTGTATTATTAAATTTTTAAAAAATTAATGAAATATCATTAATCAGAAAATAGTCTCTCTACAGTACCATTTCCACATTTAGGAACTCCTCAACTCTCCATACTTCTGTTTCTTCCTCAGTTGTTCAGGCTCTTCCAACATGCAGTCTGCAAACGGCACGTCAGAGGCTTATTTATTCTCCATTATCAACATATACCTTACTCCACCAATTCAATATTTGCTTACTTGGATTCTTTGGGAACTCTTGGTATTCCTGGGAATGTAGAAAAAAATCAGTCATGAAAACTTACAATGCATCCCAATATGATCAATAGAAACTTGGTATTTGGTTGTCACCTCAATAGATAAAGGATAAACGAAATCAGTGATACTTTTCTCAACTCTGAGTCAATAATTCATCTAAAGGGCCTATTTTTAAACCAAGATCATTTTTTTCCTCCCAGTCACTAACTTCCATCAGGAAATTTCTGATCCTGGTGTGAGCTTTCTCTAAAGAAGGAAGAGTTAGTTAGTATTTTCTCAAGTCTGGTCTTGGAATGGAATCCATAAAGGCAATAAAATGATTCCTACTTTCCCTCTTTGTAAGAAGTTTAGAGATAGCACAGGATTACTTGGCCTGACCTTTGTGATACCACAGAAACTTGGTTACGTTCTGTTCTTGGTTAAGAAGAGTTGGTCACTCTGTGTTGCCTAGAAGAATGTTTTTATGCTTTTGTAAATCATGAAGTCTATCTATTTCTCTGGAATTTTGTCTAGAATGACAGCCATAAAATTATAATATCAGTAATTGCCAACTACAGCCTAATCACAAAAGTGATTTTTACCTATCACAAACAGAAGGAAAAATATTTTGAGGCCTAAAATAATCCTCCTCCTTATGCATCTTTTATCAATAAGATTAAAAGCTTGTGTGGTTAAATGCAACCATTGATGGCTCAACAAATGGTAGAAATGAACTTTCAAATGATAGAATCAAATATTTCAAGCAATCCTGTCCAAATGCTTTCTAAATCAACATTATTATACCATCATTCCCCAACTATATTTATTTACTTAAAGATAGGAAACCTAGATTGAGATGGAAATTTCCCACTTTCCATAGAATTAGGACCAATCATAGATTTTTCAACATCATGGCAATGGAAAATACACAGCGTTTCAAAGAAATCCAAAGATCCCTCCAGTAATCTCTCCTGAGAGCTATTTCACTGGAGAAAATTAGGCTCCAAGCACAAGAATGTCTTATTTCCTATGCAATTATGTACTGTAGAGTAAGTATCCAAGGAATTTGCTCACTTCCAACTATGTTACTTACTTCCTACTATGTTATTCCAAAAGGTTACAATGAGGAGACTAAAAGTAATATGTATAAATGCTTCATTTCATAAGATAGTTTACAAAACATGAAGAATTATTGAGAAGTAGAGAGTTAAAGATTTAACTGTTATCTTTGACCAGGTTTAGAAAGACCTGTCATCGTCACCTATAATAACTTGATCTAATTAAATGACAAGAAATTGTTATTCTCTCCCTCATTCCCTCTGTTCCTTCTAAAAGCAAAATTAAAACAAAAAGTAAAGAAAAAAAACTAATGAAAAATAGAACACCAAAAGAAAACCAAAAACTCATCTCCTCTTCCACCCTATATAAATCAAAACAAAACAAAACAAAGCTAAACTAACATTCTATATTTAAGAAAAATGGAGAAAATGCTCATTTTTCATTTTTTTTTACAGTTTTACAATAAAGTTTTAAGAATTTTAAGTGTTGAATTCTTCTTCAGTAATAGAATACCCTAAGAAAAAATGATGATAAAATGTATAACTGATACTTTGACCAGTGACTCCAATTGGTAGATTGTAAATTTATCTGTTAATTTCAACTTTCTTCACTTGATTATTTTTCCTAAGGGAATATTTCTGTTAATTTTAATTATAGTCCTAAAATATCCTCTTGTGAAAAGCAAAAGAGGCTCATTTTAAGGATTACCATTTCATTTTCAAATTCCATTTAATCATAGGGAGTAACTAAATTTAGGATTTCAGGCACTAGGGGAGCTAGAGACTTCCCAATAGCTGAATAGCTTATGCAATCCCCATCAAAATTCCAACACATTTTTACACACCTTGACAGAAAAAAACAAAACAAACAAAAAACAAAAAAATCAGAATAGTCAAAACCAGTCCTGAAAATAATAGAGCTTCTGGAGAATCACCATCCCTGAGCTCATGCTGTATTCTATAGCAACAATGATGAAAACTTTATACTATTGGTACAGAAACAGACAGGTTGATCCATGGAACAAAATTGAAGAAACAGAAATAAATCCATATAGCTACAGACACTTGATTTTAGTCAAATAAGCCAAAAGCATACTGTGAGAGAAAGAAGGCATCTTCAATAAGTGTTATTGGTTTAACTGGATGTCTGCATGTAGAAAAATGCAAATATATTCATACTTATCACCATGCACAAAACTCAAACAAGTGTGTGTGTGTGTGTGTGTGTGTGTGTGTGTGTGTGTGTGTGTGTG
>JANHMN010000003.1:78548755-78618967 GCA_030674055.1 Rhabdomys pumilio | reverse complement strand
GTGTGTGTGTGTGTGTGTGTGTGTGTGTGTGTGTGTGTGTGTGTGTGCCGATTTGATACAAGCTGGAGTTATCACAGAGAAAGGAGCCTCCCTTGAGGAAATGCCTTTATGAGATCCAGCTGTAAGGCATCTTCTCAATTAGTGATCAAGGATGGAGGGCCTAGCCCATTGTGGGTGGTGACAGCCCTGAGTTGGTAGTCTTGGTTTTTATAAGAAAGCAAGCTGAGTAAGCCAGGGGAAGCAAGCCAATAAGTAACATCCCTTCATAGCCTGATTCCTGATTCCTGACCTGCTTGAGTTCCAATCCTGACTTCCTTTGGTGATGAACAGCAATGTGGAACTGTTAGCTGAATAAATCCTCTCCTCCCCAACTTGCTTTTTGGTCATGATGTTTTGTGCAGGAATAGAAACCCTGACTAAGATACTTGCTTAGTCTACTCCTTGACATATACCCAAAAGATGTTCCACCACACTTCAAGGGCACATGCTCCACTATGTTCTTAGCAGCTTTACTCATAGTAGCCAGAAACTGGAAATGATCTGGATTTCCTTCACATAAAATGGATACAGAAAAAGTTGGCCATTACACAATGGAAAACTATTCAGCTATTGATAATAAAGACATCATGAATTTTGTCAGCAAATAGATGAAACTAGAAAATATCATCCTGAATGCAGTAACCCAGACTCAAAAAACATGCATGGTATGTACTTAATTATAAGTGGATATTAGTCATAAAGTACAGAATATCCATGACACATCCCACAGACCCAAAGAAGTTAAAGAGTAAGGAGAGCCAATGCAAGTATGTTTGAATCACACTTGGAATAACAAAATAATCATTGAAGGCAGAGAGAGGGAGGGGAAACGGTGGGAGAGGGGAGCAGAAAAGGAATAGGAAGACAGGAGGATCAGGTATAGAGAGAGACAGAAAAGAGGCCCAAGAGGCCAGAAGAATAAATGGAAATCTGAAGTTGCTGGGGTTTGTGGGGAGGGGAGAATCTCTAGGAAGTTCCAGGGCCCATAGGGAGGCTCCCAGGAGTCAATGCTGGTGTCCTCTAACAATAAGAGAAATAGAACCTGAAGATGGCACCTCCTGTAGCCAGGCAGGACCCCCAGGGGAGGGATAAGGACATGAACCAACCCACAAAACTTTCAACTCAAAACCCATCTTGTCTAAAAGAAGTGTAAGGATGAAGCAGAGACTGATGGAAAGGCCAACCAATAACTAGTCCAACTGGAAACCCAAGCACCAATTCCTCACATTATTAATAATACTCTGTTATTATTGCAGACAGGAGCCTAGCATGACTGTCTTCTGAGAGTCTCTACCCAACAATAAACTGAAACAGATGTATAGTATCTTTTTGTACATACCCTCATCCAAACATCAGGGACACTTTTGGAAGAGTTGAGAGAAAGATCAAAGGCCCTGAAGTAGATGGGAACCTCACAGGAAGATCAAAAGAGTCAACAAACCTCTACCTCTGGAAACTCTCAGAGTCTGAGCCACCAACCAAAGTACATGCACGGGCAGGAATGAGGCCTCTGGCACATATGCTGCAGTCAGGCAGCTCAGTCTTTATGGTTGCCTTGTCTGGCCTCAGTGGGTAGGATGAACATAGTAAGGCTGAAACTTGATGTGCCCTAGAAGGGAGATACCCTGAAAGTCCCACCCATTCAGAGGAGAAGGATAAGGAAATGGTGAGGGACTCTGTGAGGGAAGGAGGAATGGGTAACAATCAGGAGTGGGAACAGTGTTTTGGATATAAATTAATTAATAAAAAAAGAAAAGAAAAGAAAAAATAAGAAAACAGTTGTCTGAGTCTATATATCTCAGAAACAACCTGTAAGGGAATAGTTGTCTGAGTCTAGGCATCTCAAGGACAACTCCTCCAATCTTTCTGGAAGTGTCAAACTAAGCTCACGTTCTCAGGCCTAGGAACCTACTCCTCCTCTGATGGATGGAAACTCCCTTGCTCAACCCCTTATGTCAAAATATGATTGGACAGTACCATAGCCCATCTGGCTTCCCTTCACGTTATGGTTTTCTCCTTTAAAAAGATTTCCAACATCTCTTCAGGGTTGTAGTGCAGCTCCCATTCTGTTCTGTGGTCCTGGTAGATCAGTAGCAGCTTGATTACAATAAATTTTTGTCATTTTCATTACCTGGTATTTGAGTTACTTTGAATTTGAGTGGGACTAACAGCAATCTAAAACCATGTTTCACCACTGAGCTACATCCTGTCACCATTACTTTAATTTTTTTTAAAAAATAATCATACAATATAATTTTATCATATTTGTTCCTGTCCCAACTTCTGAACTCCGCACAGATGTACCCTCCCTACCCACTCCACTTTATGTTCTTTCTCAGAACACAGGCACACACACACACACACACACACACACACACACACACACATCACACACACCTCCAGCCCCCATGCACAACCAAACCAACCAAAACCTAAAAATCACTCGCAAAAAAGTTTTCTATGACTTTCTAACCTAAAAAGTTTACTGAAGAAAAAATATATACTACCTAAGTTTAGAAATTTTGGCAAATGATCACTATATCAGAAAGTCAAAAAGTTTGAAGCCTCCTATTTAGAAACATTTATCCAGAGGCCACAGTTTTAGAAGTATTCCTATGTACCCAAGAGAGAAAATTAACTTCCTCTCAAAGGTTTCAGCTCTATATATACTGTTACTTAATAGCAAATTGTTTTCAGTAGTAAGCTCTTTATGGTGAAGTAAGGAAGAAGTCAAAGGACAAGTTGGAAGTTTAACAAGAAAAAGATCAAAACGAAACAAAGAAAGTAAGGGGAGTTTCAAAGACCAGGGAAGATTAAATTCACTAAACAGTAATAAATGTGAAAACAAATAAAGCATATGATGCAATACAATAATCAGTAATTTTGTAGGAAAGAAGGGAGACACACACACATGCACACGCATACACACACACGCACACACATACACAGGTGAGAGAGAGGGGGAGGAGAGGGAGCAGAATAAAATGTAGTACTTTATGTAAAGAACGTCGTGGAGTAACAACTTGAGAGAGGTAAGGTTGGAAGACACCATTGTGACCTTTATGACATTTATGGCAGAAAGAACAACTGGGTAAGCAAAGGGATTATATTGTACTCAATGTTTTCTTTTTCCAAAATTATTTATTTTACATTTTTAAATTTGTTATGTGCTAGAGCCACTGTAGCATTTGATCAATACTTCAAATTTGGAAATCAGAAATATCACACATGTTGTTAGTTACCTTTGGTAAAAACAAAACAAAACAAAAAACCTTTTATTTTTATAAAATGTTTGTATTTTTATAAAATCTTATATATTCAAAATTTGAAAATTCTATTCATAAGAAATATAAAATATCATATACACTCAAAAACTCTTCAAAACATAATCTAATTTCATAAAATAGACTAGTTAATTAGTTTTTACTTGTTAGCTAATTTTAAAAGGCTAATGATATTTTAGTTATAGTCTTTGTTTTCTTTCCCTCCTCTTCTTTTTCTAAGATGAGTATCACTGGGTAGCCTGGACTAAACTTGAACTCAGAAATCTTCATATAATGAGTAATGTTGTCTTAAATATAAAACATCAGCATCATATATGTTTATGTGTATTAGCGTGTAAGGTAATGAGTTCCATTATGGCATTTTTATGCTTAACCTTAGTCTTGTTTGATCCTTTGTCTACTAAATTTGATTATGCTCCCATATTTTTTTGTTTACTTTACTTGGCAAAGTCTGATAAGTCAGACTTTGATTAGGCTAGATGGTCTCTCAGAACCTCAGAAGGTGATCTTAGAGTTAGTACTAAAGTCATCCAACTATAGAGCAATGTATACAGATTTTTAAAATATGGAAAAAAGGAAAATATTCCTGAGTCAAACAAATATTAGTTCATGATGCCAGAAGAATACAGTGGCTTAATCAAACCAAAATTTTAAAAGGTAATTTCATGATAAAATGACAGATATTTACTTGATGCACAATTTTTATTCATTTAAATTACATTATACATTATAACTTTGAAAATGGATGATGTTGAATATATTTTTTCATGCATTCATAAATTTAAGAAAATAATTGTTTTGACCAGTAACTTGTACTTGCACATATTAAGGCATCACCTCGTTTAACCTAAGAATCTGGTGTTAATGACACCTATGGAACGGTCCCTGAAAGCACCAGTTTAAAAATGCTGTGACTCTATAGTCAAGTCACCAGGAGAAATTGTCACACTTCCACTTTGAAAGCCTCTTTGAGCTCTGATTCTTAATGTCATTATTTACAAACTATAATGATGTCCTTACAAACAGCTCTCACTCCAACTGGTATAAAATAAAAGGTTATTTTAAACAAAAATACAAGAGACCAGGCTATAGGAACACAGTTCTACTTTACTATGAATATTGTGTCCTATTGTGGTAATAATTTCTAGAATTTTTTACAATAAAGATCAAAGTAGTAAAGTCACAAATCAGGGGATCTTTAAAATACATTGCTATGAACATTAGGTATGCCAACATGGGGACATCTCAGCTATAGGCTTCAGATGTTGCCTGATGACATTCTGGGCCTCTGAGTTGATAGATGCTGGGAACCTCACCAAACATTTTTAAAGGATTTATCCTAACTGTTTCTAGAATGTTAGAGCAAACAAAGTGGGGGGAAATGCATAACTATAAAAAGGGGACATCAATATTCTAAAATAATTGCCTCTGTATCTGTAATATTCTGCTCTCCAAAGACACAGATGTCCTAACGAGACAACAGGTACCTTGTAGAATCTTTAACACAGGCCCCCAACCCAACCAATATTCAGGTTACAACAGGAACAAAAACATGTTTATAGGTTTATGAAGATGATCCTAGATATTAACTAGTGACTGACAAACCAGCTTTCAGCTAGCATTGTAATTCTCACTAAATAGATTAAAAATAGAAAGTGTAACAAATATATTGAATTTTCTTGATATGGAAACATTCAGAAATTATGACTCAATGCAAAGAGGAATGAATATTCCTAGACTTAATAATGAAGTATGATGGGAAGCAAACAAGATATGATGATGGTAAGCAGAGAGGAAATTAGCAGTGTATACGTTGAGATTTCACTTGTTTACTTGCTGATCTATTTCTTAATTGTGGACAAAAGCAGGAATCTCAACGTGTGTAGGTTTTCAGAAGAAAAGAAATTTAGGGAGTGACCCTCCCAATATTGCAATTTTCTGTGTTATCTTCATTTTAAAAATACCCATCTTTGGGATATCACATTCTGAGACTTGACACCACTGGTGTGGTCAATATAAAATTAATTTAATGAATTAATTTAATGCTTCTTGATTTCTATTTTTAAAATAACAAGTGAACAATACATAATATATTAACTTTTGACTTTAGTGCTTCAACAACTAAACGATTGTTACTTTTACAAGCCATTATGCAAATAAATCTGCAAGATACACATGTTGATACATAGCTTAACAATTTGAGGATTTAGTTTTTAAGTTTTTTTCTCTTCTTGGTCAATGTTAATATCTAAATACGTTTATATTCCAATAGAATAACTAATAATCTAATTAACTATGTGTTTTCTACTGTAGTATAAGGAAATTAAGACAATTTATCTTTTGCCAATCATAAATTCACTGGCTGGAACTATACAACTCGACATGTAAAGGATGAATGTACAAGAGCAAGACAGAGGTGCCTGTATTAACAAGAGTACCTCACACACAAAGTGAGCGACTAAAGACACAAGACTGAACTTCACAGTTATTGCTTAGCCATGCTCACTGCTCATCTAGTCGCAACAGCTTGGAAAATGAAACAACCTAAACTTGTGATTTTTTGAGAAATAGTTTCAAACAACTCTCTTCTTTGCACGTGTTTTCATTTGCAGATGTCAATGGCACAAGAAGCTGTTGCCTCATAGTTCTCCTAAATGATTATATTTGCATTATTTTATTATAGACGTCTTCATCACCATCCTTATCTGGAACAATACAGCTCAGGAAAAATAAACATTATTTTCATACACTAAGAATATTAGTTACAAAATTAACTTAGACTCTGAAAGTATTAAGTGTGGTTCTAATTAGTATGTAAGTAATTGGACAAATTTCTCAACAGTTAGAAGCTGTTTTATTTTTTTTCATTGAAGTGTCACACAGGTGGCAGTTAAAAATATAGTGCATGAAATAGTTAGCCATTCATAGACCTGGGATGATAACAGGTAAGCAGAAGCAGGATTTAAATCTTAGAACTCAAGATAATCACCAAAATATCTATAAAGTAGATATTAGGGCGACCTTAGTAAATGGTTACTTAGAAAATCTCTGTATACTGATTTTCTGCATTAGTTTTCTGTGATATCATGTTTCACAATCTAAATGTCAGATTTTAATGAATTAATTTCTTTTCATCTTTCTAGGACTTTACTTCTGGGCTATAAGCCTCAGTGAGGAAAATGTTGTTTCTAGTTTGAAAATCAGCACCATGATCACCGAGAATGGGACTGTAACCCAAGACTTCTTTCTGTTAGGCTTCCCTGGATCTCAGGTGCTCCAGTTTTCTCTTTTTCTCTTTTTTCTGGTGATGTACCTCCTCACTATTGGGGGTAATGTGGCAATCTTGCTGTTGGTAAGTACTTCTCATCAGTTACAGACACCCATGTACTTCTTTCTGAGCAACCTGTCATTCTTGGAGATCTGGTACACTACAGCTGCAGTCCCCAAAGCTCTGGCTATTCTGGTGGGGAAGAGCCAGACCATATCATTTTTAGGGTGTCTCTTCCAGATGTACTTGGTTTTCTCATTAGGTTGCACAGAATACTTTCTCTTGGCAGCCATGGCTTATGACCGCTACCTTGCAATCTGTTTTCCACTACACTACCAGGCTATCATGAACAGCCTTCTCTCAGCACAGCTGGCTCTTAGCTCCTGGATTTGTGGTTTCCTGGCCATTTCTGTGCCAGCAGCTCTCATCAGCACCTTGTCCTTCTGTGGCACCCATGCCATTAATCATTTCTTCTGTGACATTGCACCCTGGATTGCCCTGGCCTGTACCAGCACACAGGGAGTGGAGACAGTGGCTTTTGTGATTGCTTTTGTGGTTATCCTGAGTTCCTGTCTCATTACTCTGATCTCTTATACCTACATCATTAGAACCATCCTGAAGATCCCTTCAGCCAGTGGCCGCAGAAAAGCTTTCTCAACCTGTTCTTCCCACCTCACTGTGGTACTCATCTGGTATGGGTCTACAATTTTCCTCCACGTTCGAACATCCATCAAAGATGATTTGCAACTGACTAAAGCTGTTCATGTTCTCAATACAGTGGTGACTCCAGCTCTAAATCCCTTCATATATACCCTTCGTAACAAGGAGGTCAGAGAAATTCTGGGGAAGAAATGGAAGAGAATGTGAACCTTCTGGAATAGCATGGACATATTGGGTAGGGTCCCCATCACTCATATTGGGAATGCTACTTTTGTAATATATTTTTATCACTTACATAAAAACTTTCATAAAATTGTGTTTCTGAGATATAAGATTTGAAGTGTTAGAAATGTTTAAATAAAAGTAAAACATAAATCAAAATGTAAATCTATTCCAAAACACAATTTTCATGAAATATACTAAAATACTTATGAATTGTATACTGATAGACACAAAGTATATCATTAATTTCACAAGGATTGGAAAAGAAGAAGCCAAAATATTTCTGTCAAAATGCAGATAAACAGGTGCATATAAAGTTACAAAATTCTTGAATAAAAATTCACTGTATAATAATATATAGACATTACAATAGAAAAACAAGAGGTTATGATTATTATGAAGACAATGAATTCCAACAACCAATACTTTAAAATTGAAAAATAATTAAGGTTCTTGCAAATAAAAATTAGTTGATTTTCTCTACCAATGCAACAGAAGACAAGAATTAATGAAAAATAAACTTATATATTGTTTTGTACAAAACTGGGTACAGAAAAATTCTCAGTCCACCATTCCCATGACAGTAAATAAATGAAAATAAAAAATAAAAACAAGAACAAAAAAATAAATGTGCAAGGTCAGGTGTGATATAGTTTACAGAATTCTGAGTTAAGTCTTTTTTTTTTTTTTAAATGAGTGCTTCCTTTGGAAATAGATCTCTTCAGCTTTGGGTTATAATTCCCTGGGAGGATTCTAATATATATTTTTATTTATTTTTTATTTTTTTTATTGGATATTTTATTTACATTTCAGATGCCAATCCCTTTCCCCATTTCCCCTCCCTAGAAAACCCCTATCCTGTGCCCCCCCCCTTTTCCATTTGGCTTTTACACAATTTTTTAAATGCTAATCAAGGGCTTTATAAGTATGGTAATGCTCAATCAGAAGTGTAACCTAATACCCAACCTAGCTATGTAAACTATCTTTGACTAGTGGAGACAGGTGAACTTCTGCTTCCATGCCCCCTCTCTCTTTCTCTCTCTTTTTCTCTCTCATTTCCTAGCTTCTCATCTACTTCATCTTCTCCTCTCCTTACTCCATCTTTTCCTCTCAGTGCTCCTTCCCCCTTAGCTCCTCCTACATATTACCTTTCCTGTTAAAATAAAGCTTTTCTCTCAGAATACAATTAGACCATAATTATTCCTATTTGTACCAGAGAGGTACAAGATAGTCTTAATACCCAGTCCATCCTTTTGTTGACTAGCCAGAACCTCTGTCATCTCTCTTGACTAGAACACTTAGTTTTGAACCTGGCTTTTTTTTTTCTTTTTTTTTTTTTTGGCTTTAGAATGAATGTCAGCTGAAAACCCTCCACTCAGATGTTTTCTCTCAAGGTAAATAGCCAGGATTGGCTATGAGTCTATAGGTCTTCAATGCCGTCAGAAATCCAGAATGACTAAATTAACTAAAGTTATGGGAAGCACTAAACTTAGCTTCTAAAACTTAGCCAATTTATAGAGACTGCTGAACACCTGGACAACCCCTATACTAACAAACGTTGGAGCATCAAATCTTCAGCCTTCTGGCCCAAACTCATCTGACAGACTTTAGTGCTGCAGGGATTCTAATATTTTTGAGCCTCTGTAATGATTTCTCTTGTTCTTTATCCATTTCAGGCTCAGGGGACTTTTAGTACTATGCCATCTTTTAGTGCTACTACACAAGCTTCAGTAAGTGCATCTGCAATAAGAAAAAGAAAATAAAATGTCATATGCCTCTATCTGAAAGAAACACCATATGCCATTTGTTTTTAGAAACCATTCAGGATGCCGTGAGACTGGAAGAACTTTAGTGCCAAGACATCATCTATTAAGTATCCTTTAAAAAAAAAAAAAAAAAAAATCTTTGGCTTTATTTACTTTCAGAAGAGCTGAGCAAGTGACTTCAGCTTTTGTTGTTGGTTTTTGAGACATGCTTTGACTGTGGAGTCCAATCTGGCTTCCCACTGCATTGGTACCCTCATGGCTTAATCATTAAAAAGGCTAATATTACTAACAATTTTTTTTACATGATACCACTTTATACAATGATAATTTAAAGATGTTAAGGCAGTTAAACATTATTAAAAACTTAGCTATCTCAGCAATGAAAATATAATTATATCCCAGGGCTGATAACTATAAATGTTTATATATCATGTATTACATGTATTATATATTATGTATATACATATATTTATTATATGATATATATATACATGTATGTAATTATTTTGAGGTTAATGGTTGCATAGAGATGAATACTTTATTTTCTCATTTTAAATTTGTAGATCCTTTCTTTTTGTCTTATTTCCTCACCCTTTTTAACTGCACAAAAATTGCATGAGATCAAGCCAGTCAACATTTCAGCATGGGTGGGAGAGGAACTCATATTCCCTAACTCCTAACTGAGGAGTATTGTCAGATTATGGTTACCAGGGGAAAAGAAGATCAGTCTTTAAATTCAAGACTATAGTTTGACCTCATTTGTAATACCGTTACAGTTTACAGGTAACAATAAAAACAGCCAGATAATCCAAATAGAAAATTGCTAATGTTTCTTTGCCATATTTTTAAAATACTGAGGGAACAGAAGCACGTATCTATTCACTACATTTTTACATGCCTTCATTTACATGATTTTAATAATAAAATTAAATTTAATTCCTACACAGAAATAAGAAAAAATATAAAATTTTTTAATTGAGTTTTTTGTTTTCTTCATGTCTATTTTTGGGAGGGTTTCTCTCTATATTTTTAATACTAGCCTTCATTCATATGTGTAGTTGGTAGAAAGTCTTTCCCCATTCTGTAGGTTGGCACTTTGTCTAACAGACAGTGTATTATTTTTTTAATTTTTATTGGTTATTTTATTTATTTACATTTCAAATGCTATCCCATTTTTCAATTTTCCCTCCACAAAACCCTATCCCCTCCCACTCCCCGTGCCTCTAAGAGGGTGCTCCCTGACTGACCCACCCACCCACACTTGCCTCTACACCCTAGCATTCCCCTACCTTGGATCATAGAACATTCACAGGACAAAGGGGCTCCCTTACCACTGATGCCAGATAAGGCAATCCTATGCTAACTAGTTGGAGTCCTGGGTCCCTCCATGTGTACTCTTTGGTTGGTTGTTTAGTCCCTGGGGGCTTTGGGGAGGACTGGTTGATTGATACTGTTGTTCTTCCTATAGGGTGTGTCTTTTGCTATATAGTGTAGAGTGAAAAATTATAAAGACCATTTTATAAAATATATACAGGCTCACTAGTTCCAAGAAGGCAGAACTGAATGTAGGATTTCAGGCCTTCACTGCCCTGGGATACATCCCGGGAAGAGTATTAACATTCCTCAAGCCTCAGGGAAAAGAACCCACCTGTGGGTGGGGAAGGCACAAAGCAGGAAGACACATTCCTGACAAAGAAAGATGCAAGTCATCTGGGTGGTTCCAAAAAATAACTAACTTTCCACTGATCTTGGTTACCCCTTCCCCACCCCCTTGGGGTCTTTTCCAGTGTTACAGCTTGCTGAGTTCAAAATTTATAAAACAACCAATCATGTGTAACCACATGAAAATACAACCAACCATGTGTAACCACGTGAAAATTCCTTCCTTTCCCTACCCCCTACTATAAAAGGTTCCTTAGCCCACCACGCGGGGTCAAACTGTACTCGTGCACGAGTGTGCAGTTTGAACGCTGGCTGCCAGCTCTCTTCCCTAATAAACCTCTGCTAATTGCATCCAGTCTTGGAGTTTGTGGGTGTTCGAGACTTCCCGAGACTTGAGTAAGGGTCTCCCGAATTTGAGAGGCTTCATATAGCAGCTTCTCAGTTTCATGGAGTTCATTAATTGATACTCTTTTTTGCCTGTGTTAATGGTGGTCTTTTCAAAAAGTTTTTCCTGTACAAATGAATTCAAGGTTATTTCCCATTTTTTCTTTTACAGGTTTAATGTCTGGTTTTATTTTTTAAGGTCTTGGATTCATTTGGAGTTGAGTTTTGTGCAGGCTGCTATATATTAATTTATTTGGAGTCTTCTACCTCCAGCCACCTAGTTTAAACAGCACCACTTTTTCAAGATTCTGCCTTGTTCTTAGTGAATGCTTCTGAATTTTTTTTTTTAATTAAAAATCTATTATCCGTAGCTGGGTAGATTTATATCTAGGTCTTAAATTTAATTTTATTACATTCCAACAGACCAATGTGTCAGTTTTTGTGCCAATACCATGCTGCTTTTATTACTATAACTTTGTGGTAGAACAGGAAATCATGGACAATAAAACCTTGCTTATTTCTTTTATTATACAGGATTGCTTTAACCACCCTGGATTTTGTTTCCATATGAAGCTGAAATCTACATTTTTTTTTCAATGTATTTGAAAAATTCTGTTAGCATCTTGAAGGAGATTGCATTGAATCTGTAGATTTCATTTGGTAGGATAGCCATTAAGATGTCTATCATAATTAGCCATTAGAAAAACAAAAATTAAAACTATTTTAGATTGTGTATCACTTGAGTCAAAATTTATAATATCCCCAAATTCAATGTTGGAAGATTAAATACTGGTGAGGGTGTAAGGAAAGAAAATCCTTATTCGCTATTAGTGAAACAACAATGACTGATAACTTATTGGGAAATGACTAATCACAAATAACAAAACCAGCAAGAGCAGAGCAGCAAAAGAAGCCAGTACCACCACCACCACAACAACAACAACAGCAGCAGTAACAATAGTTACATGCACAGAAAATACAACTGTCTTTTTTCTGGAAAATGAGTATTTTTAAAGAAATCAAGTGTTTTATTTCTTTTAATTAAATTTATTCTTTGACAACGAGATTCAAGCACATAATGCTTTCTGATCGTCCTTTCACCTCTTTTATCTCCCTTTCCTGCCAACAACTTACTGCCCCCATCACTACAAGTTCTTTTTCTACATATTGATGTCTTGTTTGTTTTCTTTATGATCCACTGAGATTATCCTCAGTGCTGATATTTGATTATACGTTTCATTGCATTTCTGACTTAGGACTGCTAGGCACAACTATGCTACATTCTGAATGTTGACCTGCATTGAAATCTTTTCTCCCTTGATTATTAGCCTTTCACTGTAAAATTTCGGACATCACAAAACAGTGAATGAGGAGATCCTTGGTCCTGTGAAGGCAGGATGCCCCAGTGTGGGGAAATTCAAGGGAGGGAAAGGGCAGTGGGTGGATCAGTGGGAGCATACCCTCATAGAAGCAGGGGGGATGGGACAGGGAGTTCTTGGGGCAAGGGAGAGGAGTGAGGAAAGGGGATAACATCTGAAATGTAAAAAAGTAAAATATCCAGTAAAAATATATTTAACAAACAGTGAATGAATTAATTTGATGTTAAACATAAATATTTAACTTTTTAAAACACAAATATAATGGAAATATAAATGCGATGAACAAAATGAAAACAATGGAAGAAGTGCTGAAACCAAGAATAACTCTAGGAATGCAAAGACAGAGTTAGAAAGATCACAGTTAAGAAAAAAAGAAAAATCATTACAAAGAATGAAAAAAATTATAGGCCTTATAAAACAGCAACCAAAAATTAGGAGCTCAAATATAGAAGAAAATGTAATCTCAGAACTCACATAAATAGAAAACAGCTTTCCATCTCCAAAATCAATACATTTTGATAGAATTTCAAGATTTAAACATGTAGTGTTTCTAATTACCTACAATCATCTACTGAAAAAGAAATCAAAATACAGACACCATTGTAAATGATAAAATATTGGAAATACCTTTAACCCAGGAAATAAAATATATTACAAAAAGTTATGTAAATCAGTGAACAGAAAAAAAAGCCTAGTTAATAAAAAGAAGAATTGATGTAATTCTAATTTATTTTCATTCAACTCGATATAGAACTTTGATGAAAATTTTACAAGAATTTCAGCAATGTTTCTAGCATAATATTGCTGTAGGAAACATATACATTCAATGCAATGTTTTACAAGAAGACGGTTGGCAGCATCATCTCCTTTCAAATTATGCTACAAAGCTATAATAGCAAATATACATATATATATATATATATATAAAACTGGCAGAAGACTGACACATAGATGTATTTAGAAAAACAGAGGGCTAAGAACTCATATTACATGCTTACAGCAAAATTATAAAAGTCAAAATAATTGGGCATTTGTGGTGTTAGAAGCTGTAGCAATAAATTCTAACCAACATGATTGCCAAAACATAAGCTGAACAGAGACAATTTCATGAACAAATTAAACTAGACAGAGGAAATACTAGTAGACCTCAACCCCACACAAAGAACTATAGGCCAATAAAGAATGTTCAGTGAGGACAAATAACCTTCCCCAGGGAAGAACTTACAAATTGGTTATTCAGGACCAATGGTCAACCCTAAAGAGAGACATACAATAACATTTTAGTTGTACTTATGTACAAGGAAGTTGTACATATGTACTTAAGTATATACATATATTCACACATAAACATGTACATGCATAAACATATATGCAGATAATAATGGATGAAAACTAGAACATGAATACATGAATTTGTTTACTTTTATTGAAATTTTATTAGTTATTTTATTAATTTACATTACAAGTGTTATTCCTCTTCCAGGTTACCCCTCTACAAACCCCCATCCCATCGCCTCTCCCCCTGCTTCTATGAAGGTGTTCTCTCACCCACCCACCGACGCACCCCTGACTCACAGCCCTAGCGTTCCCCTATGCTAGAGCATCTAGCTTCCACAGGACCAAAGACCTCCCCTCCTATTGATGCCAGATAAGGCAATCCTCTGCTATATATGTAGCTGGAGCCATGGGTCCCTCCATGCGTACTCTTTGGTTGGTGGTTTAGTCCCTGGGAGCTTTTGGGGGTTTGGTTGGTTGATATTGTTGCTCTTCCTATGGGGTTGCAAACTCCTTCAGCTCCTTCAGTCCTTCCCCTGACTCTTTAACTGGGGTCCCAGTGCTCAGTCCAATGGCTGGCTGTGAGCATCTGCATCTGTATTGGTCAGGCTATGGCAGAGATTCTCAGGAGACAGCTCGGGCTGCTGACAGCAAGCACTTGTTGGCATGAATTTAAAAGAGAACAAAGAGGAGTATATGGGATGGTTTGAAGTGAGGAAAGGGAATGGAGAAATAATATAAATAAAAGTCTCACACATAAAATAAGTAAATGCAGCCGATAGACTTTTTTTTTTCATAAAAGCACCAAAATTTAACAGTGAAAATGTCTTTTTAACCAATTATGTTGAGAAAGTCGATTTTACATTCAGAACAATAGAGTTAGAAACCATTCTAATGACATTGACAAACTATTCAAACTGATTAGTCTGTAATATCAGAAGCAAAACTGTCAAATTGCCACAAGAAAACATAACAAGAATCCTCCATTAGGTTTTTCTAGATTCAATTCTAAAAGCAGAGTGTGTAATTACATCAGCCTAAGGCTTTAGAATATCAAAGTAGACAGCCAACCAAGGTAAAGAAATAACCCATCTCTTATCAGATTGAATCTAAAAGTTAAATGTCTAATAAAGGTCTTGTATTCATAGCCTGAAAATAACTTAAAAAATGAAGAAGTAAGAAAGAAAAAATCTTAAATGAAAATGGACAAAGTTACATAGGCATATGTATATGTTTTTGTATATATCGAAAGGGAACATATTTATGCTCAAGAGTTGTGTAAAGACTCTTCAAAATCAACAATCATTGAAGAAATATAAACTAAAACTAGAACAAAATGTAACCTTCATAGTCGTTACCTCATCTATTTTCAGCAAGATGAAAATACCTAGTGTTCAGTAGCACTGGTTAAAGATTCTTTCCTCTCTGACCCTGGAAGCATATACTAGTGCAGCCATGTTGAAATATGCAAAGGAGTTTACTCAATTTTGTAATTGTATGATAATTTCAAAAAATTAAAGATGTAAGGAAAATAAAGTGATAACCCAGTACTTTTAAGATGAGCATATATCAAAGAAATCAAAGCAAACATATCTATCTATTTATCTATTAATCTATCTATGTATGTATCATCTGTAATTCATCAATAAATGATGCAAAAATATGCAATTAAGTAAATATTTTTATTTCCCAAAACTTGGATCAAACTAGAAGGCACCATGGTAAGTAAAATAAGACAGGCATGTAAATAAGATTATTATATGACTTTACTCATATATAAAAATTTTAAAACTCAAAATTCAACAAAGAAAATTATCCTTTTGTTAGCATAGTCTGAGATGTTTAAGTGTAAGAAAATTTTGTGTGTGTGTGTGTGTGTGTGTGTGTGTGTGTGTGTGTGTGTGAAAAGATGCAACAATTTTAGTGCATGCGAATAATAACTTTGTTAGGTTTATTGGTCATTGTCATGTATATAATTGACAGTAATATGCAGTTTTCTTTTTTTATTGGATATTTTATTTACATTTCAGATTCATCCCCTTTCCCCATTTCCCCTCCCTAGAAAACCTCTATCCCATGTCCCCTTCTCCTTTTTGCTTTTATACAATTTTTTGAAATGTTAGTCAAAGGCTCTATAAGTTTGATAATGCTCAGTCAGAAGTGTAACCCAATAATCAACCTAAATATATCAACTATCTTTGACTGGTGGAGACACGTGAACATCTGCCTCCATGTCCCATCCCCTCTTTCTCTCTTTCTCTCTCTCATCACCTAGTTTCTCCTTCCCTTCTTCTCCTCTCCTTACTCCTTCTCTTCCTCTCCATACTCCTCCCACCTTAGCTCCTCCTACATATCACCCTTCCTGTTAAAATAAAACTTTTCTCTTAAAATACAATTAGTGCATAATTGTGCCCATTGGTACCAGTGAGGTACTAGTTAGTCCTAATAACCAGTCCATCATTTTGTTGACTAACCAGAACTTCTGTCATCTCTCCTAACTAAAACACTTAGTTCTGAACCTGGATTTTTTTTTTTTTTTTTTTTTTTTTTTTTGGCTAGGAATGAATGTCAGCTGAAAACCCGCCACTCAAATCTTTTCTCTCAAAATAAATAGCCAGGATTGGCTATGAGCCTATAAGTTTTCAACCCCGTCAGAAATTCAGAATGACTGAGTTAACTGAAATTATGAGAAGCACAAAGGATGGCTTCTAAAACTTAGCCAATTTATAGAAACCGCTGAACACCCGGACAGTCCCTATACTTCAAAACATTGGAGCATCTGGTCTTCAGACTTCTGGCCCAGGATCTTCTGACAGATCATAGTGATACAGAATTATTAAGGGCTGATTACTCTGTCTAGGCAGATATAATCAGTTGACTATTCTGCAAGTGCGTCCTTTTCTGGACCGTAATTTGTCTGTAGATGGGAAGAGGCAATTCTTGCCCAGTGGCTGTCTCACCACAACTGGAGTAGCTCCAAAGATGCTCAATTTCTTCTTAGAATCCAAGACAGGAAGCTGTCAGGAGCAGACAGGTCTCTATTCAAAATGAACAGTAATACAAAAATGTTTGTAAAGTCAATTCTGTGGACTTCTGACATTCTGAAAACCAATTATCCATGTAAGGCAATAGGGAAAAGTAGTGGTTTTGTTGGAACAGGGAGGATTAGCTAGGAATTATTTCAGAGCCATAACCTATTGGTAGAAATCTGTATTATTATTCTCAAGATGAAGTTATAATTTCTTAAATTGCTCAAAATTTACTTCGATTTCAAATTTAAGGTTTCCATTGATATAAGCTTCTTATTGATATAAAAGTGAGATGAATATTGATACTCACATAGGCATTGTGCCTGTATAACACATTTAGGAATACAAGGCTTAGACTCAGTCCTTCTTTAACTTTTCTAACTGATTTGAGATGGTTAGCCTGTGAGTTAAGGGACTATAGCAAATTCAGGGCTTTGAGTTTCTTGATAAGGTGTTTTCTGTATTTTATTTAGAAATATCTGAGAGGAGTTAACAGACAATATGCAGTTTTCTTAAAACAACAAAACCATAAAGGTATAAACATTTTAAAAGTTCTTCCATGCCTTCTGCCTTCCCCAGTAATAATTCTATGGAGGCACACAGTCAACAGTCATTTTGTGTGTTTCTCTATAGGGACAAAGGGTGAAGGACTTTAGAAAGAGGATTAAAAAAAAAACATTAAAATGGAATAAATCATTGTGATATTATTAACCTATTTAGTATCAACCACTAGAACTATGACATTGATGAAATGCCTCAAATAAACACAGACAGTTGGTTAATGCCAAGAGGCACTTTCCTTGAAGAAACATGTAACTGGTTGTCTTTGCACACACTATTATAGCTTCAAATGATATTCAACTCAATCTAGCAAATTTTTTTAGAAAGTCTGGAGCATGTCTAAATCATAGTGGGAATTTTGAATTAAAGTAGATTCCAACGTTCAAACGTATGAGTCATCAGTAAAAACAAGTGGGAAATAATTAATGTCCTTACCTGACCTTATGGTCTCCCATGCTTCTCTGGTACTGGCAGAGTGATTCTGTTGTCTACAGGGTTGCAGTACTGTGAGTTTATCCAAACCCATCAATGTTCTTCCAGAATGAAGAGTGATGAGCTTGAAACCAACATACTTAAAAACTGTCTCAAGAGGAGTAGTTATTTTTATTAATTAAATAACCTACCTTCAATCCCCTTATACATATTTTTCCAGATAATAAAAATAGTTGTCTAGTTATAATATCTTACTATTATAGTATACTTATATAAATGACTAGAATGTTAAAATACTTTTATCATATAAAATATTCAGTTCTTTTATGTGTTAAAATAATTCTAAAACAAATTAATTATGTTTACTGGCTCAACAAGAGTCATTGTTTTAAAGACAAAGAGTTTAATTTGCAATGGCATTGAAAATTACATAAAATTCCCATTTCTACTCTCATATTTAAAATATAATTGATTAATATTTATAAATAGCACATTATTATAAATACTAACCATTTACTTCAATTAATGAAGTAGTATAAAATCTGTGAGGATGACTAACATTTCCTCTGGCATCAAAAATAGTGTAAATCTATATGTTAATCATGAAGATTCATATTCACTTCCATAATGGTTTATAATAATTTAAATGTCAATAAATGGGCTTGCTGTGACCTTAATATGAGTCTGTCCCATGAAGCAGTGTGTTTGTGGAGCACAATTATAAACCTTGTTGGAAAGATGAGCAGAAGAAATTTTCAATCAATTTATTTTAGAAAGACTTTGCATTTAATGTGGTCTCATATTCAATTGAAGAACAAATATCACACAATAATTTATAGATCCCTGCTTGACCATATAGAGGGATAAGTAGAGAACTATTATGTGTTGCCTTAATTTCTCTTTTAGAATTATTTTTCTATATTATTATATTTTTACATTTTTTACTGTGTGGAATTTTTTTTCAAGTTCATGGTCTTGCATATGACAGGCAAGATTTCACCCATTGAGTTACTTACTCATTCTAAGTTTTATTGGTAGGGACAGATACTCCCAGACAATGTCCACCCATTAACCTTTTGCAGCACTGGTAGCTGCAATGTCTCTCATTAGTTAGGCCACTACTCTAAATTCTTGTGAGATAAAAATCAAAGTCATTCCACTTTGTGATTATTAATATACTGTAGACATCTTTTAATTGTCCCTTTGAGATTCATTTTACTGTAGCACTAAGCAAAGTGGCTCAAGGCACTGTCTCTGGGGCAGCCTGAATTTAAATGAGAACTAGAAGTCTTGATGAACCATAAATATGCAAAGTGGCTTAAGGCACTGTCTCTGGGACAGCCTGGATTTGAATGAGGACTAGAAGACTTGATGAACCTAAATATGCAGGAACTGATATTCAAGAAAGCATAGAAAAGATACAAGATACTTAGATACAGAACTTAGAGTGGTTACTGGTTTTTTTTCTGTTGATTTAATACAAACCTCTACCTAAACATCCCAGCCAGCACTAAAGTGAGTATTTGTAAAAGTTCTAACTATGAAAATGTGGCACAAATAGGGAAATTCATGAGCTAAATAATGCATTTACTTATTAATTCAACCATGGCATAAAAGAAAATCATATGTAGATTGTATTTAACTCAAACAAAGATTTTTAAAATAAATTTGGTTTTATTGGCATTAGGACTTTTCTCTTTTCATGTAAAATATGCATGAAACAAGCTGGAAATGCTGCACAAGATACAGGGATACAATCCTCAAAATCAAAAACAAACAAATAGATAATAGCATGAGACTGGAGTTCAAAAGAATTCCCATTAATGAATTCACTATAGATCCTGTGGATAGTTGGAAAGCTGCTTTGCAATAACTCATTAAAGTTAGCTTAAATTTTTAACTAGTAAAACACCTTTTAAAAACAGTTTGTGCAAAAATTTCATTCACTTATTTGATGCAAATTCTACTTGCTATAATGAAAAATATAACCAACTCTAAACTAAAACAAGAATAGGTTAATCATAAATTCAAATTCTTTTATTTTTAAAAATATAGAAAAATGCTTTTCAAATGTTGTGTATTGTTGAAATTTACAGACAGGGACAAAAACCTGGTGTTCAACTGTTCCAAAATTTGAGCCTAAATTGTCTTACATACAGAGGCCTTTTCAGTATCCAAGCTAAGGTAATTTTAGGATGACCTAGGTGATAAAAATTTACGGTAAAGGCAAGACATATATGTAGGTATTGTCACATTGAGCATATTTTATCTTTTTGCTTGGGGAACTATATGTCAAACTCTGTAGAACAGACAGGAATAAATATATTATTTTGGTTAGACTGGCCTCAGATTTGTTACAATCTCCCTGCCGTATCTTTCTGAGCTCTGAGTTGATAGGTCTTTATCAGTATGTGAAAATTAACACATTTTATTTTATTATAACCCACAACTTTCCTGTCTGGTTAAGATCTTTAGTTCTTATTTTACCAGGGTCGCTTTAAAACATATAACAATGAGTCATCAACACTCTCTGTTAGTAACTCAAAATGGCAGAAGTTAAGCTAAAGAAAATGTCATTTTTAAAGCAATGCTTGAGCACTTTTAATTCAACAGTGTTTACTAGAGAATTGTCTAGAATGAAGGTTTCTGACAGAAATCACTCAGGATTAGAAAGATAATTTCCTCCATCAGATTCTCCTGAAAGCTCAAAGACTGCTGTTTTATGTTTATAGCATGTTAAACGGGCAGCACTCTGTAAATGTGGCTATGTCCATCATAATGGCAGTGATGCTGACAATATCTGAAGAAAGAGATGGCAGAAATTATGCAGGATGATTGAGAGCTAGGAATTGTGAATAACTTTTTTTTTGCATAGATCACATGTTGTCATTAGATGTCATGGATCCAGATACCCATGCCATTATGGTGACTGCATGATATAAGCATGTTTGCAAACGCTATTAATATCACAAATTCTTAATTATATAAATCAGGGCAATAATACTGTGAATCTCGATATTACCCTATAATTAAACAGATATCTTGGTGAGATAAACAAAAATGTATCACTATGAATTCAACTGTTGTCTTAATAGTCTGTGTTCTAGTGTGTTAAATAAATGCCCATAGATTTTAAAATCACCCATCTGAGAAGAGCTGGTTGCTATTTCTTCAATAATCGTTTAAAAACGAGCCTGTTTAAGTAATCTCTGTGAGTGATTATAGATATTGCATGACTTTATATTTTCTGGTAGATAAATCCTGGTATGGATAGCTAAATTAATATATTTCTAAAACAAAAAATTTGTAAACCTATTATCAAGTCAAGATAGAAAACATAAATGTCTCCTATGAATTAATCCTCTTTGCTAATATTCTGCATCTTTGTCAAGAATAAAGTAATACTACATATCACTTCTCCCCTTAGAAGTGTGATTTTTCCCTGTTGACTATCCACAAGAATACTTCCTGGAATGTTATAGCATCCACACATTCAATCTTCTTATATTTCACAGAAATGTACTTATGTATCTGTAAGCTGTCACTGACTCTTTAGGAAACCAGTTGCCACATCCTGAACATATTTTATATTCCACCATTCTTACCTATTAATTTTAATGTATTTTTTAACCATTTAACATTTCTAGTCTCTTCGTTTCATGATCTTCA
This sequence comes from Rhabdomys pumilio, assembly GCA_030674055.1. Classification (NCBI taxonomy): domain Eukaryota; kingdom Metazoa; phylum Chordata; class Mammalia; order Rodentia; family Muridae; genus Rhabdomys; species Rhabdomys pumilio. Next base: position 78,597,337 of record JANHMN010000003.1, on the reverse strand, counting down.
AAACATGCTTACTTGTGAAGAGAATATTACATTTATGTGGTCTCAGAGTAGAAAAAGCCAGAAGAAAAAGGAGTCTGTATGAAGAAGACATGAAGAAAATATGAAGAGCAGTGTCCTTGGTAAACATAAAGACACGTTTCAGGAAACATTGATCCAGGACAAAGTCATGACTAAGGGGCTAGAGATTCTAAATCAAATTAAATGTGCTATTACACAATTATTTTTTATAACAATATATCTTTCATTTATAAAATTATTTGATTGATGTTTTATAATTCAATTAACTCTAAACCATCTATTATGCAAACTGCACTATAACTCAATACAAAAGTATGGTAGTTACTACAAAATGTTACATTTAAAATTTTGTTCAAAACTGCTTGTTCCTTGTAAGCCAAATTGATTGAGTTGTAAGTTATTGCATAAAAACCTGCTTACTTTTTATACGATAATACCTATTCACTATTTTTAAAGATATTGTGAGAAAAATATCTGCTGAATGTACACACCAAAATTATTATTTGTCACTAATTATTAATTATCATTTGTCATTAATATTTACAAAGTCCATTTATTAAAATATGAATTTTAAAAATGACATGCATTGGAATTCTGAATAAAAACAATCTTAATTGTATTTCTGTGTGTTCCCAGAATTGAACTAATGTTTCACAGTCAGTATTTAATAATCAAAGAAAAGTGGTACCTGATACCTCTATTTAATCAGTGAATACATACTGAGAATTGAAGACGATATTTATGAATGTTCAACACTTTTTTTCTCTATATTTCTATGAGATACATATTTTTTAAAAAAAAGAATGAAACTTAATCTTTATTTACAGGACATGACAGAGTACTAAATTCCATGTAGAAATAAACTCAGAGGACAGCTTCATAGAGTATGTACAGTTTATAACTGTTCAAGTATAGTTCCTTTCGTAAAATGTACTACAATAAAAAAACATGTTTTAAAAGAACTCTTAGTAAAGAAACAGTAAGACAAATTTATGAGAACACAGAATAGCACAGCACATAGCTAATAACTTTGTGCCTTGCCTAGACATTAGACGTTAAAGGTCCCGGGAGCTCCATCCTGAACTTGGAAGGTGAAGCCTAGATACATATTTTTAAGCTCATAATATTTTCTTTCTGGGTTACAATGTCTTTCAGGTTAGCTTAAATTTTTATAATCAATATGTATTTGTTTTCAGGCTGCACAGTATTTCATTGTGTAACATACCATATTGCATTTATTCATTAATTCATTGGTGGGCATTTGATTGACCCATGGAGTTTCTACTGTGGATATTATTAAAATGAGCATAAAAGTAAAAGTATATTTTAGACATTCTGATTCAATATCAGTGAATGTATCCCCAGAAGAAGAAATGTCAGGAGAATAAAATGTGAGTAATTTTATTTTTACTATATCTTTGAGATTCTCAGGTTATTCTTGAAACCTGATCAGTAATTTATATTTTAACAAAAGGTGCATAAACGTTCACTTTTTTTCCTTATGTTTACTAAACCTAGTTATCATTCTATTTAGTCACAGCTTTATAATATACTATAATACATTTATCTATATTATTAATTTCTATTTATTTGATGATCAGAAATGTAAAGCACTTTTCCACATATGTGCTTGACATTCATATTTCTGTTTTTGTGAAGTTTCTGTTTATAACATATGCCATTTTATAAAAAAAAAAAATTTCTCTCCTGTGAGTTGTTTTGCTTCCTTATGTGCTTTGAATATTAGTTCCCTTTCATAAGGCTATGGCTTAAATTTTTTTTCCATAAAGTAAAATCTCTTTCAATTTTATTAATTACTTCCTGTGCTATGAGTAAGAATTTTACTTGGCAGGCTTCAGAATGCTTCATTTGCCTGTATTGTTGTGTCCCTATTCAAGAAATCCTTGCTTAGCCTATGTTCATAAAACAGTTATCTGCTTTTATGCTGTGTGATAAGAGTTAAAGCCATTGTTTATGTGACTGGCAGCTTTCTCAGTGCCATTTATTGAACAGACCCTTCAATGCTGTGTTCTTGACGCATCATAGAAAAGCAATTGGTTCAATACTTGGATTTATTTTGGGATTTGTAAGTCTGTTCAGTTAGTAGATATTGTTTGGTGTTAGAAAAATCAGTCTCAGCTAACACAAAAGGCAAATTTTACAAACTTCTAAAACAAAAGTGATAAGGAATGTAAAGACTTATATAGAGAAGTCATTTATAACTTATTATCTAATAAATTTTCCAGTGGTTACTGTTAATAATAGTGGACCAAAGCTGATTTTTCAATATTTATACAACAAAAACAGGAACATGGTCAGGAGTAATTCAGTTGAATCTTCCCAAAATAGGCTATTGTCACATAGTATGTAAAAATTCATATTATTATTATTTGTTCTTTAAAACATTAATTTAAAAAATCAAATTCCTAGAATATTTAAAGTTTAATAAACACATTTCTATGTGTAAATGCATATTTCTAAAAGAATTTTATTAATTTTTTTTTGCTCCAAATTTTTGTCAGTAGAAAGTTTATTAATGCAGCATTGATAACTCCAGAAAAAAAGTCAAAGGCAAATGCTTTGACTCTTAGGTTCTACAACGTGTATTATTTCAGGTGACAGAGGCAGCTTCCTTTTCTCTAGATATAGTAGCTTAAGGGACTCGTGATTGAGTGAAAGCATAAAGTAAAATCAGGCAGAAGTTCACGTGTCTCCACCAGTCAAAGATAGTTTATATATCTAGATTGGGTAATGGGTTACACTTCTGATTGAGTATTACCATACTTATAAAGCCTTTGATTAACATTTTAAAAAAATTGTATAAAAGCAAAATGGAAAAAGGGGCACGGGATAGGAGTTTTCTAGGGAGGGGAAATGGGGAAAGGGGATGGCATCTGAAATGTAAATAAAATATCCAATAAAAAATAAATAAATAAAGTAAATTCCAAACAAGACATATGTTTCTTGCAGAATTATAAAGAAACTATTGAAAGCTGTTTGATTATTTATAGGTAGGAAACTATATCATCACTTTAAAATAATAATGACACTCTAACAATAATTAAAATATAAACAATGTTTTTATATTGAGACGTAGCCTTTAACTCTCAAATACATGGGGTGATACCTAGTTGAGCCCTTTGGGATGTCTTTTGCATGGCAATAGAACATAACCAAAGAAAGCCAGGGCTCCTGTAGAGTAAATACAGTGTTTCTGGGGAAGCAAGAACCATAAATATCCTGGTACTTCAGCCTTAGTTTAACTTGGATGTGGTAAAAAGGGGCACAATTGCTCATTTCCTTATGAATTTACAGATTCTATAAAATTTTATATCTTATTTTGTTACTAAAATTTTCATTTCTCTCCATATGACCAATACATGGTTAGTGAAAAACTAGTAAGTAATAATTTTATGGATTAGTAATATTGATAAATAATTGCATTTATGCTAATTATAATTTTACAAGAAAATTTGAAGCAATCTTTTTTTATTACAGGAAAAATATTTCTTTGAGCATTTGCTTGACTAGTCCAGGACTACTCTTTTTGTTTCTTTAGTTTTTTAATACATTTTCAATTATATTCTTTATACTTTATATAAAATAAAGTATTTGAAAATATATGAATCACTAATAAAATTTTATTAACAAACTTTTAATTCCTGAAACACTTAATATTACTTTGTCAGAATGGTCTTGAAAGACTTGAACTGACATTCCTTATTGGCAGGGCATAAAAAGCAAATCTATCAGATTAAATGTACAAAGATTTAATACATATATATTATATATATAAGCTATATGTATATTATTTTTATATTATAATAATTATAATACAATATATTTACAATCACAATAATTATAATATTATAATTGTGATAATTATAATAATCACAATATATTTATAATTATAATAATATAATTATAATAATTATATATATATTAGCTTATTTAGCAATGTGATTATCTTGAATTTAATGGCAACAATTATTTTACACATTTTATTCAATTTACTAACAACCTGAAAAACTATACCAAAACAGACATTCTAATAGTTTTTTTGAGTGTTTAGAGTGCAATAATTCTATCTTTCAGGGATTTCAAGAATATACAAATCAACAAGTGTGCTGATTGTATTCCTCTAAATCATCCTCATTATAGTTAGTCTCATTGGCTTTTAGGGTTCCAAACATTTTTGCTTATATATTTGTCAAAGAAAGACACCTAAACAACATTATTTATTCAACCAAATTATTAGAATATGTGTTTTTGCATCGCATTTCTATAATGGTAGACTGTGTGAATGTAAATTATATTCAGACTAGTTGCAAGTAAAATGGTAATGTTGGAATATTTGATAATATGTATCTTTCTCCTATTTTTATGTCTGCTCCTGCCTTCAGTTTATTTAAGTTATCCATGGAAGAAAAGAAATCAGAAAATGGAATCTGGAGAATAGAGGATATTGCCTGGAAATCAGTATCCCATCATAAAGAAACTTATGCTACAAAATTGCACCTCGTCAATAGTGAAACATCATAAACCACAAATTATCACTTGCAACAATGTCTTTAATTCTCCGTTTTTCACACTGAGAGAAATTTTCTGTTTAACCACTCATGCATAATGAATTTCAGCATTGTTAGTGAGTTTATAATTCTGGGACTTAGTGAAAAGTCTGAACTTCAGGGAATACTTTTCATTGTTTTCCTTTTTATCTACCTTGTGGCTCTTCTTGGTAATATGCTAATTGTTGTTGCCATAATCTATAACACCACCTTGCACACGCCCATGTATATTCTACTTCTGGCCCTGGCTGTGGTGGACATAATCTGCACTACAAGCATCATCCCAAAAATGTTGGGAACAATGTTAACATCACAAAATTCAATTTCATATGGGGGCTGCATGTCCCAACTCTTCTTTTTCACATGGTCCTTGGGGGCTGAGATGGTGCTCTTCACTACCATGGCCTACGACCGCTATGTGGCCATTTGTTTCCCACTTCGGTACAGTACTATTATGAACCACTATACATGTGCAGCCTTGCTCAGCATTGTCATGGCTATTGCAGTAACCAATTCCTGGGTACACACTGGTCTCATTCTGAGGCTTACTTTCTGTGGGCCGAATATCATTGATCACTTCTTCTGTGAAATACCCCCACTGCTTGCTTTGTCCTGTAGTCCTGTAAGAGTCAATGAGGTGATGGTGTATGTTGCTGATATCACCCTGGCTGTGGGAGACTTCACGCTAACCTGCATTTCCTATGGATTTATTATTGCTGCTATTCTTCGCATCCGCACAACAGAAGGCAAGAAAAAGGCCTTCTCTACATGCTCATCCCACCTCATGGTGGTGTCCCTTTACTATTCTCCTGTAATCTACACCTATATCCGACCTGCATCCAGTTATACCTTTGAGAAAGACAAGATAGTAGCTGCACTGTATACTCTAGTAACGCCTACATTGAACCCAATAGTATACAGCTTAAGAAACAAGGAAATGCAGTCAGGAATTAGGAAAGTATTTGCATTTTTAAAATGTTAATTGTTGTAGATAGCCCTGGTCTTGTGTTTTGATGCTAATTATGCTTTCTCAGGAGGGATTGCAGAGGAAGAGTGAATCAGTATACAGGTGACTTCCTGTGAACCTTCTGCACACCGCATCTTAATTTGTAAAATAAAGGCTAGAGCCAGTGATTGGGCAGTAGAAGGGGAGGTGGAGCAGAAAAATTTGGGGGAGAGGGAGAGAGAGGAGGACAAGAGGGGAGGCAAGATGACTGTGGTTGTCACCCTTGTGTCTCTAGCAGTTTCAGGTAGTTAATCATATCAAGGTTAGGTAATTGGGATAATAATTCTAATTATGTGGGCATCCTGTATATTGAGTATTTGCTAATACATAAATTCATTGGTTAATCTTTAAGCTTTAGAGTTTTACTTTACTGGGGTACTGGTAAGTGGGTCCTCCAACAACCAGGTGGTTTTGGCTGTGAAGGAACTAGTGGCTCCAGGGATGAGTGAACTGGAGCTGGAAACAGCAACCTATTGCTATGGGAACAAGCTAGAGACAGTAACCTTGTGAAACCAGCTTGGGAACTCCTATCCTGCTGGAGAGTTTGCCAAGACAAATGGGCTTAGAGCAGGAACATGCCGTCAAGGCCAAGAGCTAGCCAGATGTCCTTTTTTCTAATATCTCCCACAACAGTTAATGGTTTCAGAATGGAATACAACCTTAGTCCAGTAAAACCATCTCCTATACAATCTCAAATTTATGTCTTTTATTTTATAAGTACCCCCTTCACATGTAAGTGTGGTATCTAAAATCCACTTTCTGTTTTAAAAAGTCACAGATTTTTGGGAAATGATCTAGAGTAGAATTCATATATAGCAATGTTAATCACATTAGAATATATAAGCAATATCAAAAGGGCCATTTCAAATACTTCAAGCCATCAACTCATATGTTTTCTTTAGTTAACACCAGACACCTTTTCACCAATATAGGCAGGTATATAATTGAACTTTCCATATAAGATATATTCAGATTTTGGATTTACAGATGATCTATAAATATTTGGAAAAATTTGAAAGCTATTAAACAATTCATTAAACTATTATAATAAATTTTATAAAATAATAAGTTTTATTTTTATTTTGAGATTGAAAACAAAACCACATTTGTGATATATAAGTGAAGACTGAAATATAAAAATGTCATGGTGACCCCATCCCTCACCTCAAAAATATTAATCCAGAATTCCTCCTGTCAAAGGGAAATACAGGAACAAAAAGTGGAACAGAAACTGAAGGAAAGGTCATCCAGAGACTGCCCAACCTAGGGTTCCATTCTATCAAACCCAGACACTACTGCTGATGCCAAGAAGTGCTTACTCACAGGAGCATAGTATAGCTGTCCCCTGAAAGGCTATGCCAGACTCAGACCAATACATATGTGGATGTACACAACCAATCATTGGAATGAGCATGGGAACCCCAATGGGGAAGTTAGAGCAAGGATTGTAGGAGCTGAAGGAATGTAACATCATAGGAAGAACAACAATATCAATCACCAGAACCCCTAAAGCTCCCAGGGACTAAACTACCAACTAAAGAGTACACAGGGAATACGCAAGGGTCCAGAGGGATATGTAGCAGAGGATTACCTTACCTGGCATCACTGAGAGGGGAGCCCCTTGGTCCTGTGGAGGCTTGATTACCCAGGACAGGGGAATGCTAGGTTGCTGAGACAGGAGTGGGTAGGAAGGTGGGGGAGCAACCTCATAGAGGCAAGGAGAAGGGAGGAGGGAAAAGAAGGTTTGTGGAGGGGAAACTGGAAAGGAGGATAACATTTGAAATGTATATAAAAAATAACCAATAAAAAATAAAAAAAAGAATGCCATGCTGAGAGGCTGGGATATGGATCAGTAGTCAAGAATGTTTCCTGTGGAAAGATTAGTACTTGTGTTCAAATTCCCATCACAGATATATAATACAGGCATGGCCACATATGCATATCACTCCAGCATTAGTACCTAAGGACAGGCATATCCAATCAGATTAGCCAAAACATTCAGCTTCAGTTTCAGTGAGAGGTTCTAACCCTATGAATACATGTGCACAAACACACAATACTTCTGTTATACAGTGTAATGATGCAATAACACTGAGAATGATCATTGGTAGCTTCTGAAATTGAAGACAGATGATATAAACAAAATAATAAAACCTTCATAACATAACAGATTTCATTTAAATTGTAGGTTTCACATAACATGACACTTCTGAAATTCGTCAACACCCAGATGATACAAAGTATAATCGATCCGTTTCCTTTAAAATATAAGCATAAAATCAAACTACAAAACAATAAATTCTAGGCAGTTTACTAATTAACAACAAAATAATTGTCTCTTATGTGACACCATACTATGAAACAATTGTAAATATAATTACTGCAAGTCAATCTTTTTGTAATAATATTGAAGAAGTATTAACTGATTGAGGTAATTCAGATCAAAAAGGACATGCATGGTATGTACTCATTAATTAGTAGATATTAGCCTCCAAAAGAACAGACCAAGATACAGTCTACAGTACTCAAAAAGGTTAAAAAGCCAAAGGACATAAATGAGGACCCCTCAATCCCACATGGGAGGGAGAAGAAAGCAATCGCAGGACAGGGGAGGGAGAGAGGGAAGGTCATGGCTGAGAAAGAAAACAGGGAGGGAAAGAGGGTAATGTGATCAGGTATTGGATAAGGATGAGAAGGGAAGGACTGAAGTCCTGAAAGCCAACAGAAAGAATGGAAACAGGCAACCTCGGGAGGTTGGAGGTAGGGGAACCATCCAGAGTGTACCAGAGACCTGGGAGGTGAGAGAATTTCAGGACTCAAAAGGAGGGACCTTAGATGAAATGCTCTACAGTGGGGAGAGAGAAATTATAGAGCCCACCTAAAGCAGGAAGACAGAGCGTCAAGTGATTGATGGGATTTCCATTTCACAGTCAAAACTCTGACCTATAATTCTTTCTGTTTGAAAGAATTGCAGGGACAAAAATGGAGGGGAGCCTGAGGAAAAGGAGGTCCAGCGACAGGCCCAAAGTGGGATCCAACTCAAGGGGAGGCCCCAAGGCCTGACACTATTACTGAGGCTATGGAGTGCTCACAAAAAGGGACCTATCATGACTTCCTTCTGAAAGACCCAACAAGAAGCTGAAAGAGTCAGATGCAGATATTTGCACCCAACCAATGGACAGAAGTTGATGTCCCCTGCAGTTGAATAAGGGAAAAGTTTGAAGAAGCTGAGGAAGAGACAGACTGTGTAAAAAGACCAGTGGTCAGTCTCAATTAACCTGGACCCCTGAGATCTCTCAGACACTGGACCACCAACCAGGCAGCATATACTAGCTGATATGAGGCCCTCAACACATATACAGCAGAGGACTGCTGGGTCTGGGCTCAGTCAGAGAAGATACACCTAACCATTAAGAGACTGGAGGCTCCAGGAAGTGCGGAAATCTGATGAGATGGAGGGTGGAAGAATTAGGGACATCCTCATGGAGACTGGGTTGAGGGGAGGAGATATGGGATGTGGAACAGTCAGAGGGTGGACCAGGAGGGGGATAAAATTTGGAGTATAAAAAAAATTAAATAAAATTAAAAAATAAAATGAAATCAACATGTCTAAAAGCTATCTGCATACATTGATTACAGTGTGTTCATAGCAGTTGACAAATGGCTTATGCCTGAATGTTCATCCTAGTATGAATAAATGGAATGTAATGGTATACTATTTCCTCATAATAATAATCAGCCATTCATAGTAAAGCATATTTGTAAACTTAGCAGAAGGCAAGATTTCAAGGTCAACTTTGGGTAGATGGTAAGTCTGAAGTTACTGTAGGCTACATAAAATCATGTTGTGCCCTCCCCCCAGCCTTGAACCAGCCTGAAAGACCTTGTTTACAACAATAGACCAAATAATAGGACCTAGGTGGAGTTACCCACCTTGGCTGCACTACAACCTGCTACAGGAACTTAGAAGAATAGACTGCCCACTGAGCTCTCCAGCTGTGACAAAGGATGTGTTCCCCCACCCATCTCCAGCTGAAACAAGAATGGGTTCAGTGGGGCTTTCCCTTTAAATTAGAAGAGCTGAATATTAAACTTTGAGCCTTGATCAGAAAACTTTGTCTTGACTTCATGCTTTTCTCACCTCTCCAGCCCTTTTTTTTAAAATTTCCAGCCCACCTTACAGGTGAATCCAGTTCATTTGTGCCCACAGGTAGCTAAAGGTGGTGCCCAATGTGGGGCCTGAAAACAGGAGACTAGCTGAAAAACACTGTGTTAGGTGAAGCTCCACAGAAAACAGAAGAAGAATAGTATCCCGCATTTGGTAAGCAATGAAAAGCATTGATGCTAGCGCTACTTATTTTCTGGAGACTGTGTTTGCAGGAAGTGTGTTTAAGGGGATATGGTCTAGGCTGAATAGGTGTTGACCTGACACTGACTTCACGTAGGGGGTGACAGCAAAACATGGGACAGGAGAATTCTAACCAGGAATTCATCCACAGCCTAAGAGCTGACACAGGTGAGGGGGGCAGGGCTAGAAAGAATTGGGAAATTAAGAAAGCAGGACACTGAGAAGTAACTACCAATAGCCACTGCTATACCTCCTAAAGAAGGAGATGAAGAATTAGACCTTGAATATGAGAGAGAGAAAGGAAAGAAAAATAGTTGTCCTCTCTCTGGGATGTGTCAGCAAATAATAATGATGATGATGATGATGATGATGATGATGATGATGATGATGATGATGATTGTGATGATGATAATAATAATAATAATAATAATAATAATAATAATAATAATAAAAGGAAAAGGCTATTTCAGAGCAATCCTAGGAACAGGAGAAAATCAGGAGACAACCTGCTTTCTCTCTGGCTCCTACTGGAGAAAGTAGTTCTGCTTTCTCTGTCTATTGTCTGTCCTTGGCATACCAATCTGTCCACGTGTGTCAATTGTATGTTTTTGTTTCATTGTTTGAACGATTATTGTTCTATGTTTCGTGTTTAAAAGAAAAAATAGTTAAAACTGCTAGGTATCCACCCCTTGATCTAGTTTAGCTTTGTTTTAAAGGCAGTCTTAATGTGCACAGGAGAAGCTGATAAGTTACCCTACACCTGTAGCTAGGAGTCAAGCTGAGCTGGAGAAGCCTTTCCAGTAATTGATTGTCTGTATAAGCTGTTCTTATAAGGCCCAGCAGCTTTTTGGCTTCTATGATAAAGAAGCTGAGAATTGTTTTTCCTAGAAAAATCTCTGTGACAAAGTGCTTCTCTCTTGAAATTACACCTAGAAAAAGGAAGAAAATTTTGTTCAGTCTAAATATATAAGATATGTAGCCACTTCATTTTTGTTTCTGATTGGTTTTAAAAGTATAAATATGTTCTGCATGTCTTGGTTATAGTGAAAGATAGAAAAATCTAAGCTGAACTCCTGAACCCTTAAATGCAAAGACATAAAACCTGTAAGTCAAACACTGTGTCGCCTCAGTCCCAGGAAATTAGCTGACCGTTTGAACACATGGCCCTAACTAAACAAGCCCTAAGATTAATGGTGTCAGGATGCTATGGGCCCGAGATTAGCCTGGCTGCACTTTGAACCAACAGCCCTGAGACAGTTGGTACCAGGATGCTAAAAGTTTGAGATAAGCCTGACCCCCTTGAACCAGAGCTCATGATATACAGTGTGAAACTAGTCTGAAATAGCCAATTATAAAGTGACATACCATCCATCTCAAGAGTTTGAGATCAAATGTATTGATGACCTAGTGACCTGTTCTGCCTCCTTCCCCCTTCCCTAACTCCACTCTCAGCCTTCCCCCTTCCCTAACTCCACCCCCACCTGGTTTGTAGATTCCCCCTTAAAAGCTGTAAAATTCTTTTGTTCGGGGCTGAATTCCTCTACCCCTGCGTGGGCTAGAAGTGAGGACAACCCTGGCTAGCCAGTAAACCTCATGCAATTGCAGCAAGTTGTGTTTCTCGTGAGTGATTTGGGGTGCGTCTGCAGTTCTCCATGGATCTTGTGAGGTCCTTTTCATTTGGGCTTTACAATAGATTACTGGCCTATACGTTATTGAGTATGATTAAAATTTGCAACTTTGGTAACAGAAATTTGGCTTAAAACTGGTAACTCAGGGTCAGTTATTCAGAAACCAGATGTATAAAAGATTTAAAACAATGTCTCTTTAATGATATATTAAAACCTTCACCATCATGCATTCATATATAAGAACTGGCAGTCAAATTTGGTAAGATGAAAAGTAATGCACTTGGTGTTGATTTTAGAGAAAATGAACTGTTTGCATTATTAAAAATTGGTTTTGCTTTCTAAAATTATGGTTATACTCTAATATTGCAAAAGAAACTTTAAAATATAGTTAAACTGCCAGTATTCCAGGGGCTCCAGTTGGGAGTTTAATCATAAGTTTAGGATTTTTTGACTCACCCATGTTTATCTAGAAGAGGATAGAGCAGTAGAGTTGAATACAAGTGTTAAAAACAGCTATGACACAGTAAAGGCCTGCAGGAAGGATAATCTTTGGGCCAGACCTCAGGAAATAGGTCCAGATTAAGAACATTTACATTTGAGTTAAGACAATGCTCAGAGTGGTCTCAACAGAATCTTGTGTGTGGCAGTCCTTTTGTCTTGATCATCCTGACCAGCCCCTAAAAAGGAGTTTTCCAGAATTTGTTTATTGCCTTGCTTGTTCTTTGGTGGGGATGGGTCTACCTCAGACCCAAAGCCATTCACAAAAGACATCATATGGGCCAGGAGTTATAAATAATGATTATGCTGAAGAAATTAAAATTATGTCTGCTTCTCTCCAGGGCATTATAGCTGTGCCTGCTAACAAAAGAATTGCTCAAAGAGTAAGAGAGGACAAGATTGGCCTTCAACATGGTCTTTATCTGATGCTCTCACTCAGCTACAAGGGATTGGTTATTCAATTAATCCAAAACAAAGTTCAAACTTAAGATTTATGAAACTTGTGGGGCATTATAGCCTGACTTGCCTATACCAGCTTCCATTACAGGAAATGCATAAGATTGTTTTTAATGCCGTTTCTTCACATCCTGGTGAAGGTGGGAGGTTCACATTCAATGACTTTGTTTAAAATTTTTGAGAGACAATGAAATGATATCATTAGAAAGGTTTGCCTCAAGAAATGGTTAATAGCCTTACATTATATATAAAAAATTTGTTGTTGCTTTAATACAAGAAGTTAAAAGTTTGAATCTTTCAGTGTCTATTATTCATTGTATGATATTTTGTTAGCTGATCTCTCTGAAGGAGCTTTTCTGCAAGCCTTTGCTTTCATATAACGAGCTTTAAAATTTTAGGGAGTGCTTCTTGTTCCAGAAAAGGTTCAAAGGCAATATCTTTTCAATATTTGGGACTTCAATTATATCCTAAACAGATTGTGGCAAAGAAAACTTCAATGAGAAAAGATAATTGGGGCTAGAGAGATGGCTCAGCTCTTAAAAGCTAGGCTAACAACCAAAAATATTAGAGTTCAATTCCCGGCAACCATATGGTGGCTCACAACCATCTGTAATGGGATCTGATGCCCTCTTCTGGCTTACAGGTGTACATGCAAAAAAAAAAAAAAAAAAAAAAAAAGGTTTTTTTTTTTTTTTTGGTTTTTTTTTGTTGTTGTTGTTTTTTCGAGACAGGGTTTCCCTGTGTAGTCCTGGCTGTCCTGGAACTCACTCTGTAGACCAGGCTGGCCTCGAACTCAGAAATCCGCCTGCCTCTGCCTCCCAAGTGCTGAGATTAAAGGCGTGCGCCACCACCGCCCAGCAAAAAGGTTTACTTTTAATGATTTTCAAAAGTTGTTAGGAGATATCAATTAGTTAAGACCTCACTTTAAGCTCACCACAAGAGGACTTAAGCCTCTGTGAAAATTAACTGATGAAGGAGGAATAGCTTTGCTGAAAGTAGAGGAAGCTTTTAGTTACCAACAGATACATTATACAGACTATAATCAATTGTTGGCTGTTTGCATTATTGCTACTCATGTGCTCACAGCAGTCCTTTGGCAAAAGAAACTATTAATGTGGATTTATCCTTCTTCATCTGCAAGAAAAGTTTGAACATCCTATTATGAAACTGTTACTATGTTAATACAAAATTGTAAGATAAAATCCTGAAAGTATTTTGGATGAAATGTTTATTCCTTATTCCAAACAGCAATTAAATTGGTTATTGAACAATAATGATATTTGGCCTATTGCATGGCAAACATTTTAGGCAAATTTGATAATCATTATCTAAAAGACAAGTTGTTACAGTTTCCCTCTATGCATGCTTTTATATTTACTGTAAATTTACACATGCATCCCATAAAAATGTATTTACTGTATTTACAGATAACTCATCTAATGGGAAAGCAATATATGTAAGTAGATCACATGTTTATTTTCTTGAGTTTCACCCTGCTTCAGCACAAAAATTGAATTATGTGTTATAGCTACTGTTTGAAATGCTAAAACATCAAGCCTTTAATTTGTATATTCATAGCCAGTATATAGCTCATGGTTTATAATTGCTTGAAATTTTCCTTTTTTAGATATTGCTAATTCTCAAATTTTACAATTATTTATACAAATACAGCTTAATTTTAAAATTATTAACTTTATAAGACATTTAAGAGCTCCTACTGGATTGCTTGGACCCCAGGGCAATGCCATAGCAGATTTGTGTACCAGACAGATTATAGGCCTTATAAGAACAATTGTCCACAAATCTTATTCTTTACATCATCAAAATAGCAATACCTTGAGACAATAATTTGATATTTCTAGAGAGTGTACAAGTTAAATTGCAAAACTTGATCTCAATATCCTCAATTTTTTCACAATGGTGTTAAGCCTTGAGGACTTATACATAATCAGTTTTGGCAAATGGATGTTACTCATTTTTGATTTTGGAAAATAAAATATGTATATGTGAATTGACACATTTTAGGCTTTCTAGTTGAAACTGCTTTAACAGGAAAAGTAATTTAAAATGTAACTAGTTATTGCCTACATTATTTTTCTATGCTTGGTGTCCCATATCAGATTACAGATAATGGAACTGGCTATTGCAGTCAGACATTTGAGATGTTTTGTTGACAATTTAATGTTTCTCATATTACTGAGATTCCTTATTATCCTCAAGGACACAAAATTGTGAAACAGATATTATGGAACTTTAAAATAATATCCTTATAACTCTCTGAGTGTGGGAGGAGTAGCTACTGGCGCTTCTGCCCTGGTTTTGCAAGAAATTCTGAAAAATGATACCACTGAGTGCAGAGTCAAAAACCTTATCTCTAAAACAGTAGAATGATGAATATCCTTAGGATAAAGTAGTTGTTGTGGGTTGAAGAAGTTAAAGAGACTTTGGTACAAAGATTAATTCTTATAGGTAAAGAATTAGAAAATTCAGGAGATATATCATAAAACAAAATGGCTAGCTACTTGTGCTTTAGTCTTTCTTTTTTAAAACTCTCAGAAGAGAAATTGTGGTTTTTTTTTTTTTTTTTTTTTTTTTTTTTTTTTTTTTTTTTTTTTTTTGTAATTTCCAGTGCTTAATTGGTTATCCACACAGGCATGATACCGGTTTGGATAAAGTCCTCATGCAGAATTATATTCTTCTCAGTAAGAAGCCAGTTCCATCCAGGATCTACTATCTACACACCTATGTTATAACATTTATATCAAATCTGGTATATGAAGAAAAGATACACATAGAATATGTTCATTTAAGTAATTACGTATTTTACAAAAAGATTAAAAATTCAAGTCACACAAAGCTCAAAAACTGTATTAAAAGTTTGAATATGAAGCTCAGATCTACCTGGAATGACTAAAGAGTGGAAATTTCGTATCTACCTGTGTTAACGGGTAAATGTGATAAAAACCTGTTACTGATAAAATGCATTCATTTATTCAATGTATGTTATCTAATTTCAACAATATGACACCCTAAAAATCAAACGTACTTTTATCATGAGGCACTCTTGTTAGTGAGGAACCAAAAGAACAAGTTGGCTGCAGGAGGCAGCAACTTCAGTAATTTGGGGAATATATTATGTAGTGTGCTGCAACAAACACCTTGCTTATTTGTATACAACTATCCGAACTGTCCAATATACTTTAATTTATATATATATATATATATATATATAGTGTGTGTGTGTGTGTGTTCTTCTGGCTGTAATAATGCACTATAAAGCTATTTCACAGTGCAAAATGGAGAATCCAGCCCAAACCAAGACTGCATAATCACAAAGTTACTGAACTCTGTAACAGTAGTTTTTCCTTGCTATAGTGGATAGACCCAGCTTAAAGTCAGAGAGGAGACTCTGCTTTAGTGTTGGGATTTTCAGAGTTTTCACTACAAAGTATTGCCAGGCAAATAATGCATTTCTTACTTTGTTCAATTAGTCATTCTACAATAATATATGTTTACAAATTCCACCATGTAATAACTACATACAATTGTGAATGTTACTGCTATAAAGAAGTCATCCATGTTAATCCCAAACAAAGCTGTAGCTATGAGACTGCAAAAGAGGAGAATTATGCCTCACTAACAAATTAATTTATCAAAGTGCCACTCTATGTCCAGTTCTTTTCTTCAGGATATCTAGGCCTGTTGAACACCAGGTTGGAGGGTGGGAAGCTTAGCTAGAGCAGGTGGGTACAATGCAGGGGATCAGTGAATATGCCAGTAAAGAAAACAGACACCTCCAGAGACAGTAAGTTCAAAGCTCATAAAAATAATTTCATCTTATTTTTTATGCACCATAAGCTTTATACACCTCCCATTTATGCAGATTTTCTCATAGCTCATGTATATGGTTATACTATATATTTTTATTATATTTTAGCTCATAATACTTTTATTTGATATTAAGAATAAGGAGCATACCATCATGTACCATATATATTTATCCATTATGTGATGGACATTTAGGCTGAAGTGATACATCAATTGATGTGAATATGTTAAAAAAATGTATAGAAATTTATCTTAGATATTCTGATTTCACTTCCTTTGAATATATGCTCAGCCACTGGATTACTGCATCCCATGGTTGCTTAATTTTACTGTTGAAAATTATGCAGCACTTATAAATATGTCATAAATATTTTCAACTTTAATTAAGGCTTCAAAAATTAAAAATATTTGCTAGAGAATCTTGCTCAGCAATGGTGTCTCCACTGATGAGTTCATTCATTCCAGTTCATGTGCTGGGTCTTCAAAACTTGTGAACTCTACATCCAGCAATTTGATCTATCCTTTTTCTTAACCTTTTTTAATATATTCTTAATTTATTATGGCTTCATATTCCTCTGCAATGGTACCGTTTCTCCAGATATTCTTAATTAATTCTGAGAAGATTTATTTCTTTATGTTATTTAATTCTATATACTTTGGGATATTATTGATTTTCATCAATACCTTGAAAATGTACATTTAAATACTTAGGAAAACACCGTGCTAATTAGAAAAAGTATAAATGGTTTGTGATAAAAGGATGCTCATTAAAGAAGTTGGAGAGGATGATAACTAATGAAACTTGGCTTATCTCAGGAGTTTTATAAAATAATGAGTACATTCTATTTCATGATAGGGGAGGTGGACATACAAAGGAAATAGCTCACACTGGTCCTTCTACCATGTAGATTCTTCTGTATTCATGATTCTCTTTAACATAGAAGAGTAGAGCAGTATGTTTGTTTGTGTGTGTGAGTATGTGTGTGTGTGTTTAGATTTTTACATAAAAGAACATATATATATATATATATACATATATATATATACACCTCCCATATATATATGTGTGTGTGTGTGTAGGTATATGTATGCATATATATAGTTATTACAATTGATGCATAAATAAAATGTATATGCAATTTTGGAGTAATTAAATAATTTCTTGTGAATTGAAGAAGTTAATTACTGCAGTTTTGTACAAAATATAAAACAATTAATTATGTCTGAATCAGTGAGAATTTTACAATAAATATTTGAATGTGAAAAAATTAAAATACTAGAAGTATAAGTTTAGAGTATAAAGCTATGTCATTCAGCCTGTGAAATCATACTAAGGGAAATCAGTATACTAAGAA
Organism: Rhabdomys pumilio; assembly: GCA_030674055.1. Taxonomy (NCBI): domain Eukaryota; kingdom Metazoa; phylum Chordata; class Mammalia; order Rodentia; family Muridae; genus Rhabdomys; species Rhabdomys pumilio. Next base: position 78,579,632 of record JANHMN010000003.1, on the reverse strand, counting down.
AAATAAATTTTCCTTGAAAATACCATTATTTTAATAGTAAATAGTCAGTCACAAAAAAAATCCTGTTGGAATATAAACAAAACAATTAAAGAGTTCAACTCCACCATCAAGGACTCATAGCAAAGTTATATTTCAAGATAATGAATTTAGACAGTACTGTCCTTCATCTCCCAAAACACTTCCAAGCACAGAGGAAGTATGTTGAATAACAACTAAATAGTCCTGTGTTGTTCATGAAAGTTACAGCTAGTCCCAGAAGGAACCTGGAATATTTTGCCAAAGTTTTACTTTGATATCAATGTTTCCAAGTTATACTTAAATCAACTGGGGAGCTCATTATTGTCAGGTCAGCTAAGGTACATATCCTGAGGTTATTTTTCTATGTTCTCCTGAGATCAAACTGCAAATTCCTGTCCTTGTAATTGCCAATACTTAATTGTAACTTTTTAATTGTCATAGTGTAACACTAACAAGTCCCCTGATAAGCCCAGAGTAAATGCATAGCTGGCAGGCAGTTCAACACCAGATGGTTCCTAATAGATAAAATAAGACTGACAATTTTGTTTAATGTTCCAGGGGAGACAATTTATATTTGGCTTGGCCCCTATGTTTTAATCATGAACATTTTGAATTTCAAAATCTCACAATGAGGTCATGCATTGGAAATCATATTCATACTGTTACTACATACATTTCCATCAATGCAAGACAGTCATATATTTCATTGAAGTGTGAGATAATCTTGATAATTTTGCTTTCTCTACTAAAATTACTTGTTTTTCACATTGGTCAATTTGTCTACACCTTCTGTCACTTTCATGAAACAGAGCAGAGCAGAGTGCACCACAAATGAACAAAATTAATAATGTGCTAACCACATTCCACCACCTCTAGAAAATCTTTTGTTTTCATAATCTGGTATAAAAACTCTTATATATTAAGTAGTTGTTAATATTTTATATATGTATAGGTTCATGAGAGCTTATGTTTGTGTTCGTATGTTTGGTGGTGGAGACGAAATCCAAAGTCCTGTCCATAATAAATACATGTTCTGCAACTAGAATGTACCTCCATACATTTTCTAATATTTTATTGCAATTTATTCTTACATTTAGCAATTTTTGGGGGTTTTTTAGGGTGGGGCCAATGAAATGATTCCTAATGATACTTTGCTATACTCAGAGACCAGAGCCTAACATAGTTGTCATCAAAGAGACTTCATCCATCAGCTAATGGAAACAGAGACCTACAATCAAACATTAGTCAGAGCTCAGGAAATTTTGCAGAAGAGGAAAAGGAAAAACTGTAGGAGCCAGAGGGGTCAGGAACACCACAAGAAACCCAACAGAATCAACTAACTTGGCTCATAAGGGCTCACAGAAACTAAACTGACAATTGGGGAGCCTGTATGGGCCTGACCTAGTATTTCTGCATATATACCAATTCTCTTAGATTTCAGTCCTCAGACATACTTTTCATAGAATATCTTTTCCATAATAAAATTAATAAACCTTACTATATCTTGTTTGCTTGTCTTCACCCTATATAAAAGCTCTATAATGTACACTTACTTAAGAACCAAATTCATCATAGGGAAAAGCACACATTTTATAGTAGTCGTCAAAGAGTTAGAGAGATTACTCAGTGTTAGAGCACATGTTTATCTTTGCAAGGCCATGTTTTCCATTTCTAACTTTCTTAAAGAAACAAACAAAAATAAAAGCAACCACTAGAGAGACAGAAGAGCCAAAGATGATATTACTTTATATCATCTGGAAATTATTCACAATGTAAACCTATAGCGTCATAGATTAATATGTTCATTTGTAAAAATTAGACACATAATTTTTTCATATTAGAGCTATGTGTTAAATGTTTATATATTATGCTTCACTTATGTATTTCAAAGTTGAGATGATTCAGAGCTATGTTCGTGAACATAGGGTTTGCTATAGGCATGTGTTCACAGTGGACAGATTTGCATGAAACTGTAGAAGGCTCACATCTGCTTCTCTGAGGGCACATGAACATGGAAACTTCCAGGAAACCTATAAAAATAGCAAAAAGTAAAACATGGTAACTGTAGTTAATAATAACTGGTGTGCTTTTGAAAATACTTAACAGTAGATTTTATGTCCTCACAATCATAAACAGTATGTGATCGTGCATTCATTATTTACTTAAATTTAGAAATTCTACTGTATACTTTATTTTCAAAACCATATCTTGTGCATGATGAACATATACAATTCCTAAAATATAAATGCATTTAAATTTCCCAAGAGGCTGTATGCTACAAATTTGCTTATAATGTCATGCAGGATATGGTATTACAGGACCCTGTAGGCATTGTATCTCAGGTCTGATGCAGGGGTGTATTAATATTTACTCACAAATGAACAATCATATTTGATTGCCTCAGAAAAATAAAAAAATCATGCTTATGAAAAATATTTTTGAGGATTGTTGAAAGCATTCAGTTTGTTGCACACAAGAGACCCTAGATGAAGAAAAGATGTGAGATTAAGTACTGTTTCTCAGAACAGCGTTATTGCCAAAGACATTATTCAGGTTTTTGGTTTGGTTTGGTTTGGTTTGGTTTGGTTTGGTTTGGTTTGGTTTGGTTTGGTTTGGTTTGGTTTGGTTTGGTTTGGTTTGGTTTGGTTTGGTTTTAGTGTAGAGTAGGTTCTTACTATATAGCCTAGTCTGATTTTCAGCTCATAACTCTACAGCATTTATCTTCTGAATGATGAGATCATAAAAATGAAGCACTACTTCAGGCTTAGGTGTTTCAAAAAATAGAAAATATATGACTACAATTTATTCAAAAGAATAATATTAAAATATCTATTCTCATTCCTGTGGTCTATAATATAAACACTGGACTAAGTAAAATCTTTATTTAATTTACTTTCCCCTTAACCTTAGAAATCCCATATATTTTACCCAGAAATTTTCAGAAACAAACTACTTTCATATGCATCCAGTCTCAATCAGGTACTTTATGGTATCTGTGTGTATATGTGAAAGAGAAATAGAACACAGTGTTTTCCTGGCTTGTGTTTTCTGAGATCCAGTGGTTTTTCCATATAGTAGCTAAGGTTATAAACATGTACTACTGTGCTCTTGTTCTAGATTTTAATAAAATAATGGTTGATGATAAAGTAAGATAAAATCTATTACCAATTATATTAACATATTTTAAATGGCAGTCCTCTTGTAATGTTTTAAAAATTATCAGCATTTTTTATTAATTCATGGAGTTTATATTTTCTATTCTCTAAATAGTATATACTCTATTAATACATTTCAAACTACACAACACATATATCTCTCAAACCATGTCCATTCATATATATCTCATATTTATTATTGTCATTTTAATTAAATTACATAATATTATATCTCATTATTAATTTATTTCATTAAAACACACACTTTTTAAATTTTTTATTTTTTGATGGATATTTGATTTACAATTTATATGTATATCATGTACATATGTATATGTATATCATATCCCCTTGCCCCATTCCCCACCCACCCACCCAGGAACCCCCTATCCCACCCCCCCCCACTCCTGCTTCTATGAGGAACACTTTTAAACACATTTAAAACTGGTATAATCTTCAGTATCTATGACACCAATAAAAATAAGGTCAAGTATATCAGTATTACAAATCACAAAAATATAATTAAAAACTAGAACTTTCATAAATAAAAAAAACCTTCCCTTTATAGACATTATATAATTTGCACTGCTCACTAAGAGTGTTCCCTACATATCAGTCATAAAACTATTTTGCTATATAAAATGTATATAATTTGGGTTGAGCAAAATGGATAAGCAGGCAAAAAAAGCCTGAGAGAAGCAAGATGATTTAAGTTTGATCCCTGTGTTCCACACAATAAAGGAGAGAACTGGCTTGAGCCCTTTGTCCTTTCACTTCCTAATTCAAGTTATGGCACATGCACTTCCCCTGACTTGCACATAACATAAATAAATAATGAAAAATAAGACTATAGGCACATTTACTAAATCTGTTTTTACTATGATGATCTTATGGGCAGTTACTCAAATATTTTAAGTATATTTTTCTCTATGTTTAGAAGAACTAACTTTTCCTCTGATTAATTGACTTTTGCCCATTGATTTATAGTTTGCTTTTAAGATTTTATTTCTACCAACCAATTTCCAAGGATCTTGAAATTAAGATAAAATTAATATAGTTTTAAAATAGATACTCTATACCAGGTGCAAAACTAGGCAACTGTAATAATAAAAACATTTCTTTCTATATAAAATTTAAACACTTTGTTTTTCTAAACTTGCATTTCACATTTCTGTTATTGCATTCTTAAAATTGCCTTTTGTTACATAAATTTTGATAGATAGAGAAAACTTCTGTTACTTATTTTCTACATATATATTATCTACATCCAATAAAAAAAATTATAATTGCTTTAAAAATTACATATCTTTGCCTGAGGAGATGACTCAGCAATTACTTCAAACCACCAAATCTGAGTTAAATCTCCAAACGCACAGTATTGATGGATAAAATCAATTCTAAGTTTTACTTTTATTTATATTCTGTGGCACATATATGAGCACATGTATATATGCATATGCAAAATACATACAATACATACATTGTAAAAAATAAATACAGGGTTTTTTATTTTTATCAATTATATTGGATATGAAACAATGTGACAATTAAAAAATAGGCTTCATTTTACTAATTCTTATTTATTATTTATTATTTTTTTATTCTTTTACAGTCCAGTATTTATAACTTGAAATTAAGTTATAAATACTGTCCACCCTCTGACTGTTCCACATTTCATACCTCCTTCCCACTGTCTCCCATCCCCAGCCCATCCCACCAGACCCCCTGACTCCATGGGGCCTCAAGTCTCTTCAGGGTTAGGTCCATCTTCTCTGTGTATAGACCCTGCAGTCCTCTGCTGTATATGTGTTGGGGTCCTCATATCAGCTAGTTATGCTACCTTGCCTGTTGGTGGCTCAGTGTCTGAGAGATCTCAAGGGTCCAGGTTAGTTGAGACTTAAACATAGACATGTAAATATAGAAAATGCCCTTTATTCTGGCAGAACAAAGTTCTGACCTCCCTACCAATGCTCTTCCCCTAAGGTACTTTCCAGAAAGAACAACCAGAGTCCAGGGCTGGTTTCTGGCAGTTCTGTAGTTATGTTAGGTCCACTTGAGTCATAAAGTCTGTTAGTTCCATTATTTATCTTTTTACTTTCTGTCTAGATGACCTGTCCATTGGTGAGAGTAGGGCATTGAAGTCTCCCACTGTAATTCTGTAGGGATTTGGTTTGTGACTGAGGCCTCAGTAATGTTTCTTTAATGAATGTGTGTCATTTTGCCTAGATGTTCAGAACTAAAATATCATCTTGGAAGACTACACTTTGATGAGTGTCAAGTCCTACCCAACTCTTTTGATTAATTTTGGTTGAAAGTCTATCTTGGTATACATGAGAATGGCTATACAAATTTGATCCTTGTATGTTGCATTGACTGTACAATTTCCAATTATGTTAGTGTGTTAAAACCTGGCATGTCTGTTACAGGGGTCTATCATCCAGCTTTCGTCTCACTGCCCTGTGTATTACAAAACCTTGATTCTCTGACAAAAGCTTGAAAGTGCTGGAAGAAGTGAGTTGGACTTTAAGCAGAAGCAAGATGGTGACAGGCTTGATTATTGCTGGTATAACAGCTTTAATTCCATTAATAGCTAGCACCACTGCTTCTGCAATAGCATTGACAAAAGGAGTTAAGACAACTATTTTTGTTAACCATCTAGCAAAAAACTGTTGCTAATATATTGAGTATACAAAAAGATTTATATAGGTATCCGGAAAAATGAATGATGTTCATTTAAATTATCTGAAGGAGTTTCAAGGTTCAAGAGTTAGGAGCCATCAGAAGAGTCTTAACAAATATCATTGGAGTAGTGTCACTTTTGAAATTCACAATGATTGTCATTATAATTAGAAAAAAGTTTAAAGACACCTGTAGGATATTTGCCATAATCCTAACACCTCTCTGGGTGTGTTAACTTTACATAGTGAGATTATGAATTTAAAGAATGCTGCTCTATTGTTCTTTGATGCTGTAGATAATGCTGATAAAATTATCCATGGCCTGAACTCAGTATTTTCATTTTGGACAAACCTCAGTGATGGCATACATAGCTTGATCAGGCTAGCCCTTCTTGTCCTGAGAATACTTTTAATCCTGCCCATTGTGTTAAAGCTTATCTTTAACAAAAATCAACATGTTGGCAGCCAAAGTACATGACTTAATCTTGAAAATGGACCCCCAGAGTTATTAAATTAACAGGCTGGCAAGCCAAGGACAGGTAAGATACTGTACAGAGCCTTACCAACCTAAGACATAAATGCATTGCCTTTGATAATACATATTCCATGACAGGTAAGTAAGGCATCCTTGTCAGAACGACCTAAGACAGTCTCTGTCTTGCTAACAAAATAAAAAAGGGGGAGAGGTGGATAGCCTTTGGGGCTGCTTGGCAAAAAGCTGACATGGGCCAAGGACAAGGGAATGGGCTGCTCAGCAGGAATATGACATTGGCCGAGGACAAGGAAGTAGGTTTCAAGCAGGAATCTGACACTAGACTAGAACAAAGAAGTAATTTCTGGTAGGAGTCTAAATTGTAGGCTACAACAAAGATGTGATCTCAGGCAGGAATCTAAATATTAGGTCAAAACAAAGAAGTAATTTCAGACAGGAATCTAAATTTTAGGCTAGAACAAGGAAGTAGGCTTCCTACATGAAAATGACCTTGGGCTAGGATAGGGAAGTAGGCTCAAGTACTTTGGTCATCTTGATAAGCCTTTAGAAACAGTGATCATGGGAGTGTTTATGTAACTGGGTTTAATGCCTTGCTTTTTTTTTTTTTTTTTTTTTGACCATTTGTATTTATTGTATTGCTTGTTCCTCGACTATTTGCATCTATTGTATTGCTAGGCCCTCAACCTAGAACTGACCTTAATACAAGCATGTAATCAAAATGGTTTAAAAGCATAAAGGTAAAAGGAGTATAGGATAGGGGGTTCTAGGGAGAGGAAATTGGGAAAAGGGATGAAATCTGTATTGTAAATAAATAATATATCCAATAGAAGAGAGAGAGAGAGAGAGAGAGAGAGAGAGAGAGAGAGAGAGAGACAGAGACAGAGACAGAGAGAGAGAGAATATCATCCTGAGTGAGGTAACCCAAGCACAAAAGAACACAGATGGTATGCATTCACTAATAAGTGGTTATTAACCCAAAGACTCAGAATTCTCAAGATACATTTCACAGACCACATGAAGTTCAAGAAGAAAGACCAATGTGTGAGTACTTTGGTCCTTCTTATAAGGGGAAATAAAATACTCACAGAAGAAAATACTGAGACAAGGTGTAGAGCAGAGCCTGAAGGAAAGGCCATCCAGAAGCTGCCTTTCCTGAGGTTTCATCCCATATACAATCACTAAATGAAGACATTATTGTGAATGCCAAAATGTGCATGCTGTCAAGACCCTGATATTGCTGATTCCTGAGAGGCTCTATCAAATCCTGACAAACAGAGGCAGATACTTGCAGCCAGCCATTGAACCGAGTACTGGGTCCCCAATGGAAGGTTTAAAGAAAGGACTGGTGGAGCGGAAGGGGCTTGCAATCCCAATTCCAATTATAAGAACAAAAATAACAACAAACCAGATCCCCCAAAGCTTCCAGGGACTAAACCACCAACAAAATAGTACACATGGAGAGACCCATGGCTCCAGCTGCATATGTAGCAGAGTGTGGCCTTGTCTGGCATCAGTGGGAGAAGGGGCACTTGGTCCTGTGATGACTCAATGCCCAAGTTAAGAGGAATGCAAGTGGGGAATGAGTAGCCCTCTTAGAAGCAGGGTGAGAGGGGATGGAATAGGGGGTTTCATGGTGTGTGTGTGGGAACCTGGAAAGGGAATAACATTTGAAATATGAAAATAAATAAAATATCCAATACAAAAAACTTTGAAAAATGTCCTCCATTGACCAATAAGGAGTGGCATTATTATGGTGCATGACTTTGTTGCACTAGATATGGCTTTGTTGGAGAATTTGTATAAGTATGGGGTTGGCCATAAGTTCTCAGAAGCTCAAGTATGGACAGTGTATCACAGTCACTTCCTGTTGCTTATGGATTCAGATACACAGCTTTTAGTTATTCTCCAGCTCCATGTCTGTTTTCAAAATACCATGCTTCCCACCATGAGGATAATGGACTCAACCTCTGAACTGTAATCCAGATTTAATTAAATGTTTTCCTTTATAAGAGTTGCCATGGTCATGGTGTCTCCTCACACAAATAAAAGCCTAACTATGACACATTGACTATTTATAGTATCTTTCTTGTATATATTCGCTTTATTTTAATTGCAAGTTTGGTTATTTCTTGTTGTCTTGTCATTTTGTGTATGATTTCTTCTTTCTTTCTAGAGTTTTCTGGTGTACTTTTGATTTTTAATATTAGTATGAGATCTCACTTGTTTTTTATTTGTTTGTTTGGTTTTGGTTTTGGTTTTCACTTTTTTTTAGGCCCTTACTAGTATGGTCTTGCCTCCTAGAATGAGGCCTTCAATGAAGATAATTAAAATCAAAACAAGCAACAAAAAGACAACAAAACATGGAGTTTGTTAGTCAACTACTCCTGTGTCTGAGACCTGCCCTTTCACATGGTTGATATAACCAGTAACTATTGATTAGAGAAAACTGTTTTTTTCCTTTCTGAAAAGATATCAATTGCAAATATGTCCTTGGTTAGAAGTGGGATTATTTTATCTACTTTGCCTTTTCAAATCCAGGTTTTGCTTTCCTAGAACCTGTGAAGGTCTTTTGCATTGTGACACAATTTGAAATTTTTGTCTTATTGCTCTTAGATATTAATCAATAAATTACTGGAAAATAAAGTGGAATATATTTACAATAGAATTTTATTCAGCTACTAATAAGAATGAGATTATGCTGTTTTCTAGAAAAATAGAAGCAACTACAAGTTATCATATGCCACAACATAAGGCATAAACATATTGTCTCTAATTTGTGTGCCCCCAAATTGTTAAAAGCACATAAAAAATTAGAAGGGACATTGATGAAATGAAGTAGGTCTTTGGGATAAAACTATACCTGTAGAATCTAGTTCTGTATGTACAGTGAGATTACATATCACTGAAACAGTTTGAATATTAAAAATAATCACATTACAATATTTTCTCATAATCCAAAAGAATTTAAGTTGATATTAGACTATAAAATAATCTTTCCTCACCTGTACAAAGACCTACCTAAAATATCAATTAATGTATGTCCCAGATACATCAGCTGACCATTTATAATTCTCAGTAAAATGAGGCTAAAAACAAAATTAATAAACTTGTACATTTGTGAAGATGTGAACATTGCTAACAAACTAAAAGTTCACCAGAAAAATAAACCTCACTGGTGCATTTTAAATTATAGTAGCACACAAATTAAGAATATCAGTTGGGCTACTATTCAGCTATTAAAAACAAGGACATCATGAATTTTTCAGGTAAATAGATAGAACTAGAAAGTATCTTCCTGAGTAAGGTAAAACTAGACCAAAAAGGACAGGCATGGTATTGTACTCAGGAATAAGTGGATATTAGCCAAAAAGACACCCATGATACAATTCACAGACCATATGAAGTTTAACAAGAAGGAAAGCTCTAGTATGGATATTTCAATCCCACTTAGAAGGGAAAACATGGGTAGTGAAGGAGGAGTAGGTGGAGGAGCACTCTCATAGAAGCTGGGGGGAGAGGCATGAAATGGGGGTTTGCAGAGAGAAACTCTGGAAGAGGGATAACATTTGAAAATGTTAACAAATAAAACAACCAATAATTCTTTAAAAAATATTTTAAGTTAAAAAAGAAGGGGAAACAAAATAATCATGGGAACCAGAGGGAGGACCTGGGTGGGAGAGTGGAGGGGTATGAGAAAGCAGGCCAGGATCATGTATAAAGAGAGACAGGAGAGAAGCCTAGAAAGCCAGGAGAATGAATGGAAATATGCAACACTGTGGGATGGAGGGAGGAGGGAACCACTAGAAAGTCCCAGAGACTAGGAATGAGAGAGGCTTTTAGAACTCAAGAGGGATGATGACCTACACTGAAATATGTGGAGAGCTCTTAGTGCTGCATCAAGGATATCAGCAGGAATTTGACATGGGACTAGGACAAGGAAGTAGACTCAGAGAAGGATTTGACACTGGGCTAAGACAAGGAATTTTGCTCAAGATGAATACAGCTGAGGGATGTGTTCTTTGTACCTTTTGGGTCTTGTTAAGTCTCTGAATATAGTAATCATGGAACCTTTGTTTATGCCTTGTTTGTTTCTTCATTACTTTGTCTTTGACCTATAACTGAACATATTCTTTGAGGGACCATATTCTTTTATAAAAGCAAACTGAAAAAATAAAATAAACCCACTTCAGCTTAAGCACTGTTTGAGATCAGGCTTCTATGTTATCCAATTGTCTTTTCTTTCTTTAATCCTTACTCCCTCCCTTGAGACCCTGTTGACTCCAAGATCTGGCTTGGTTGAAATGCCCAAAAGTAGGGACCTGAAGAGATCACCTCCAGTAGATAGACATGGCCTTCAGTTGAGGCATTGGGTGCCACCTGCTCATCTTCAAAATTATTCCTGTCTAAATAAAAGGCAGGGACAAATATGGAGCAGAAACTGAAAGCAAGTCCATTCAGTGGTGCCACAATTCATGATCTATCCCATGCTCAGGCACCAAACCTTTACACATTACTGATACCCTGTTGTGCTTGTAGTCAGCAGTCTAGCATGTCTGTCTTCTGATGGATTCTACCAGTCGCTGACTGAGACAGATGCAGAAACTTATAGCCAACCATTGGACTGAGGTCAGCAACCCTATGAAAGAATTATGGAAAGTACTGAAGGAGTTGAAAGGGATTGCAACCCCTTAGGAAGAACAACAGTTATCAACTAACCTGGACACCTCAGCGCTCCCATAGTCTAAGCCACCAACCAAATAGCATTCATGGGTTGGTCTGTGGTGCCAGGCACGTACATAGCAGAGGACTGCCTTAATCCAGAGGAATGCTCTCAATCCTAAAGAAACTTGATGCTCCAGACTAGGGGAATGCTGGGGGGTGAGCTGGGGGTTCTCAGAAGTAGCATCCTCTCAGAAACAAAGGTGACAGGGATGGGTTGAACAACTTGGGGAGGGTGGACCAGAAAGAGAGGCAACATTCAGAATGTGTATAAATAAAAGAATTTAATAATAAAAAAGAATATCAACATACAAATTGAACAGATTTACTATGTATTTAGGAATATTGTAAAACCAATTAGTGAAAAATGAGGCCATGAGTTTTAAAAAGAGCAAAGACGGGTATAAACATGAGTTATGAAACACTAACATATTGGTTTGAAAATGTGATACTAACCTTAATGTATACAGAAATAAGATTTTAATAAGTCTGGGTTTTTATAGCTATTAAGATGTTTTCACCTTTGATATCCTAAGAATCTATATAGAAAATTAACACTGAGATTTGAAAATCTACAAATGTTTCCTAAGGTTAATTAAAATATTTAACAAATGATAAGGTTTAATAATCTTTCTGCTAAAATTTATCAAATATATCATCTTTAATTTATATTTTTTCCAGCATTCAAGTATCATGCAGGAAACACTCATTTAGATTTCAAATTCCCAATGAAAACTCTAGGGTGAAGCAGGAGATTGAAATTATAAATCAAGTGAATTAATGTAATTAATACTCAACCAACAAACTCATGTACCTTAATAATAAATTACTTAATTAGTAGTCTAATTGTGTCATGATATACTTAGTAAAAATATCATTTCAATAAATAGTCTTGTGTTATCTATTAAGCTTATATTACCTTCAATAATAATAATGTTATATATCCCCTTACTCATGTGAATGCTTTTATAATAAGTTTTAACTCCAGAGCATCCCTGCAGATTATATAACGTTATAGCTCCATTCCATAAACTTTGGATCAGTTTGTCAAAATTTAGTTTTAAAATGAAGCAGGTTCAATATTGTAACACATGTCAGATTCTGCTTCCAGTCTTGGTTGTACACAGAATTAATCCTGTTTGTTCAGAATTTCTAAAAATGATGATTTCATGTTACTTGTCACTCTTGCTAAACTGAATTTTTTACTGGAGGTGAAAAGGCTAGTGTATGTGTGTGTGTGTAGACATAATGACTTCAATCAGAAGTGGAGAAGTACACTCTAAGGATGCAGAATCTGACAGAGTATGATGCACAGAGCATAAAAAATCAACAAGAGAAACCAAAGTATGTTTGAATCAAAACATCAGTAGATAAGTCATATCCCATAGATAGGTAGCAGGGAGACACTGCCATCTAGTTATGATTCATGTCAGTTACAAAATCTCTTTGTGACATGTAACCTTGAACAAAATATTATTAGGAAGAAGACAGAAGAAATAAATTATTTTCCAAGGCTATGTCCATAACAAAAATGTAATTTAGTATTAATTTAGTTATATACAATATATACAATATGATATATATATACAATATGATATATATATATATATACATATATACATATATACATATATACATATATACATATATAAATATCAACAAGTTTACAAGATGATCAGGTAAAAGTATTTTGTGAACTAAATATATGAAAATTTTGTAAAAAATATATGAAATATATTTTTCCAAATATTGAAGTCTTTAGTAAAACTTGGATACAATCTGTAAAATTATTGATTGTATAAAACAGTGAATCTGGAATCTGGAATGGAAATTCAAATTATCAAAAGCTTTAAGAACATGATGTGTAACGTAGGTAAGTTGGCAACCCCTGTAGTCTCAGCACTCTCCAGGCCAGAAGTTTACTACTAGCCACTGGAAGATATGTAAGCCCTTTTCGGTAAAAGAAACAAAACCCCATGGTTTCTAATGGATTCTGTACAGCTTAAGTTGTGGCAAAAATATAGAAAATCATAATTTTCATTATAATTATTATTTTGTGAGCTATTTATATGGTTGTGAGTATCTGTGTCATTAAAACATATCTTCAACAACAACAAAAAAAAACCTTATCTGGCATAATAGAAATAGCAATAAGGAATCACTAGAAACACAGGAGTGATTTTGAAAAGTAAATTACAAATACCAAATGATAACGTGTAAGCCATTAACTCTTGCGAATGTTTCATTGAAATGTTGTAGATAATTTCAACATGCTTTTTCAGAGCTACAGCATAATTTTGGCAAAGGAAGACACTATAGAATTGACCAGTTCAAATATCATTGCTCCTCAAACCTGGGCCACAGTGAGGTAATATTTAAATGTGAGATCATAAAATATACCTTCTTATCATAGTTCATAGTAAGATCCATAGCATGGTATTTACTGTGGATATGAATAAGGTTATCTAATCACTGACAGGGACCGTGTGACTTAGGAAATCAGAACTCATATATGACTGATCTAGGCATGCACAGACGATCACACGCATGCATCCATGTTGCAAAAAACAATATGAGAACTTACTTCTGGAGTCTGACAAGAATATCAAAGCTCTGGAGTGTGTTGAGGGTCCATAAAAGACCATATAGTGCTGAATTTAAAAAGAAATTCTTGAAAAATAGAGGTGGGCACTATTAGAGATGCGAAGTGATATTAAACAGTGGCACACAGACGAATTTACCGAATCACTGAACACTGAATATTTCAGAGAAAACTCTGAGAATGAAGGCGCTGGCAATTAGAGGAAAAAAGCAGGAAGGACCCAAGTAGGACACCTAGTGTCTTACTAAGGAGAAAAGTGATAATCAGTCATAAGGAAGCTGGATATGTGAAAATCAGGGACAAGTGAACTGCTGACTAATGTGTTCTCATTTTTCCTTGATATGTTCCTTTGCTACTTATATTATTTATTTATTTATTTATTTATTTATTTATTTATTTATTTATAATGCTGAAAAGACAGCCCCGGTCTTTATCCATGATGGATGCATTTTTTTTTCTGGATTCAAAATTGACCATCATGGACTTTTACAAATGCATTGAATTTAGGTTTCTTTAGTTTATTATGTGTCAAATGTATCTACTCTCACCAAAATCCCCATATACACCCACAGAACTTCTTAACCCAAAAAGATTCCTGATTAAAATCAAGAGAAACGACTTACAGAGATTCATTGCTGCCTTTATATTCCAACAGCCTCTAGGATTTGAACACAATGGGAATTGAGAGTTGGGTTCAATCTATTTTTCTGTGACTATATACAGGTTTGCAATCATGTTGAATAAAGTCTATCTTGTGTTTTAATACTTACTCTGGCTAGTGTTATGCCAATTTGACACAGGCTAGAGTCATAAAATTTCGGCTGCGGGCAGTTGTTAGTGAAGCTGGGTTAAGATGTTTTTGATACTGACTCCGATGTACAAAAATCTGACAAAACAACCTGAAGTTCGGAAAAGCATGCTCTCAATAGTTCAGCTGGAAATTTTCGAAGTTAGGAACAAGAACAGTAGCAAATTTGGCTGAATCGAGTCTCACTGAGGCTGGACTGGTAAGGATTGATTTCTTGTATCCACTTTTGCCCTCAGCTTCCTGATTTGATTTAATAAAAATTGCTAATGAGTAGATATGCATTCTGAGAATTTAAAGTAGGTATGATAGATTGCTTTTTAAATAAAAGTTTAGATTTGTGATTTTTTAACAACCTTACAGGATTACTGTATAAGATAAATAGCAAAATAATTAATTTGTCCTGTGTAACAGTGAATTGTTTCCTGCCAGTAAGAAAAACTGACTGAGAAATCTACCTTGCTGGCTCACATTTTGTTATTCTATAACATGTTGCTTAGTTATGAGTGTACATGGGTTCTTGGGAATTGTAGTACAAATAATTTATGCTTATCCCTGACTAGTTTACAGAGACACAGAATATATTTATTTTATTTAGCCTTGACAATTACTGGATGTCACCACAATCTACTTGTCTAACTGCAGGCCAGACTACCTCTTCAGTGATGTATCCCAGATACTTGCTGATGCTCATGGCTATAAACTCACAGTTCCTCTTCCTGCATGATGGCTTCCTCCTCCTTCTCCCTCTTCCTCTGCCTTCTATTCCTGCTTACCTCTAATCCCTCCAGTAACTGGCTATCAACAATATTATTTAACCAATAGTTTTAAATCAAGGAACAAGGTTCTTTGCCCAACAAAAGCTTGTAAACTCATAGGACTAGATCTTCAGGTATAGAATTTAACATTACAATACATAGCAATAGACCAAATATCTACAGGGAATAATTTATTTTCCTTGCCTATACTACATAATGTTTTTTTCATGTGAAAGTATTAAGGAACATATGGTTTTTTCCATAGTCATTCACTAGAAGAAAAATAGAATATAATTACATTATAATTAGATGTTGTTTAAAAGATTTTGCTGGGATTTATAAGCTATGAAAGAAAAAATTAAATGTGTTGGACCTTATTCTATCCACCTACTGTGTGTATATGTGTATGTACGTACATATATGCATATGTGTATATATGCACCTGTGTACCTGTGTACATGTATACATGCATACATGTGTATATGTGTGCATGTATAACTATGTACCCATGTACCTGTTTATGTATGGATACATGTGTATATATGTATACATATATATGTGTATATATGTGCATATATGCATATGTGTATATGTGTACATTTACCTGTCACATGTGTATATGTATACCTGTGCACTCATGTACCTATGTACATGTGTACATGTTTATATATGTAAATGTGTATATGTATATATGAGTGTATATGTATATATGTTTATATATGCATATGTTTATATCTGTATATATGAAATGATTGAAGCCTGCTTGTTGGAGATTGGCACAATTCATTCAATGTGTGAATGTGTGTATATATATATATATATATATATATATATATATATATATATGTATTATGTTTGCTTGCCTGTCTGTCTGTCTGTATACATGTATTTGTATTCTGAGGTTATTGGAGCCTGCTTTGTTTTATCTATTCAGTGTAGGTATGTTTGTGTGTGTGTGTGTATGATATTTTCTTTTCCTTCTCACTAGCCCCTAAAAGTTAAATGATTTCTGAGTTTCTCACTGTACACATGGAGTTTCAAACCCAATGAATCACACATTGTTTCCTCAGAGGAAAACCTGCTGAGAGATTTCTCTAGCCACTGGCTGCTATTAGGAGCAGCACCCATTGCTTGCTATCAGAAGGACCCCCTTGAACCCTTCTAGTGGTACCCCTCCCCCATCAGCTACAATCAGCACAAACTCTGATCATCAATGCCTCATTTCTCTACCTACCTTGGATAATGATCATATTCATAAAATATTCTACTACATTCATATTATATAGAAAAAAAGCAAAAGAATAGATTTAATTTAAGCAAACATCACTAAACCTTCAAATCATTATTTCAAAACAAACAAAAAAAAACCCAAAATTAGACATGACATATCAAAGAATTTGTGTGAACCAGCAATAATCTCTCCACAAAGGGTCTCCTCAGAAGTTGATAATGTAAGATTTCCAAGAAAACACGTTTATTCACTACACCTGCATAGTTACTACCAGAAAAAGGATTGACTTTCCTGATTTAGATATAAAAATCAAGCAGACCTTGACCTAGCAGGTCAATGAGTGTAGTTAAAACAGGAAGAAAGGAAGAAAGAAAGAAAGAAAGAAAGAAAGAAAGAAAGAAAGAAAGAAAGAAAGAGAGAAAGAGAGAAAGAAACAAAGAAAAAATTTACAGTTAAATAAAAATAATTTCATCTTTAGCCCTAAGTAGATGTTGGTAAAATTCTGCAAATGAGACAAAAAAAACAATTTGGGGGGTATGCCAATATCCTTTGCCACTTGTCAATATTATCCTCCTCCTTAGGTACATTTCTACTTAAACACTTCCTGGAAAAGTATATGCCATTACTTGAAATGCTTCTGACATGCTGAGATAGGAAATATGGAATTGGAAACCCCTATCTGCTTCTTATGGTTTTCTCATTCTCTGCACACCCTAACCTTTGGACAGTTGTTTACAATATAGTTCCCTATTTTGTTTCACTTTTTTTTGTTTGTGTGTGTGACAGGTACTTGTCCACGTGTCATCAATTTGAGAAAATGTTAATAGTTCAAATTGGCCTATGACTCCTGCCATGTGGGATAATAAAATATGTCTCTGGGGATTTAATCTTTACAAGTCAGAATGGCTAAATTGAAGAAAACAAGTGCCATCTGACACTGACACAAAAGGGGGAAAGAGGAACATTCATCCATTGCAGGTGGGAGTGAAAACTTGGACAGTCACAATGAAAATCAGTCTAGTGGTTTCTCAGGAAATTCAGAATAGTTCTACCTCGATCCCATTATAGCATCCTTGGACAAAGAAGTCTATATCTTATTATTGTTTAGCCATAACTTAAATGTTTCAGAAATGAAAACTTTTGATCCTTCTAGGTCCTGAAAAACCTGACTACTTAATTTCTTAGTTTATCTCTAGTGAGAAAAGCTGATATATTTATGACTGTTGCAGTGGCTATGACTGATCCAACCAGAAATTAGGTGAAAAGAGTTGGTGCCCCTCCTTTTGTATAATCTAGGATCTATGTGAAAATGTATTTTTTTATTATATAGTTTTACCTGGGCAGAATGTGGGGAGCCAACAGAAGGCGGCTATCATCCTTGCAGCCATCTTGAGCCATATACCCTGACAAGAGACTTGATTACAATAGCCTACAACAGCTGAACACACTCTAATAACATATTGTTTTAGATACCCAGGATTTTCCCTTGTGTGTGTGACTTAAGGGCATGACTTAGAGATCAGATTTAGAGACAAGATTTGAAGGCATGATTTAAGGGCATGACTTAAAGGCATGACTTAGAAGTGAGATATATAAAAGGCGAGAGGCAGACAGAAGAAAGAGAATTGAGATTAGAAACTTAGATTAGACACTTGTACTTGGATGAGACTGGAGACTAGAACTTGGAACTGGAAACTTGAAACTTGGAGGCACTAGGAACTAGAAACTAGGGATTAGGAACTCAAGACTAATGACTTGGAAAGAGAGAAGAAGAGAGACTGAAGAATAAATGGTATTGAATCACACTCTATCTGGTCTCCATTCTTCGAATCCATCCTCACTCTCTCTCTCTCTTGCTGAACTCTGACCCACGGACTGTAGCATCTTGGGGCAGTACAAGCCAGAACAATTTAGCCCTCAAGGCTTTTGGCAGTTTGGGTTCCAACATTGATAGAGAGGTCCTGACATTTTGGCCCCTAAGCGTGGGGCAGCTCGGGCAGCAACTTAGACTTATGTACTTAGACTGATAAAAGGGATATCACCATTTAGAAAACATCAATCGAGCCACATTTTGTCAAACCACTAGTACATATAATCTTAGGGATCTTGTTATAATTCCAGATGAGTTAAAGCACAAGTCAAAAAAATCAGGCACTGACATAAGGGGAAGTGCCTGGGTTAAAACTTTTGTAAACCACTTTTGTAATGCTGTTTGTTTTATGGAAAATAGATGAAAAGTTTTTTAAATATCCAGAAGTACTAGAACAGTAACCAAAGTCAGAACTGTATTTAAAGCCTCAAATGTACTTTGTTTATTCCCAGTACAGATTAGGAGATATATGTATCTTTTGAACTAGTGTATAGAGAGAGGCTTTGCTATTCCTGTAACACTTGGAATCCAGAGGTAGGAATAATCAACTCTCAGTCCTTTGCATTGATTTATGATAGACAGCAGAAATCTTACTCTGAGATAGGCTCTTTTTCCTTCCCATCATATAGTGGCCAAAATTTATATCCTTTGATGTATAAATTCATATTTTCTTAGCTGGCATGTGGTTGTCAACACTCTATAACTATATCAATATCCCTTTAATGGCCCTTTTATAAAATTTATTTTAGCTTTAGAGATTAGAAAGAGATCACTTATGTTTTATAATTGTATGCTTCCGGGAAATCTATGATTTAAGGTGAGGAGGTCAGAATTTAGTGTCTCATCAAAGAGTTGGAAGATTTTTAAATCTTTGGGCAACATGATCCAGGTAGGTTGCCTGATATATGGCCTCTGTGGTTGTCCATTTAAAACCAAAGGTGGGTTGACTCACCTCTCTAAGGGTAAACTGTAAAATGTGTAGCTTATGATCAAGATAGTCTATATGTGATTTACTTGGAGAATCAGACTCATGGCAATCTAAGTTCTGAGATTCTTTATAGACAGGTGAGGTATATGGCCAGGTGAGTGTTACAGCACTAAGATGCCTATCTGTCCAAAACAGGTAATACGGACTGAAATTTGCAGTTTTCTTTCCAAGATCTTTGAGTAATATTTAATCTAGATTTAGGTGGCAGAATGGGTTAGTTGAACAATTATAGGAACTGCTTGTCATGTCTCTTCTGAGTGCTTGATTCTGCCTACACCTTGAAAATACTTGTTGACAATATAAGAACTAGTACAACTGTATCCTTTGATTTGGGGTGGGGAAATCAGCTTGTAGTTTTATGACCTTATTTCTTATTTCATTAAGAAATGTGTGACAAAGCATACATGACTTGAAGAGAAAAACAATCACAGAAAAATCATGCTATTATACAGAAGATTCAACTGTGACTGCAACATTCTGAACTTGGTAGACTAAACTGTCATACAGAAAACAAAAAAAGCTGATCATTGTCTTTCAAAGACACCTAACTAATACATTATGCTTTCAACATCTTTTCATGTGTTCAATATTTAAAATATGGGCACACCTCTATGTAAACATATTTAAGAAAAAGATGTAAGGATAAAAACCATATTATCTAACATAAAACATATTGATATTATATTTCACATTTATGCTATATTTAATAATAATATTTTGTGCATGTATTACATATAGAGATCATGCATATGTATCTAGTGAGAAGATCTTGCAAACATTTAAAAGCATTTTAAAAGAGTTATACTTTATTGGTTTATTTATTGAAAGTATAATATAATTATATTTTTTCTTCTTTTTTCTCCCTCAAATTCCTCCTAAATTTCTCTTTCTCTTGTTCATCATTTTTTATCTATTTTTATTAACAGATGTTACATATCAATCAACATATATGCATATTTATTTATAAATAGATGTGTATGTATCTTTTCCCTGCTTGGACATGTGCATATCACCTGCATAAAGTGTTCTTAGAGAGGGTAGAAGAGAGAATTGGGTCTCCTAGAGCTGAGTTTATTGGCAGCTGTAAACCACGATGCTGGAGCTTCTGAAATTTGAATTCAGTTCTGCATAACACATGAGCCTATCTATTTTCTCTACCAATGTTTGTAAAGAATTTTCCCTGACTGAATTTTGAAGACTTTCATTGCAGTGTTTTGATAATTTTATTTTACTAGAAATATATTTTTAATGTATTGACATTGTAAGGCCTCCACGAAGGGAGGACCTCACCCAAGTCTCAGGAATTTGTGGCCACCCCAGTAATTCATAAGACACCGAACTTGATGTAATCAGCAAGAGGCATATTTTAATCAGTATATGGAGGTCAAGACCCATGACCCCCGGGCTTTGGAGACAGAGAATTTAAAGGCAAAAACCACAACTCAGGGGGGAAACCACTACCCAGAGGGGAGAACCTCAACCCAGGGGGAGCGAAGGAGGGTTATTGGAGAGCACCTGTGGAAAGTTCCAGCCCATTATTCAGTTCGTGACAGAGTACAAGGAAGAGTCAGGGAGAACATTCTGTATGGGCTATTCTCTAAGAGCCTATACGTAATCAGCCATCTATCTTGTGGTCAGCCAAGTTCCTGAAACACAGAGCTCATGACCAAGCTGACCTGCACTCTTGTTTCTGCCCAACCTGCTAGATTTTAAAATTTTTAACCCTTTCAACATCATATACAGTTCATTTTTAAAAGAGATAACTTATTCTTAATGTGTCAAGGATATGGAATAACTCTAAAAAACACCTCCTACAGAGAACATTCATTCTTGTGAAATTTGACTTTGTAATTCTTATTCAATTGTATATGCCTTTAGCAGAAAACCAAGAATAAAATCTTTTAATAGCTTAAAATCAAAGTAATAATACTTGAGATATATTTATAAAACCAGTCATAAAGTTTAAATATATTTATTATTCATAACAATTAGGTGGTCACCTTAAAAATGAGTTGAATCTTATCATCATATCTCACAGAATGTAAAATTTAAAATTTACTCTTAGAGACAGAAAATTTTCTGGTTATTAATGTGTCTCTACTTCATTATAGAAAATGTTAGTATATGACACTTCCCCCAGAGGATTCTTCCCCCCTTGCTTATAAAGAACTTGACATGTTTATTCAAAATGAGATATATGTCCTGTGTAATCAGTGTTTCTTCACCATTTCTTGACACAAATGATGTTAACTCAGTACTCTTGAATATTTTTAAAGTATTTTACTGTTTGAGTAAAGAGATGTTATTAAATGAATGTATATTTGTATACCAGTTCTAAAAAAGTGCAAATAAGAATATTCAGCTTTGGGATACACATTTAATACCTCAGAAGCAATAAATACATCTCCATATTTTGAGTAGAAGCAAAATAACACCAGCTTATTTTCAAAATGAATATTTAATTTTGAAAATCATAAGATATAATGTTTAAATTCTATTAATGCTTACTAGTTTTTAAATGACTTAGTAGAAGTTTTAAATTCACTGCCTAGGACCAAATATTCATCCCTGAAAAGCAACACCTGAAAACATATGAAATAAACAAGGTTATTTAGCAATATTTTGTATATATGTAATTATTTAAGCATACAATAATAACTAGAAAAAAGAGGTCATGGATTTGAATAAGAGCAGGGGGGCACTTATGGGAGGATGTGGATAGAGAAAAGGTAAGGGAGAAATAATCTTAAAACAAAAATAAAAATAAGCAAACAATCAACAACCACAAACAAAACAGAAGCCTAATGAGGTAATGCAAGTGCTTTAATTTTATGTATTTTTTTTTCTTGAGATTTGCTCCTTTCATTTCTGTGACTTCAATTTTGGTTATTCCTCCAATTAATTATTTATTAAAATATTATTACACTATCACTCCCTTTCTTTTTGTTCCTCTTCCTACTTCTATTTTCTCTCCCTCCACACCATAGCATATTACCATACTACCAAAATGATGTCCTCTTTTTCTTTGATTATTTTTGTTATATGTATAAATATGTACATTATATAAATGCAAATGAAAAGTCCATGAATTTTGTTTGTTTCTTTGTTTCTGTCTATCTGGTCTCAGGAGTGGGGCTCATATTTTAGAGTAATTAACTGTCCTGTTAGCAATAATCATTACTTGATGTGATATCATTTTAATATCTCCTTTTATAATTTTATTCATATAACATCTTTTCCATTCTTCTATATTAATTTATTGGCTTCACAATTCTTTTCTAAATTGCATCTATGTTTCTTCTCTAATAGTTTTTCATATCTTGCTAATTTTGTGTTTAATATGTGATTTTGCTTTTTACTTCTTGATATAAAAAGTTTTAGTCAAAATATTTACTATTTTTATTTATTTAATTGATAATATTAACCTTTATGGACATTTATTGGGGACTACAATAATCGTTGTGCTGTACCCCATTAACTTGATATGTATTTTTTTAAAGGGATTGTCTTTTTATTGGTTATTTTAGTTATTTATATTCCAAATGTTGTCCCTGTTCTTGGTTTCCTCTCCACAAAACCCTCATCCCATCCCACACTCCCCACTGCCTCTATGAGGGTGCTCCCCCTCCCACCCATCCAGTCCAGCCTCACTGCCCTAACATCCCCCTATGCTCGGGTATTGGGCCTCCACAACACCAAGGGTCTTCCCTCTTATTGATGTCAGATAAAACAATCCTCTTCTACATATGAAGCTGGACTCATGGGTTCCTACATGTGTACTCTTTGGTTGATGGTTTAGTCCCTGTGAGCTCTGAGTGGTCCAGTGAGTTGATCGTTCTATGGGGTGTAGTCCCATTCATCTCCTTCAGTCCTTCCCCTAACTATTCCATTGGGGTCCCCATGCTCAGTTCAATGCTTGGCTGTGAGCTTCCATATCCTTATTGGTCAGGCTCTGGTAAAGCTTCTCAGAGGATAGCTATACTAGACGCCTATTAGCAAATGCTTCTTGGCACCAGCAATAGTGTCTGGGTTTGGTGTCTGTAGATGGAATGGATCTCTATGTTGGGCAGTCTCTGGGTGGCCTTTACTTCAGTGTCTGCTCCACTCTTTGTCCATGCATTACCTTTAGACAGGAATCATTCTGGGTTAAATCTTTTTTAGGTGAGTGGGTTATTATATTTTTAAAGTTTCCTTTGATTTCTACTTTAATATATTTTAAAGCTGCAATTTGTAGGTAATCATGATTTTTTTTCCTTTTTATCATTGATTTCTAGTTCATTTTGAAATTTTTCATTAATGAAAAAAATAGAATTTGGGGCTATTTGTTTTTCTTTTAATGTATTATGACTTACATGTGATATACTTATTGCTTCACTCCATATAATGTTCTTCATGACTATCAGGGCTTCTGCTAATTTTTAATTGGCAGAAATATGCCCATTAGTTATATTTAATTAAAGAACTGATAATATTATTGCTGGATAATACTTGGTACTCACTTCTCTTGGTACTTTTGAGGTAAATTTTCCATATATTTCTGCTAGATCTGTAAGATACATGGTGTTCTCTCCTATGATTATTTATTAGATATTTTATTTACATTTCAGATATTACCCCATTACCTCCCCTCACCCAGGAACCCCTTATCTCATCCACCTCCTCCTGCTTCCATGAGGATGTGTCCCCATTTACCATCCCACTGCCACCTCCCCACCCTCAAATTCCCCCATACTCAGCATCCAGCCTTCATGGGACCAAGGATCTCCTCTCCTACCTATGCCCGACAAGGTCATCCTCCCCTACATATACAGCTGGAGCCTTGGATCCCTTCCTATGTGCTCCCATGCTGATGGTTTAGACCCTGGGAACTCTGGTTGTTGGTATTGTTGCTCTCCTCATGGGGCCACAAACACTTTCAGCTCCTTCAGTCTTCTCTTTAACTCCTCTATTGGGAAACCCATGATCAGTTCAGTGGTTAGCTGTGAGCATCCACCTCTGAATATGTCAAACTCTTGCAGACCTCTAAGGAGACAGCTATATCAGGCTCCTGTTAACATGCACTTCCTGACATCCACATCAGCGTCTACCTTTGGTGACTGCACATGGGATGGATACTCAGATGAAATGGTCTCCAGACAGCCTCCCCTTCAGTTTCTGTCCCACACTTTGTCTCCATATTTGCTCCTTTGAGTATTTTGTTACTCCTTCTAAGAAGGACTGAAGAACCAACACTTGGTCTTCCTTCTTCATGAGCTTCATGAGGTCTGTGAGTTGACTCAAGTATTTCAAGCTTCTGGGCTAATATTCAATTATCAGTGAGTGAATACAATGTGTGTTCTTTTGTTATTGGGTTACCTCACTCAGGATGATATTTTCTAGTTCCATCCAGTTACCTAAGAATTTCTCAAATTCACTGTTTTTAAGAGCTGAGTAACACTCCATTGTGTAAATGTACCACATTTTTTGTATCCGTTCCTCTGTTGAAGGACATATGGGTTCTTTCCAGCTTCTGGCTATTATAAATGAGGCTACTATGAACATAGTGAAGCATATGCCCTTGTTATATGTTGTAGCATCTTCTGGGTATATGCCCAGGAGTGGTATAGCTGGGTCCTCAGGTAATGCTATGTCCAAATTTCTGAGGAACTGCCAGACTGATTTCCAGAGTGGTTGTACCAGCTTGCAATACCACCAACAATGGAGGAGTGTTCCTCTTTCTTCACATCCTCACCAGCATCTACTATCACTTAATTTTTTTGATCTTAGCCATTCTTACTGGTATGAGGTGGAATTTCAGGGTTCTTTTGATTTGCATTCTCTGATTACTAAGGATGCTGAACATTTCTTTAGGTGCTTCTTGGCCATTCAAGTTTCCTCAGTTGAAAATTCTTTGTTTAGCTCTGTACCCCATTTTTAATAGGATTATTTGGTTGTCTAGAGTCTAATTTCTTGAGTACTTTGTGTATATTGGATATTAGCCCTCTATCAGATGTAGTATTGATAAAGATCTTTTCTCAATCTGTTGGTTGCCGTTTTGTCTTATTGACAGTGTCCTTTGCTTTACAGAACGTTTGCAGTTTTATGAGGTTCCATTTGTCAATTCTTGATCATAGAGAATAAGCCACCGTGTTCTGTTCAGGAACTTTTCCTCTGTGCCTAGGTATTCGAGGGTCTTCCCCACGTTCTTTTCTATTAGTTTCAGTGTATCTGGTTTTCTGTGAAGGTCCTTTATCCACTTGGATTTGAACTTTGTACAAGAAGATAAGAATTATCAATTTGCATTCTTCTACATGCTCACCTCCAGTTAAGCCAGTATCATTTATTGAAAATGCATTTCATTTTTTCACTAGATGGTTTTAGCTCTTTTGTCAAAGATCAAGTGACCATCGGTGTGTGGGTTCATTTCTGGATCTTCAATTCTATTCCATCTTCTTGCCTGTCTCTATACCAATACCATGCAGTTTTTATCGCTATTAACTGTACTCTGTAGTACAGTTTGAGGTCAGGGATGGTGATTCTCCCAGAAGTTGTTGAGAATAGTTCTCCCTATCCTGGATTTTTTGTTATTCTAATTGAATTTGTAAATTGCTCTTTCTATCTCTATGAACAATTGAGTTGGAATTTTGATGGGGATTGCATTTAATCTGTAGATTGCTTTTGGCAAAATGACCATTTTTATTATACTCATCCTGACAATCCACGAGCATGGGAGATTTTTCCATCTTCTGAGATCTTTGATTTCTTTCTTCAGAGACTTGACATTCTTGTCAAACAGATCTTTCACTTGCTTGGTTAGATTCACTCCAAGGTATTTTATATTATTTGTTACTATTGTGAAGGGTGTCATTTCCCTAATTTCTTTCTCAGCCTGTTTATTCTTTGAGTAGAAGAAGACTACTG
Source organism: Rhabdomys pumilio (assembly GCA_030674055.1). NCBI lineage: Eukaryota > Metazoa > Chordata > Mammalia > Rodentia > Muridae > Rhabdomys > Rhabdomys pumilio. Next base: position 78,553,415 of record JANHMN010000003.1, on the reverse strand, counting down.
ATTTGTTAGAGTTGATTTTATATCCAGCCACTTTTCTGAAGTTGTTTGTAAGATTTAGGAGTTCTCTGCTAAAAGTTTTAGGGTCACTTATGTATACTGTCATATCATCTGGAAATAGTGATATTTTGACTTCTTCCTTCCTATTTGTATCCCTTTGACTTCCTTTTGTTGTCCAATTGCTCGGGCTAGGACTTCCAGTACTATATTGAATAAGTAGGGTGAGAGTGGGCAGTCTTGTCTAGTCCCTGATCTTAGTGGGATTGCTTCAAAGTTTCTCTCCATTTAAGTTTGATGTTGGCTACTGGTTTGCTGTTTATTGCTTTTACTATGCTTAGGTATGGGCCTTCAATTTCTGATCTTTCCAAGACTTTTAACATGAAGGAATGTTGAACTTTGTCAAATGCTTTCCCAGCATCTAGCGAGATGATCATGTGTTTTTTTTTTTCTTTGAGTTTGTTTAGGTAGTGGATTACATTGATGGATTTCCAGATATTGAACCATCCTTGCATTCCTGGGATAAAGCCTACTTGATCTTGATGGATGATTGTTTTGATGTGTTCTTAGATTCGGTTTGAGAGAATTTTATTGAGTATTTTTGCATTGATATTCATAAGGGAGATTAATCTGAAGTTCTTCTCTTTCTTTGTTGGGTATTTGTGAGGTTTAGATATGAACATGATTGTAGCTTTTTAGAACGAATTGAGTAGTGTTCTTTCTGTTTCTATTCTGAGGAATGGTTTGAAGAAAATTGGTATTAGATGTTCCTTGACATTCTGATAGAATTCTACACTAAAACCATCTGGTCCTTGACTTTTTTTTTTTTTTTTTTTTTTGTGGAGAGACTTTTAATGTCTGGTGCTATTTCTTTAGGGGTTATGGAACTGTTCAGATAGTTTATTCTCTCCTGTGATTTTTAAAATTTATTTTCAATATGAGCTATTGGTCACATTGAAGACTAAGTATTAAAGTCATTTTAATTTTTCTATTGTATTTATTTCAAATCTTTCAGCTTACTTTTATGCTGAGATTCTCTGAGCCTGAGAGCATAGATGTCTGTAATTGTAATTTGTCCCTTGCAGTGCCTTTTTATTTGGTAGTGAACTTTGTCTTGAGTAATGCAATTTAACATAAGTTCTGGACTGCCTTGGAGCAGTCGTGAGAGATGGCCAAAACAGGATAATCTAATGAATCTATTCCAGGTTCTATTGAACAGACACCTCAGCTACAGTTGAATTATTTCTTTGTAGATGTGAGGTGATACAACCTTGAAAAGGCCTCATGCAACACTACTTTGTGCATTCTTTCTGCTTACTATATTGTCCTTTAACCTTGATATTCTTCTTATATTTAAAGTTTATAAATAGTAAGAATTTTTAAATCTCTGCGTAGATACTGACAATTTTCAATGTGAATATAAGAGTTACCTTGTAAAATTCTAGGGGCTCAATCACCTGTGGCATTTCAACACAATACTATTCTTATTTTACCAAACATGCACATCCACACACAACACACAAATGGTATTGTATAATTTTTTTTCTGATATTGCTCTCATTGACCTTTATAGTTGACCAGTCTTCCTTTTCAGCAGCATACTGAAGCCATAATAAAAATTTCAATGGATGTTCTTTCCTTATTTGATTCTCAATTACTTCTTTCAAATAAAAAAAAATTAGCCAGAAATTTGTTACATATCACACAAATTAATTATGGCTTATATTTAATTTTACTGCTCACTTTACTCTGGTTCTGTACTCTTGAAGAATATCTGTCAAATATATTACAGATATGCCAAACTATTCAGTGTATTCCATACTAATATTTTTGGAAGAATATTGTTTTATCTTTGGAACTTGATATAAAGTTTAGTGCCATCTTTGCATTTAAATAAATTTTGCAAATAAGGTTTATAAGTAGGTAATGTTCACTAGATAAAGTCACTAAGTAATATTTTCTTTAACTTTTCTTCATTTCATGCTCATAATTTTGAAGCTTCCAAAATAAGACATTTAATAAATCTGACTCAAGAAATAATAAAAACCAACTGTGGCTACCTCACCACTTACCATCACTTTATTACTTGTTTTCTATTTAATAGCTGTTTTGTTCAACTCTTCTTAGGCTATTTTTTTTCAAGTTAATGTTTTCTATTCAGATATTATCTTCAGTTGTTTCCATGAATATTTGAGAAAATTTGTTATTTTATTAAATGCTGATAGTGCTTACTTTTAATTTCACACACTTACAATTCTGTACATTAATACCCCTATACTGAGTATATATTTTAGTACTGATGTATGTTGGGCATTATTCATGGAATATGAGATTATGTGATCACTATGGGAGAATATGGTATGACATTCCATAGTGTACACTAACATCAGTCCAGGTTAGAAACTAACTTCTAAGAACAGAAAAAGTGTCATGCATTGCAGTATATTGAGATTTAGGTATAAAATGTCTTTGTTCAAGGCACCAGCTAGCAAGAATATATTACAGTATAACTAAGAATATATATATATATATATATATATATATATATATATATATATTAAACCAAAGATCTGGTTTTAAGGAATTGAGATTAAGATATCTACGGCATTGGTGATTTTCAGGAAACACAATGCTTCTCCATGAAAAAAAAAAGGTGCTTCTAGCATGTTAGGTTAAACTGGGCCAGAGTTTCCAGGCAAATGACCTCTTATGAAGGTTTCAGATATTCCATAATAATCTCTGACTGAGATTATTTTCAACTCCACCTTCTTCCATGTTCATCTTCCTCTCTTTCTCAATCATTCCCATTATGTCCATGTCTCTCACTGTCACACTATTTTTTCCTCATGACTCATTACATGTATACATATGAATGTATATATGAAAATAATCTTAGAGCATGACTGTATATCATATGCAAATAAATATTGATTATAAATATATAGCCATAGTTTTAAAATACTTTCCACATGTTAAACTTCTTTGGTCACATAATTTAGGTTCATTCTAGTTCTTGGTGCTTCTTTACTCTTCAAATGGTACATTTTGTATTTTTTCCTGTCTAAGCTTGCTATGTTGGACCAAAATGCTCTTCATGAGAGAAGAGCAGAGGACAAAGTCTATGCTGAGATTTTTTTGAGACTCCCTTTGTCAAAGCAGTTAATATAATTCCCTTTACCTTAACCTCAGGCAAACTCTTTGTTAAAAGGCAAAGGCAACAATATTTTTGACTAAAACCTCATAAGAACAATTTTTAGTGTTTAAATTACCCTCAGCACCAATGTTTTTTATATTCCCAATATGATGGCCCATTAAGTTCCACTCAAAGCATTCCATGGCTTTTCAAATCCAAAGTTCCAAAATCTATATTTCTTCAAACAAAAACATGGTCAGTACTATCACATCAATACCCAGATTCCTAGTACCAACTTCTGTCTTAGTTAGGGTTTCCATTGCTATGATGAGACATCATGACCAAGGCAACTTTTATAGAGGCAAATATTTAATTGGGGCTTGCTTACAATTTCAGAGGTTTAGTCCATTATCATTATAGCAAGAAGCATGCAGGCTGACATGGTGCTAGAAGATGATCTAAGAGTTCTCCATCTTTATCTGAAGGCAGCCAGGAGAGAATGGCATACACAGGCAGCTTCAAGAAAGCTTTCTTCCACAATGGGTGGATCCTGCGCATAGAAGAAAACCTTAAAAACCCATTGCCACAGTGACACACTACTTCCTCCAATAAGGTCACACCTCCAAACAGTACCACTCCCTCCCTATGAGCCAGGCATTTTCAAAGCAACACAAACTGCTTTACCTCAGCATCCCAACAATCCCCCATTTCTCATTCTCACAAATGTAAAAAAAAAAAAAAACAGAAACTACAATTTATTACTATACTTTTTTTGTCAACCCCTTGTTGATTTGAAATCAAAGAACATAACTTTAATCCATAATACTCCACCCTGGTCCCTCAAGTTTCATGATGTTATGTGATAATGACCAAAGAAGGCTACTTGAAAAAGGGTTTAAGCCAATAAAAAGCCTTTATTAGTCAGACAACAACTACATTGTGTGTTTATCATCCCATTGTAGTCATGAACCTTTCTCAGGGTGAACTTTTAAGAAGATTGCTATATGATTGATGGACATACTTTTAGTTTATAATAACAATAAAGCCAGAAGCAGAACTACAGATGCCAAAAGCAATGTTAGTACATTTAGAGACTTTTGAGAAGTATTCACTTTGATGGATTAGGATTTTGTTTTCTTTAAGGCAGATGGTGCTGTCAACTTGCTGAGTTTTGTGAAATGAATGGTATCTTCACCATAAAGACAGTTGTGCTAATAACTGGGAACCTACTACCTTCTAAGGAGCTCCCATTGCATTTAAGACTGATCTGAAGACAATAAGTCAAGTGATGGACTTATAATGCTCTAAAGAGGTGTAGTTGATCCTAAGGACCATTAATTTTTCTGAATTGATACATAGTTTGCTATATAGTTTAAGATACATAGCCCTGATATTAGTCCAATCAGAATGTGAGTTAAAGCCCCAGCCAGTACTGACAGCACTGTAATTAACTCCAAGATAACAGAGACTGGTACCAATTATCTGAGTTATGCCTCTCTCTCTCTCTCTCTCTCTCTCTCTCTCTCTCTCTCT
>JANHMN010000003.1:78525347-78548655 GCA_030674055.1 Rhabdomys pumilio | reverse complement strand
CTCTCTCTCTCTCTCTCTCTCTCTCTCTCCCTCCCTCCCCCTCTCCCTGCTCTCCCCCTCCCTCAGGTTTGTTCTGACCTTGGCAAGACTTTTCTAATATTTCTGATTGATTAACATAAAACAGCAGGTTTCTTTCAAAACAATATATAGTACTCCTTTTTATGGGAAGTAAATTTAAGCCTCTCCAATTTAGTAAGAGGATTTCTATAAGGGAATTGGGAATGTAACTGTTGATTTAATTCAGAATTATCTACTTAGTTTCTTAAAGTTTTTATCTCCCATGAAAAGATAATACTTTATGGTTCTTATGGTGGTTATGACTGATCTAACCAGGAATAGGATGAAACAGGTGGTGCTCTCTTCTGTAGTCTACAATCCATGTTAAAATATATTATCTTTTTTTTATTATTATATAGGTTTACCTGGACAGAGTGTGTACTAAGACTCAAAAAAGTAATTTCTCTGTAGGGAACATGACAGCATGATACTAGATGGGGAAAAGAGACTGGTGAAGTAGGGCATGCTTAAACCTCTGGAATGTCAGAGACATGAGTGAAGCTTCCCCCTCTCTGCCTTTAATGCCTCCTCTAGAGCATATTACTATGACTGTGAACTGAAAGGACCATAGGCAATCAGTCATGTAGCATAGCACATGAAGTTCTTCTCCATGCTAATGAGTTATCTAGGTCAACTTAGCCTTCAGCCAATAGCCTTCCCTTCATAGATATTCTTATTCTCTTCCCCTAAAATGACACAACCTCTAGGTTTCCCTAAATAAAGTGTATATGTCTGCATCCACCCTCAATAAAGCAATATTTACAAGCAACTGTTATCTCTGAGAGCTGCTTCATTAAAAGTCACCACAGGGAATTCCTTCACCTAAATGAGCTTTGCCATTAACACTCCCAGATAAGGCCTTTTCTCTTCTCCTAGCCCTCAAGTACTAGGCACTCACTTAGGTACTAGGCACTCTCTCCCAATCAGAAAGGATCCTGCTAGTCTAGGGCTCCACTTTTCCATGCCTACCTGGTGTGCAGATGCCTTGAGGGGAAATGTCAACCATGGCTCCCCTTTCCTGACTTCCTCTCAGGGCCAGTACACTGGTGACTTCTGGGCACCCAGAGAGGACCCGGAAGGAAAACTCCAGCTGCCTATTCTGCTTTCTCTTCTTTGAGCCAGTGGGTTGGTGGCACTCATACACCATTGTTGAAGAGAGGTAAAACCAGGAACTCACAATAAACCAGGGTACCACAAGGAATGAGACTTATCTACCCTTTTCTGAACTCTAATAAGAATTATACTTTGTCAAGAATTCTGTGGATTTGATGGACAATGAAGTTTTTAATCTATGCCTAAATCAGTAGGTATTAACTGAGAGGTTTGGGCATAAAAGCCACGTCATTGTCAAACCCCATTGCTATAGGGAGGTCAAATTAGGAAACCAGCACTTGAGGAGCTTTTAAACTATGAGCAGTTTCCGTCCATGTGAAAAGGTTTCTACTTGTTAGGAAAGTGTCTATAAAAACTAGCAATTATCATATGCTTCCCTGCCAAGCTGAATCTCAATGGAGTCATTTTTCCAGAGTTCTCTGAGATGTGGGCCTTTCATTCAGATCCCTACCTTAGTAAGACCTCTCTGTTTTGGATTCACTTGAGTACAAACTTGGCATCTGGCTGAGACATCTCATGTCAGGCTGTCCAGACTAAGTATCCCAGACTTTGGTCTGAGCATCGCAGAATGTTTTGTGGATCCTAGATGAATAGCCTGGTAGAGGTCAATTACAAGAGTTGTACCAACTGTTTCTTGGATAATGATCTTCACCTCTGGTGTTGTCCATCAGCCTGTGGGTTTGAGCTGTCCATTTTCTCAGGCAATATCTAATTGAGGTATGTCACCAGAGTATCAATAGGATTTACTAGTCTTTTTAATTCTCTGAGCAGTGGAGGACAGCAATTTACACAGGAAACCAAATAGCCCTAAAAAGACAAAAATATTTTAATTTGGTTTTATTTTATTTTCAGTTATAAGAAGCTCTCTTCCTCTGTAGAACATACCTTAGTCACACATTGTAGAAAAAGTTTAACCGTTGTCAATGTACATGTTGAAGGACCATTTCCTAATCTAAGAACCTATATAATGTCAACTATTTTTTTTTCTCTTGGTTGGGGTATCTGGCTTCAGCACAAATTCTTACAGTTTATATAATTAATGCAGCTCTGCATCCCTGGCTATATCTTTCATCTAATGACTTCCATGGATGAGCACCTATTGAGTTATCATTGGAAAACAAATGATCAGGATTGATGGTAGTGGGGTTCTAAAACCAGACTTTAGTGTTGTCTAGGAGTGTGGCCTGGTACTGGGACATACAGGCATTGGGCAGGCATCAGACAGGCATCATGGCCATTCCATTTTACATGATCCAGTTTTTGGACAGGTATGTCACACTGCATTATTATGGCCCCAAAGTCTGAGTTACAGTCACTTTTAAAATGTCTTTTGTTTCACACAAAACAAGTGAAAACCTTTTTAGACATCTGGAAGTACTAGAACTATAGACAAAGTCAGAAATGTTTTTAAAAATTGTTTGGAAGTTTATATTATCAATATTTGTAAATTATTTTTTACTGTTACATGTTTTCTCAAATGTCTATCAGAAAATACCATGAAACATAAATCAACACTAATCACCCAGAGTCATTTGATGGGAAATGAAATAATTTTTAGTTTCTTAAATATAATAAAAAAGTTCACAATTTAGACCTCTTACATTTTCTCCTGGTTTCTCCCTCAGAAATGTTTTTAAAGCCTTTAATTTCTTTTGTTTTGTCTCAGACCTGATTAGAATATCAGTGTTCCCCCTATGAGCTGGTACATTGAGAGACGCCTTGCAGTTTCTGAAAATTCTGGTATCCAGAGAGAGGAATAATTACCTCCCAAAAATATATCTTAGTCTTTGGCTTTGGTATCTGAATAATGGCAAAAATCCTTCCCTGAGAAAGAATTCTTCTCTTTTCCTCCCTTCAGATGGTAGCCAAGATTTAAAACCACTGATATATAAATTTCAACTATTTTAGCTAACTATCTATTGCCCAATATTTATAATTCTTACAGCAATACTTCAATGGAACTTTTATAAAATTTATTTTAGTTTTGGGGGCTAGGAGAAGGTTATTTATATATTATATTTATATATTATAAGATTATGATTCTGGGAAACCTATGATGTAAGGTCGTGGGGTCAAAATTTAATGTCTCATCAAACAAATTTGAAGAATTTTAAGATTCTTTGAGCAACCTTGTCTAAGATATTTGTAGTAACCTCTTTGTGTGTCTTTCTATTTAAAAGATTGGTTGACTCAACCCTGCCAATGAAGGTTGTAGAGTGCATCTTTTACAATCAACACAATGTACAGCTGTTTTTCTTGAAGAATCAGACTCATGAGAATCATAAGTTTTAGGTTTCTTCACAGGTATATACTTCTTCAGGTATATAGAATGAGTACTGGGAAACCAGGCTCCAAACAAGGCAACAAAGCCTACAACTTTCTCTAGATTCCAAGATCTTTGGGTATTGTTTAATCTGGACTGCTGAACTGGTTAGTTGAGCGATTATAGAAACTTTTTGTAGAGTCTTTCCTAATAGGTTGATTTCTTCTCAGAGCCACAGGAAAATTTGTTTCCAATCTGAGAGATAAACAAACTATATTTGGTGATTGGGGAAAAACTTTCAGCTTAAATTTTGTGGCATGAATGCTACTTATATCATGAAGACAGTTGTGCTAAGGACTGAGGTACCATTACAATTAGCATCTCAATACAATATACATTTAGTACAGCTCTAAGAATCCTCTAAATCTCGACAATTGTATCATGCTTCAAAGCCCAAAATGTCTCTCCTGAAATTCAACACAGTACTAAATATGAATACCTATAGCATAAAACTTAATTCACAAACTTCCAACACACAATAGTTGAAGAATAACCATTCTCACTCCAAAGGAGAAATGGAGAGGGGAAACAATCTAAGACCATACAAAGTAAAACTGAAGACCCAAACAGGACAAATATCACACCAGTTAACTTCAAGTCTAGATCTGGAGCAATTCAGTAGCATCATTTAAATGCCACCAGGCTTAGATAGATCCAGTGTCCTACTTCTACATATAACAAACATGGCCTCTCTTGCTCTAGCTTCATATTGTAGTTAGAAGTTTCCTTGGTATAAATCTCATGGTTTGACACCTCTCATGTCCTAGAACATCCACTGTAAGACTTTATCTTCACAGCTTTGTGCAAACATGTCCCAGGACCCTGATGAAGTCATGTAGTCTTGACACTCACTTACTGACTTTATTGAACCTTGATGTAATCGATGACTTCGCAAAATTTTGACATTTTGCAAGCTGGGAAAACCAGCAACATGTGAGTGATAAATTTGAGTTACTATACCAACTTGAGATATAATCTGGTCTTATCTACTGATGAAGTAAATTTTTGAGTGACTTAGTAAGGGAACCTGAGGAAATACCCTCTAGGTGACTGTTTGTAACAGGGAATGTCTTTTAGCATTCTCATCCCCACCAACCCCATTTTGAATAAATGTGCATTTTTTTTGTAAACTGCAACTGTTCATAAGTAGAAGTTGGCTTTCAAGGCACCTTTTCTATTGTACAAGTGCAAAATATGTGGTTTCTTCTTAGTTGTTCTAATTTTTTAACAACCACAAATGTTTTCTATACACCCTCTTTCTTTACCACGTTACCACTGCTCATGTTCTTTTCTTCATAAGCTTCACAATTTTTAATCTGAACTCTCACTATAGACCCTAGTAAATATAGTGATAGTCATATCTCAACTTTAATGTTTTCCTGTCTTGAAATTTTCTCCATCAAACAACTTGAATTCAGTCCCAATTGAACTCAGTCCCACTCAAATATATAATACTCATAGAGATAGACAAGTTCTCTCTCAGAATACAACATAGCTACTAAGAATACTTATTGAAATAATTCCCACAAGTGTCTGTGTTTTCCTCTAAAACTCTTGATACGTACATGTATTGTCCAAAGTTTTCTTGGTAATCTTATCTTCTCAAATCCCACGAGCATGGCCTATTATGCACTAATTACAGAATGCTAGATCTTTTCTTATACAAAATTCCAAACTCTGCCACACTACTCCCATAGACCACTTCCAGGAATTAATCATATGAGACCTAATTGGAGCTTGAGTGTAACATAAGAGGGAAAAGTTATGTGATTATATTTTAATTAAAAAGTAAAGTAAAAATAAAATAATATTTTAAAAACCTTTTTATTAATTATTTTATTCTTTTACATTTCAAATGATATTCCCCTTCTTGGTTATCCCACCACAAAGCCCCCATCTCATCCCTCCTTTTTCCTCCCACTTTGACTCTCTGAAGGTGCTCCTCTACTCACTCCTGCCTCACTGCTCTAGCATAAAAATCATAAAAAATGAAACAAAACAAAGAAAATTCTGACCCCTCCTAGTGAAGAAAGAACTAGGAATATAAAAACTATTCTCATTTCCTGGCTGTATGCAACCTCTATCTTTCAGACTCAAAGTGTGATACTAGATATACTGAAACTTTTAGTCTTATGTTTAAATAATTACAGATCTAAAGATGATTTGTTACCAGTATCCAACATAGTGCAAACTGGAAAAACTAATGTACTTAACCTCTTAAAATTTTATGAGTAGTAAGCTGCAGGGTTGTAAAATATTTTGTATTTGTATAAATATTTGAGATTGATTCATAATTCACATTTTGACATAATTCTTATGGAACAACTAAACAAACAAACAGAAAGATGTGTGTGTGTGTGTGTGTGTGTGTGTGTGTGTGTGTGTGTGTGTGAAGAGAAGGATGGAGGAGGCAGGGAAGAAGTAGAAGAAGAAGAAAAAGAAGGAGAAGAAGAAAAAGGAGGAGGAGGAGAGAGAGGGGGGTGGGATAGCTCATTGGTTGGAGATAATAAAACCACTCAGGGTATTGTCCTGAGCTCTGTGTAGATGGCAGACACATACTTCAGATGACAGAGGTAAATGCTTCTGAACTATTACACTATCCCCATCATCATCTATATAGTTAAAGGTGACTCGGATCACACCTTATCTGGTCCTTGAGCCTATATCTAATTTTGAATTTTAATTGGATTTATTTTTACCAGTTCTATGAAAACCATCTTACCTAAATTATCTCTGAGCACTTTGTCTAATTAACGATGTGATTTCAGAGCATTTGCACTCAGGAAGATGCACGTATTTTACATAAAAGTAACAAGATTCGTCAATTTATAAAACCAAGATGGGAGTTTTACTCATTGGACAATTCCCTTTTAATTCTTGCTATAGAAGAGTATTTGACTGAACTATCAGTAAGACTTTAGTTTGCAAATGTTAACAAAACAGAGATTCACTTGTCATTTTTGAATAATGAAAAATGCCTGGGTAAGTGCCTTTTAACTATGGTTATTATCCTAACATTCTTCTTTACTACATGATGTTTTCCCAGCAATTTCTTACCATATTTTAAGTGTTTTAACATGCACAATAAACTACAAATACAAATACTCAATATTTAAGAAATTTCATCTTGCAATGCCATCTGACAATCACTAATTTCATTAAAAGAATGCATGAAGTCATTTTCTATTATTATAAAAGTAAAACAATCAGAAAAATCTTGATGTTTTCTAGAAGTTTAATTTCAAAGTGACAGCAATATTAAGAAGTATTGTTAACTAAATTGTTATCCATAAAACAAAAAAGGTGAACATGGTATTTCTATTCCACTTAACTAATATGCTATACTTGAAATATTCTTTAATTTATTCAATATTTGAAAAAATATGCAAAAGTGTATATAAACAATTTCAGTAAAAAATATAAGGATTAAAATACTTTATATAACATATAATATGCACATGTACACACGCATGTATATATTCCATATGTAGTAAATACATATAGTAGATACACAGTAGATAGGTAGATATAGATACAAGTACAGATACAGATATAGGTATAGTATAGATATAGATAGATATAGAATGTGCAGGTTAAAAATATCATGTGAACACTTTTGTAAATGTTAAAAACTTTCCTTATATTTTTAATTTTATGATTATAATATAAATATCTTTTTCTCCCTTTTCTGTACTCACTCTAAATTCTCCTATATACCTTAATCATTTTCACTTTTTGATGTCTTTTTTGATGTCTTTTTATATTAATTGGTGCTACATCTACATAATTTATATTAAATTATGCACATATATGCATATATTTATAAATATGTGTATAGATGTTTTCCTGCATAGATGTGAGCCTACAACCTGCATGCAGTGCATTTAGATGCAAGAAGAAAATGTTAGGTCCTCTACAGCTTAAGTTATAGATGACTGTGAGCCACTATGTAGGTAATAGAATGTAAACACGTTCGTGCACATGACCAGCACATGTCCCTAGCTACTAAGCAACCTTTCTGGTTTCTCTCTGAAAAAAATTTCCCTGAATGAATCATGATTAAACTGTTTGAATCATGAAGACTTACTTCACTGTGCTTTGATATTTTATTTCATTAGAAATATATTTCAATATATTGAAATCATGTACAGTTCATTTTTATAAAAAATAATTGGTTATCAAGTATATTGAACAACTCATAAAAATACGTAACTCATAAAAGAATGTTCCTTCATGTTAAACATCCTCTTTAAATCGCATTTCAACCACACATGCCTTTCAGCAGAAAATCAATAATAAATTACTTTACTATTTGTATATTAAAGTAATAAAATTTAAAGTAAACTCATAAAACCATTATAAATATTAAAATTTCTTATTGGTCATAGAAATTAAATGGTCACCTTTTAGAATGGCATAAAAACCTTTGTTCAGACTCATGAGAAGTTTACAATTCCATTGTAGATTTTTAAAAATCTGGTTTTAAATATGTTTCATTGCAGAAAAAAATGATTTAATTATATTCCACTCAGCAGATTCATTCTTTTCTCTAGGTGTATGGAGTCCTTGACATATTTAATCGAAACATAATATGTATCCTTTTTAAAAGTGCTTCTTTGTCATTAGTTGCTATATATAATGTTGACACAATACTGTTCAATATCTTTTCAATTTTATAGTTTAAATAAAGAAAAGTTTTTAAATGCATAAATATTGGTGTACATGTTCAAAAATGTGAAATATGAGTATGCAGCTCTGAGAGGCACATTGGGAAGGTCTTCAGGATGTAATAAATTTACCTCCATGTTTCTATAAGTATTAAAATAACACCAGAATCTGTTTTAGACATAGATATTTAATTTTAAAAGTCACAAACTGTAATATTTAAATACTGTTAATACTTCCTATATTTTAAAGAGACCTAGTAAATGCTTTAAATGTTGGTGTCCAGTGCTAAATGATCATATCTGAAAACCAACATGCAAGAAGTTTACAGAATGATCAACCATATTTAGAAATATTTGTTTGCGCACAAATACATTTATAACACAATAAAAACTTGGGGAAAAAAGAAGCCATGAATATGAAGAAGAACATTAGGAGGTTTATCAAAAGTTTTAGAGGAATAAAAAGAAAGGGAGAATTATAATTATGTTATAATCCAAAAATCATAAACAACCACAACCACAACAGCAACAAACCACACAGAAATCCATTAACGTAGTTTAGGTACCCTAAATTTGCTTTTTCTTCTGTCTACATGCCATGGAAAGAATTCTCACTACACTCAGTGGAATTATTGAGTTATAATTGTCAATTCTGCTTTATAAAAACCTTAGGGAAAGGTTTGTTTTTACAATACAAACATTCTCTTTTATATATGATTGAAAATTGTATACATAAATGTTATTGAGTATTATAAAATATTTTTTTGCATACATTGAGACTGGCAAGTGAATTTTATCTTTGCAACCATTAATCTGTGAAAATCATTGACTGCTTATGTTGAAATTTTCTTAAATGAAAGAATAAATTATACTTTACTAAGAAGTTTGTTATATTTAATGTACTAACATAAAATCATTAATATATATATATATATATATATATACATGATCTACAAATATTTTTCTAAATTTTAAAATGTATCTAGGTTATTCATTTGAATTTATTTTATTGTCATTTCTTTGCCTTGCTTTGCTATGTAGAACAAAATTTTATTTCTAAAAAATAAACACAGAAGGTTCTTTTAATAAAGAAACAAAATTTTCCTTAATGAATTTCCAGGAAACTATCTGATACTGCAATACATAATTCTGGGAGGCATTTAAATCCCAACCAGTGTCCTTACTTGTCACTCATGTGCTCTAATTTCTAGTTTCTACCTAAGTTGTTTAAGTTTGGAAATCAGCTCACATCTTATTATTGGACTTGCTGTCATACCGCTATTAGTCTTAGATCCTTTTATTTTGGTGGCATCAAATTTGTTTATACTTCCAATACATTTTAATTAAAATCTTGTTACTTCATTATCCCTTGCTTTTTGTCCTTCTGGCTGCTTCTTTGTAACCTCCTCTTAGCTCCTACCATATTTTCCTACTACCAAATTGATGTAGTTTTTCCTTTGACTATTATTGCTACATATATTATTATATATGTATGTATATGGCAAACATATAAATACAAACAAAAGAGTCTGTTTATATTGCTGGATTGTTTTTATGTACATGGTGTCAAGACATGCTACTCTGTAGCTGTTTAGGGGCTCATCTTTGAGAGAAGCTCCCTGTTCTCTGAAGTCTTGTTTAATCATCAGTTTAATATTTTTTCACAATTTTATTTATATAACTAATAATTTATTCAATGCTTCATGTTTAATTTATTGATCTTACATTTTCAACAGTCCATCTTTAAGTTTCTACTGTAATATTTACTTTGTATTGTACTAATTTGAAGCTTAATTTGTGTTTTTTCTTTTTGTTTCTTGATATAAAAGCCTTTGGTCAAAATATATATTATTTTCATTTGAAGATAATTAGTGTAGATGTTTTTAAGATTAAATATCCTTTAGTGATGAAAATGTTGAATCCAATAATAGTCATATGGTACCTTTTTCACTTGATCTATTTTCTAAGCTGTCATTATTTTCTACTTCAATCTATTTTCAAGATTTAATTTATGTTTTTTGTGACTTTTTCTCCATTTAATGGAGATGTTCCAGGAGTTTCACTTGGTATGATATGCTCCAGGATGATCCATGCTGCTGCAAATGGAAAAAAGAAGGAATGCAGGAATTTCACAGACTAAAGAACTAATGAGTCTTATTGGTGAAATATAACTGGTACACACTTCTCATAATACTTTTGAGGTTAATTTTCTATATATTTCTGGTAGATTCTGTTGATACATGATGTAAATACCTCCAACTTTTTGTTTTGTTTTGTTATGTTTTTCATTGTCACAGATATTTATTTTCAGCAACATTTATTATAGAATATTCTTCATATGGTCTCCAAGGAGTGTCTAACAAAATGTTAGTTTGCTATTTTAGTGCACTATATTTTTCTACAGTTATTATAAAATACATTCTCTCCCTTCAAAGCCAGCACACAAAACTTCCCTCTGAAGTGGGCCTTATCACATGCATATTATTAAAACAAAAAGTCAAGTTCAGTTAAGGAAAGAGCCTCACTTTGGAGAACTTTGGAGAAATGGTACCTTCCAGTTTTGGAAGACTATTTGGATTGCCATTTGGGGTAATTAGTTCTAGACAAAAAAAAAAATCCACTTCTGGAGCCGCCACCTAACTTACACAACAGAAGAATTTCTGGGACTTTGGAAGATCAACCCCTTTCAAAATATATTTTATTTCAACTATGTCTTAAGTGCTTGAAGGTCAGGATATGTGGTTGATATTGGAGACAATGTTTCTCATACCAACCTTTACAGAATGTGATTTTTAAACAATGTTCAAGTGATATACAAGACTATGTATTGTAACAACTATTAGGAGTTATATATTTTCCAAAGATTGTAGTTATTTTGTCAAGCAAAAGAAAATATTTTTCCTAACTTGTTCTTATTTTGTAAGTAATAAAATCATTTTTTCTTTTTCTTTTTTTAAGTGAATGACAATAGTGAACACACATTTTAAATAGGTAAGAGTTCATGGCATTTATTTATTTATTTATTTATTTATTTATTTATTTACTTATTTAATGCTTCAGATTTTATTCCCCTCCCTCTGACTCTTCCACAACCCATACCTTCTCTATGCCCCCCTGTCTCCATGAAGATGTCCCCACTCCCCACTCCCACCCCACCAGACCTCTAAACTACCTGAGTGAGGTCTCCAGTCTCTTGAGGGTTAAGTGCATCTTCTCTGACTAAACCCAG
This sequence comes from Rhabdomys pumilio, assembly GCA_030674055.1. NCBI lineage: Eukaryota > Metazoa > Chordata > Mammalia > Rodentia > Muridae > Rhabdomys > Rhabdomys pumilio. The sequence continues at coordinate 78,537,266 of JANHMN010000003.1, read as the reverse complement.
ACCCAGCAGTCCTCAGTTATACATGTGTTGGGGGTCTCATATCAGCTGGTGTATGCTGCCTGGTTGATGGTTCAGTATCTGAGAAATCTCAAGGGTCCAGGTTAATTGAGACTTCTGGTTTTCCTACAGGGTGACCCTCCTCATCCTCTGCTTCTTCCAGCTTTCCCCTAATTCAGCCACATGGGTCAGCAGCTTCTGACCATTGTTTGGGTACAAATATCTGCATGTGACTCTTTCAGTGGCTTGTTGAGTCTTTCAGAGGACAGTCAAGTTAGGTCCCTTTTTTGTGAGCTTTCTATAGATTCAGTAATAGTGTCAGTTCTTTCCCTTGAGCTGGATCCAACTTGAAGCCTGTTGTTAAATCTTCTTTTCCTCAGGTTCTTCTCCATTTCCTCATCCTTACAGTTCTTTCAAACAGGAACAATTATGGGTCGATTTTGACTGTGGGATGGCAACCCCATCCCTTACTTGCTGCCCTGTCTTTCTGGTGGACATGGACTCTACAAGTTCCCTCTCCCCAAAGTAGGGCATCTAAAATCCCTGTCTTTGAGTCCTGATAATCTTTTACCTCCGAGGTCTCTGGTATATTCTAGAGTGCCCCCCTCCCCCAACCTCCTACCTCCCAAGGCTGCATGTTTCCATTCTTTCTGCTGGCCCTCAGAGATTTCAGTCCTTTTCCCTAACCAATAGCAGATCATGTTCCCCTGTCCACTCCCCTATCCACTCTCACTCCAAGGTCTCACCCCATTTGTGGTTGCTTGCTTTCTTCTCCCTCCCAAGTGGGACTGAAACCTCTCACTTGGGCCTTTCAGCTTGTTGACATTTTTGAGTTCTGTGGGCTGTATCTTTCATATTCTGCAGTTTTGTTTTGTTTTTTAAAATTCTTGAGTTTTGTGGATTGTATCCTGGGTATTTTGTACTTTTTTTGGCTAATATACACTTAGTGAGTACATACCATTCATGTCTTTTTCAGTCTGAGTTTCTCATTCAGGATGATATTTTGGAGTTTTATCCATTTGCCTGCAAAACTCAGAATGTCCTCATTCTTAATAACTAAGTAGTATTTCATTATGTAAATGAACCACCTTTTCTGTATCCATTCTTCTGTTGTGGGACATCTGGGTTGTTTCCAGCTTCTGGTTATCAAAAACTAGGTCATGCAGACTCTAAGAAAACACAAATGCCAGCCCTGGCTACTACAAACAGCAAAACTATCAATCAACATAGATTGGAGAAAACAAAATATTCCAGGACAAAACCAATTTCAAACAGTATGTATCTACCAACCCAGCACTCCAGAAGATCCTAGAAGGAAAACTTCAACACAAGGAAGATACCTACACCAAAATAAATAAATAAATAAATAAATAAATAAATAAATAAAATAAAATAAAATAAAGACAAGATATTAAGCATCTCACAACAAAGCCAAAAGGAAAGAACCATAAGCACATATAGCCACCTACAAAATCAAACATATCAGGATCTAACAGTCATCTGTCTTTAGTGTCTCTCAATATTAACGAACTCAACTCATCTATAAAAAGGCATAAACTAATAGACTGGATATGCAAATAAGATCCAGCATTTTGCTGCACACAAGAAACACACTTCAATAACTAAGACAGATACTATCTCAGAGTAAAAGGATAAAAAAAGATCTTCCAAGCAAATGATCCCAGGAGAAAAGTTGGAATCGCCATCCTAATATTCAATAAAATAGACTTTAAACCAAAAATTATCAAGTGTGATGAGGAAGGACATTTCATAACATCAAAGGGAAAATCCACTAAGAGAAAGTCTCAATTCTGAACATATATGCTGCAAATGTAAGGGCACTCACATTCATAAAAGAAACTTTACTAAAGCTCAAAATATGCATTGAACTCTACACAATAATAGTGACAGACTTCAACACCCCACTCTTACCAATAGACAGGTCATTGAAACAGAAGCTAAGCAGAGAAACAGTAAAAATAATAGAGGTTATCAAATGGATTTAACAGATATCTACAGAACATTTCACCCTAAAACTTTTAAAAAAATAAGTGGAGAAAACCAATGCTATGATGAAGTAACTGATCAGAAGACTAATTCTTCACTATTTTAGTGAACATTAATAAGCACATGAGTGTCCGTGATGATACTGAGATACTGATGGATTTGTTTTCAGAAGGATTCAGATTCGTTCTTTATTCAATATACAAACTTTAGATAATTCTGTGCTGTTAGCATGTACTTTCATGTGTGTGAGGCACAAAGCTCATGTTCTCTTGTTTTTGGACATCAAATATGGGAGGTTAGTACTGTATGTATTGACCAACCATGTAAGTATATTCTGTAAGACTTTAAGAAAATATATTTGCTATTTCTCACTTTTGAATGAAGTAAGCCAAGTCATCTATTTCAAATGGAGTTCAGAGAAGTAGTATATGGTAAACTAGGCATTTCAGAGTATTTGAAAAACAGAGTCATGTCTAGGATTTCAATGTCCACTGACATAGGTGGATTTGTGAGAGAAACAGAGGAGAATGATGGTAAACTAAATTATCAGCTCTTAATCAGATGCAGAGCCCCAGCCCAGATAATGTTTACAAATCCTCCAGAGGAGAAAAACGGGCTGAAAAGTAAAGTGTTGACAGTAATCAATATGCACCCTAGATGAAAGTACAGTAATAAAGAGAGAGAGAAGTGGGTACATACATGTACAGTAATAAAGAGAGAGAGAAGTGGGTACATACATGCAAGATTCATACATGGCATTCTACCTGATGTTTCATGTTGAACTTTTGCTCAGGCTCATACCTTGGGCAACATGATAGACATGTTCTCCTTGATTTTTGTCTTCTTGGTCTTAAATGCTTCCTTGGTTTTCTGCACTTTTAATGATTCCAAGTGCTTTTTGAGAATAAAAGACAAGAAAAACAAGGATGGAGATAAAGAAGTTGATTGTTTTTTTTTTCCATTTATACTAAACGTGGACATGTGAAGAATGATCACTTTAGTGAAAATCTAGACAAGCAGCAAGTGCTTCCTTTATTTATTTCTTTTTTTAAATTATCCTACAACATAGCTGTTAAGATTTAGACCACCTTTCTCTCAGTCTTTGTTCTGTTTTGTTCTCCTTCAGTACCTAGGATCTAAGTAATTTTTTTGTCTTACTGGAAATGATTTCACTGTTTCTACAGGATTATACCCTCCTAGGTTTACATTTTTCAGATAAAAACCTGAAGGAGATGTTTTACCGTGATCCTAGAGAGGCATCCATTTTTAGTGACACTTCCCATTTCTAGGTGTTATGCTTTCCCCTACAAAGACATCCTCAAACACAGCATATTTTCATACTGTAGATGCTAGAGTAAGCAATGTTTCTGTGCTCTATCAGTAATTCATCTATAAGAAAAGCAGAGAACAAGGGTGCATCCAGACTAACCTGTGGCTAAAGAAATTTAAAAGATAATTTGGGTTTTGTGCAAATAATCTACATGTCATTATTTTATTATTCTGCTGTGTGATTTTTGCAGACGAAGATGAGGATGGGAACAAAATATTTGTTCATTATGAGAATTTCGTGCTTCCCTTTTCCTTCTGTTCTATATCATAGGCACAGCCATATTTTTCCTGTGTTGATGACAGAACAGAGTTCTAGGTTACAAACTCAAGTATCAGCCATTTCAAGTATTTCAGTAGAAAAATTCTTCCTCTGTTAGAAGAGAGGATGCCACTGTAAGCAGTGACCTCCTCACAACTTCTTCAAACACCAGAATAAAAGTACTGCTTGTGATATCTGCTCACATGTAAAAACCGAGTAAAAAGGTTACAATTTTGGCAAATTCCCACCATTGAAATCATTTACTACTGATTTCAAATTGTCATATCTCATTCCCCCATCTCATCTTTAGCTATGATAACTATTCCACATTTATTTTCCAAAGTATGCTAAATACAGAAAAGTGTGTATTATGTGGATGTGCAGAACCCATACTCTGACTTTTCTGTTTGATCATAATATTTTTATTAGTAAGTATATTGTTGTATTTAAAATATAAATTATGTAATTATAGCAATGTATCCTGGAATATGCTAAGGAAATTGTGACAAATTATGCTGTAAACATTTGGTTATGAAGAATCCTCGATATAAGACATTATTATATGCTCCTCTAAGCTCTAGGCTCGGTGGACTTTATAGTCTGAGACATAGTTATGTTTATTTTCTAATAGTATACCAATGAAAGGAATTCAAAGTTGAGCAGGATGCTGGAAACTGTAGAGTAAATGAAAGAATATTCTCAGAGGAAATGAGGAATGGTGAAGTGCCTTAAAATTCTCAACTGCTGTTTTAGTTTTCAAAAAATACCCTTAAGAATATAGGAGAATGAATAATTATGGGGAACAGGGTCATATCATTGTATTGAGTAAATTCACAAAATATTATACATAATGATATGGAATACTGAGGACATGATATATTAATTCAAGATCAGACATAAATGAGAATGAATTATGAGGATGTGAAGCAGAGTATAAACACAAAATTGTCATCAAGGATGAGGCTTACAGTTGTACTGTCACTCAAAAGCATGTGACACCCTGGACATCAGAGGAAAACTTTGACTTCCTGAGAATATTGTTGATGATATTTGTAAGTCCTGATGTTTTTAAACATTGAGTCCTTGTCAACTGATGTACCAATGTGTCAGTGACGTATACTCTTTTGATAAGGACACAGAAAATTTTCTGTGTGATAAACACAGTGTAAAATTAAAGTTTCTTTTTCTATTTAGGGTTACAAAGTTATAAGGCACAAAATAAATCATACCCAAAGAAATGTTATTTCTCCTAATCAATAAGAGTTCAATATTAAAAAACAAGGCAAAAAATTTATATAAATATTTCTATCGCTGCCTTTTTACAAATACATTCTATATACATTCAATATTTGTCATCAAAGAAAAGACTAATATTACCATAAATGTTTCAAGTACATAGAAGATGTATAATCCTGATCATTAATTTATTTTTAATATGAATTTATATTAATCAAATATAGGGTTGTTGAATTTAGTTCACTGATGTGTTCATTTATTTCATAAATTATAATAAACTCTTTCCAAATTGATGATATATTTTACTATATATTATGTCTATACCACTGAGTTTGCTATTTGCCTATTTAAAATTAGCTTATTAGTTGTATTTTTCTATGATTATTAGGAGCATAATAGCATAGGTGATAAGCAAAATATGTTTATGGAAATAAATCTTAGAATAGAAATCAACCTATATGTTATTTTCTCTGAATAGTGATAGAATTATATGTTAAAGGAGGATGTTAAATATGTTAAAACAAGGCTGAATACTGTGTTCTTTAGTCAGTAATTTACACAACCAGACACCATGCAAAAGTAAAGTCTTCCTTTAAGATATCAGTTGATATGCTATGTTGTATGGTATGTCATTATTAAAAATGAATACAAATAAGTGAAATAATAAAGGGGGAAATTTTGAATTTCTAGAAGATGGTTATAATTGAAACAACTAAAAATATATTAACCATGTTTAGTAAATATCTTTTGTGGAATAATATCAAATTATGGAACAGCATTTTGTCTCATGAGTTACTGATAAAATATTTTATAATACTTTAGAGCTTTGCCATACAGAGCTAGTTTCTATACATTTAATTTAAAAGTTTTCACCATTTACTGTACATAACCAAGCTGTATGCTTTAATATTTATAATTTGCACTATAATATTTAGAATGATAGTGATAATTCTCTGTACTTTGCAATAAAACTGTACATACATTACTTGCTTTAAGTGGCTATCAATTTTACCATATATTTTTCTTTGTTTCACATTCTTTACAAATTGGTTAAAATTATTTGGTTCTGTTTCACTGAACAAAATATTACTACAATTATTACTTCTCTCAAATATTTTTTGAATTTAAAGTGTTAAAGGACAGAATACCTTGAATTTTGGGGAAGAATAAAATATTATACCTAATCATATTTCACTGTCAATATCATCTGTCATTGCAGTGGATGTAGAGAAGTATCTGTATTCCAGTTCTAGTCCTTTCTTTGCTCAAAGTGATACAGAACTTCAGAAATATATTTAGTAAGTAATTATAGGACTTAAATTTTATGCATATTCTTTTATCCTTAATATATAATCCATTTAATATACTGGACCAGTGTGCTGCATCTGTAGTACATCATCAGATACAATCTTTCAGAAACATTACCATATAATTATCTTTCTTCTGGTGCTCTTCATGAGGAAAATTACATTGGAAGAAAATAACAAGTTGGCAAGCAAATTTTTACTAAACCCTACAAGATATAGCAAGAATAAGACTGTTGCATCTCAAAGATAACTACAGAAATGAGCTTTTAATTTTTAAAATTTATTTTTATTTATTACTAATTTTTGTTACTTATTGATTTTACATCATGCTCAATGTTTTCCTCCTGGTCATCCCCTCCTACAATGTATACCTCCTCCACTTCTCCTCTGAGCAAGTTAGGGGTCCCATGATTATCACTCCCCCTTTCCATCGTATCAAGTCTCTCTGACGCTAAGAGCATCCTCTCTCTCTCTCTCTCTCTCTGAGGCCAGACCAGGCATCCCAGCTAGAAGAACATATTCCACAAAAAAGCAACAGCTATTGTGATAAGCCACACTCCAATTTGGTACTCAGGTATGTGTGGGGAGGCCTAGGTCTAGCTGGTGTGTGTTCTTTGGTTGATGGTTCAGTCTTTGAGAGACCCAAGGTCCAGGTTAGTTGATTCTTCTGGCCTTCCTGTAAAGTTTTTTTTTTTCTTATAGGGGCTGCAATTTTTTTCTTCTATTCTTCTATTAGAATCCCCAAGCTCCATACACTGTTTAGCAGTGGGTGTTTGCATCTGTTTGAATCATCTTCTGAATGGATCCTCTCAGAGGACAGCCAGGCTAGACTTCTCTCTGCAAGTATAACAGAGTATCATTAATAGTGTCAGGGATTGGTGCTTTCCCATGGGCATGGTCAAAATTTGGGCCAGTTATTTTTGGTTGGCTGTTCCCTCAGACTCTGATCCATTCCCTGTCCCTGAATTTCTTGTAGACAGGATACATTTGGGGTCAAATTTTTGTGGGTGGATTGGTTTACCTATTGCTCCATTTGGGGTTCCTGTCTGGCTACAGGAGGTGGCCTTTTCAGTTTCCCTGCACCCAATGCTGTGAGTCACATTGGAGGATTCTCCCTATTGATTGTTGGGCATCTCCCTTACCCCAGGTCTCTGCATCATCCTGGAGATGCCCCCTACCCCCCTACCCTCATTAGTTGCAGATATTCATTCATCCTCAAGGCCATCTGTCCATCCCTTCTGTTCCTCCCAACACCTGATCCTGAGCACCCTCATTCCCCTTCTCTGCCTCTCCTCCACCCAGTTCTCTTCCTCCATCTTCCTCTTATGAGTATTTTATTAGTCCTTCTAAATGAGATACAAGCATCTTTGCTTTTGCCTTCCTTATTCTTTAGCTTTGTTAGATCTATGAAATGTAGCATGGGTATCCTGTATTTTATGATTACTATATAATTATTAGTGAGTACATACCATGCACATTGTTTTCAGACTAGGTTACATATTCAGACTGATATTCTAAAGATACATTTATTTGTTTTATTTGTTGCAAAACTCATGATATGTTTTTAATACCTGAATAGTATTCTATTTTGTAGATGTACCACATTTTCTTTATCATTCTTTAGTTGAGACACATCTATGTTGTTTCCAGCTTCTGAATATAAAAAGAAAAGCTGCTCAGAACATAGTTGAGAAAGTGTCTTTATGTTATGGTAGAGCATCTTTTGTGTATATGCCTAGGAGTAGTATAACTGGGTCTTGAGGTAGAACTACTCCCAGTTTGGAGAACCTGCCAAATTGATTTCCAGAATAGTTGAACAAATTTTCATTTGCACCAACAATAGAGGAGTGTTCCTCTTATTCCACATTCTCACCAACATATGCTACCACTTGTGTTTTTTATCTTAGCCATTCTAATAGGTGGAAGATGTAATCTCAAAGTTGTTTTGATATGCATTCCCCTGATGACTAAGGGCTTTGATTATTACTTTAAGCTCTTCTCAGACATTTGAGATTCCTCTTTTGAGAACTCTTTATATATTTCTGTGCCCCATTTTTTAATTCTATTATTTGTGTTGTTAGTGTTTAACTACTTGAGTTCTTTATAAATTTTGGATTTTAACTTTTTGTCAGTTGTAGGGTTGGTAGTAATCCTTTTCCTCTCTGTAGGTAGCCATTTTGTCCTATTAACAGTGTCCTTTGCTTCGCAGAAGCTTTTCAGTTTCATGAAGTTTGAATTATCAATTTTTGTTCTAAAAGCCTGAACTATTGGTGTTCCATTCAGGAAACAGTCTACTCTACCTGTGCATTCAAGGGCATTTCCCACTTTCTCCAGAAGTGACCTTTTTTTGTTAGTAAGATAATTGAAAAATAAATTAGGATAGCTTTTCAAGTACTGAGTAGCTGCCAATAGAATATTTCTAAGTTGAACTTGCTGTCTGATGCAACCTGATAAAAATTGTAAATTCAAGGAACAAGCAAGACAATAAACACAAATAGTCAAAGAACAAGCAAGGTATTAAACCAAATTACGTGAACACTTTCATGATCACTGTTTCTAAGGGCTTATCAGGATGACCAAAATATCTGAACCTACTTCCCTGTCCTATCCCAAAGTCATTTTCATGTGTGAAGCCTACTTCCTTGTTCTAGCCTAAAATTTAGATTCCTGTCTGAAATTACTTCTTTGTTCTAGCCTAATGTCAGATTCCTGCTTGAAGTCTACTTCCTTGTCCTTGGCCAATATCATATTTCCTTGGCCTTGGCCCCATGTCAGATTCTTGCCAAGCAGCCCCAAAGGCTCTCTGTTTCTCCCTTTTTTTTCATTTTATTAACATGACTGAGCCTGTCTTATGTCATTCTGACAAGAATGCCTTCCTCACCCATCATGGAATATGCATTATCCAAAGCAATGCATCTCTGTCATAGGTTGGTAAGACTCTGTGCAGAATCTTACCCGTCTTTGGCTTGACAGCCTGTTAATTTAATAACTCTGTCTGGAGATCCATTTTCAGGTTCATTCCATGTACTTTGGCTGCCAAAATGTTGATGTTGTTAAAGATAAGCTTTAACATGATGGGCAGGAATAAAAGTATTCCCAGGACAAAAAGGGCTAGTATGATCAAGCTATATATGCCATTCTTGAAGCTTGACAAAAATAGAAATACTGACGTCAGGCCATGAGTAATTTTATCTACAGTATTTACTGCATCAACACTCAGCAGAGCAGCATTCTTGAAATTCATAAGCTCATTATGTATCATTAAAACATCCAGAGAGGTGTTAGAATTATGCCAAATTTGCATCTATTGTATTGCTAGACTCTTAACCTAGAACTGACTTTAAAACAAGCATGTAATTAAAACGGTATAAAGCAAAAAGGAGGAGGGAGTATGGAATATGGGGTTCTAGGGAGGTGAAATCGGGAAAGGATGACACCTGAAATGTAAATAAATAAAATATCCAATAAAAAAATTAAAATTGAAAAAAGAACAAAAAACAAAAACAAAAAAAACCAACTTCAGTGGTATTAGTGTACAGAAAGATTTCAGAGACATTGTGATATATCAGGCAGGTAAGCGTCTCCACCAGGTCCTCTGCATATATGTTGTGACTGTTAGTTTTTTTTTTTTTTTTGACTGCTAATTGTGAAAGCAGATGTGTATCTTTGGCCTGCTTTTGGGATTCTTTTACTCCAGTTGGGTTGACTTTTTCCAGACTTGGTATGAGGAAGTTTTCTCTGTCTTATTGTGTTTTGTTTTGTCATGTTTGGCTGTTGTTTCTTAGAGGCTTGTACTTTTCTGAAGGGAGAGGGAAAAGGAGTGGATCAGGAGATAAGGGAGATGGAGGGAGCTGGGAGGAGTGGATGGAGGGGAATCTGTGGTTGGGATGTATGTATGAGAGAAGAATCTATTTTCAATGAAAAGTAAAAGACAAGAAAAATTGTAAATTCAAAACTATATAGTTTTTATTCTCTTTGAGGGTATTGTCCATGGCAAAAATTGAGATCCATCACCATCTTCTAAACACCTTGCCAATGAACTGAGACAAAATGGCACCACAACCCTTAAGCCCTATACACTACTTAATCAAATTTCTGTAGCTCAGAAGAGAAATTATCTATGTGTCTTTAGTTGTGAGTTGGAATATGAAATTTGTTTGGTAAAATAAAAAAGAACGTGTGGTTTTTTTCTCCATTTTCAGCATTGCTACATTTTAGATATGAGACCTTCTCAAGTGCTTTTGCACTTCTTTATTGAAATTCATGTTGTCAGAGACTGTATGTTACAGTTAGCAGAAAGTTTCAGTTACTGTCAATGTATATTCACCTTCGGAATTGTCCAATCCCAATTTTTACTATATTTTTTCCTGATTGTCATAGGAAGTGTTTGGGCCATTCCTTTGTCTCATGTAGATGCATAGTAAAAAAAGGAATGAAATAAATCAATGAAACTTTTATATTAAACCATATTCAAAAATTGTGAGAATAGATCTACCAGTTTTATACTGAAGCTGAAGGTCTTAGATTGATTTTTTTTTTTTTTAGTCCAACATGTTTTGTGCATTTTAACTCCCTCCACCAAAAATTTTAAATATATTCCTTTTTCCTCGAAATAACCAATGCTATGTCTTTTCCAAAAATTTTTTCAAGAACAACTTGTGCTTCCCATGTTATCTTCCAATGGACAATGGTTAAGTTGAATTGAGTTATGGTCTTGAAGGAAATGGTGTCTCCTCACCATACCCAAATATTGCTTATATGGGTAGAATTATGTGACCAATTTCCCTCCTTTTGCTGTAATATGGTTTGGCTTAGGATTTTAAAGATTTTATAGAAGCTGTCACAACTATTGCAATTTCACATGTGCAGCTTTCCTCCTATGACCAGAGGATTATGTTTTCTTGTTGTTACCTATCTCCTCTGATTCTGATACAGCTGTCCTGGATTGGATAGTGGGTGTTGATATATACCTTTGTGGTATGGCAACCATTACATATTTCTTGGTTTAGTTAGAAAGACATGTAACTAATGCTAATACATCAGAATTAATAGAACTTTTGGGAGAAACCCAGGATGTCAGTTTCCATCTGTGTGTTTTGACATGATGTGTGATTTATTAGTGAGGTCCACTACATAAATTTAGAGAAGTCCTGAAAATAGTTTAGAAATTCACTCTTTGAGATTACTGCATAAGGATGAAGATTGTATGCCAGAAACAGCTGAAGAACATGGTCCATGTTATTTGTAGCTACAGAAGCATGTGGGTCAGAGATGGCATGAATTATAAAATTGCTTGTGTATAGGAAGAATTTCAATAAAGAAATACCTGGCATCATTTATCTTAGCCTATATCTGGCAAATAAATGAGATAAATGAGAGAATGAGAGAAAGAGAGATAGTAAAATGTCATAGAATATATCACTTAGGTTCAAACTATAGCAGGAAGAAGCAAAATAAAATACAACAGCAGTAGCAGCAACAGCAACAATTAAAAGTAAATAATTGGTGATCCAACAATCAGGTGGGAGCTTTTAGCATAATCTGTTAAAACAAACTAAGGAAATGAAGAAATATGAAAACACCTGAAATGATGCAAATAAAAACTTTTAAATCAGTAATTAAATAGCTTATCACAAAGAGGTTAGTGACTCTGTGGGACATAGAGGTGGAATGGATCACTATTCTCTGAGGATAGAAAATTTGAATTTCAACAGCATAAATCAGGCCCATAATTCTCTCTCTCTCTCTCTCTCTCTCTCTCTCTCTCTCTCTCTCTCTCTCTCT